>JAODKL010000002.1:2316701-2341777 GCA_026780765.1 Petrocephalus schoutedeni
GACTGGATCATTATTACAGCTCAGCAATGTTATGCAGCAGTAAAGTGAAGTCAGCTGAGTACCTGAATCTACTGAATGGCCAGGTTGTCCCATCAATGGATTATCTCTTTCCTAATGGCATGGGCATATGAGGCGTGTTCAATAATTTATCTACCTGAGTATGAAAGAAAGTAGCAAGCAGGTTGAAACAAGTCTCAAGGTTACTCATGATCAGTTGTGGGTCAGTTTGAGTCTAACAGTCCAAGACACAGGATGTCATGTGAGTCCTTACGTGAATCAAGTAAGAAAATGCTAGATATGGAGCAAAGTTCAGTGATAAAACTTCTCTCTAAAGAAGGGAAAAAGCCAAAGGAGATCCATGAATGCATGGCTGCAGTTTATGGTGAGTCTGCTCCATCATCGTACAGAATAAAGTTTTGGCGGAAGTAGCTTAAGTCGAGTAGACAGTCCATTGAAGATGATCCTCACACTGGACGGCCTGTGGAAGCCCGTCCCACTGAAATGTGCAAGAAAGTTGAGGATTTCATTTTGTCAGGCAGACAAATTAAGGTTTCCCGAACAGCTGAAGAAATGGGTGTCTCGGCAAATATAGTTTGGAGAATAATTCGTGAAAAGTTGGGCATGTCAAAGGTCAGTGCAAGATGGGTTCCAAGAATGCTGACACCATGCCAGAAGGCCATGAGGCTCCAGTGCTGTCAGGAGAACTTGGAGAAGCTCTGTGAAGACCGAGTGATTTTTTTTCATCGTTTGGTGACTGGTGATGAGACTTAGGTCTATCACAGAGATCCTGAGTCCAAAATGGAGTCAATGCAGTGGAAGCACAAGCCATCCCCCACCCCAAAAAAGTTCAAGACCAACAAATCTGCAGGCAAAGTCATGGCATCTGTCTTCTGGGATATTGAAGGACTTTTCCTTCCATAGATGACCATAACTGGGGAGTCAAGACGACCATAACTGGGGAGAGCCAACACAAACACAATAATCACTTTGCGGGAGTCAATCAAGGAGGAAAGATGAGGAAAACTCAGAGCAGGCATGCTGCTTCTTCACGACAATGGGCCGTTTTGCATGTCACGTCAATCGCAGGCTGCTATCTGAGAATGTGGGTTCCAATAGCTGAACCATCCACCCTACTCTCCTAACCTGGCTCCCTCAAATTATTTCCTGTTCTGAGTTCAGAAAAAATCTCTCCATGGACAGCGGTTTTCAAGTGATGAAGACATCAAGGCAGCTGCGACGTCCTGGTTTGAAGGTCAAACAGAAGATGCTTCTTCAAAGTAGTTAAAGTCATTGCTGGAAAAGTGGATGAAGTGTATGGCGCTATTATGGGACTATATTGAAAAATAAAACAATATTTTTTTGATAATTCTTTTCTTTACTACTGAGGTAGAATTGGATGCCCCTCGTATTACAGGATGAGAATGTCAAGATTCATCAGGCTCAAATTCTTGAGGAGTGGTTCAGGGAGCATGGGGAATCATTTTCACATGTGAATTGGTGACCACGAGTCTTGACCTTAACCCCATTCAAAGTCTTTGAGATGTGCTGAAGAAGACTTTATTTTATCAGCAATACAAGATCTCTGTGAAAAATGAGGGCAAATCTGGATGGGAAAAAGTGTTGTGATGTTGCATAAGCACATGGAAACAATGCATGGATCAATGTGCACAATAATCAAAGCTATGGGCGGTCCAATGAAATATTAAAGTGTGCAACTTGTTTTTCTGGCCAGGCAGTGTACTATTGTTTTAAATTGATGGTAACCTAATAAGTAATTTCTTACAGCTAGCTAGAAGATTATTTATATACTATGATTTATCTACTGTCTTTGTGGGTTTCGAGACTATGAATAACTGACCATTTTTTTAAAGAAAAACATTACACCAGTGCAGCTAATATTTTTGGCACGAGGAATTTTTTTGTTCTCCCAAATGAGCTCTTTAATTAATTAGGTTTAGTTGGGATGTTGAATGATTTCTGGTGTTGAACTCATATATCTTGACAATTGTAAATATTTTTGAAACACTTTTGGGCTAGCACTGAATAAAGACATAAGAATGCTTCATTAAATCTGGAAAGCTTCCAGAAAGGGAGAAACCGAAGAAAAACCAAAAAGACTCCATCATATATATATTTAAATTTTTTTATGTATATAGGCCTAAATGGGGGCAAGTTCCGGTTATACTAGTTTAATCATGTGTAGCCTTTAATCAAGGAATTGGTGCCGTGAACCTTTCTAATTATAAGGAACAAAATAATATAATTCCTTTGTAGTTTGCGAATGTGTGGAATGCTGTGTAATAATGCAGTTTCTACTATATTTACTAATAAATGACATAAATATCACTAAGACCTGGAACTTTAGAAAGGGGGACTTTGGTGCTGAACAGAGTTCCAAGCAGCAAACAATATCTAACCCAGACAGACAAGTTAAAAAAGGTTAAAGCCTAAGACTTGCCTGCCTGGCGGTGGCACATCTGAGTTTAGCAGAAAACCTTCTGGCTGTCAGCAGCTCCCTCACCGTGTGTCTCTCAGTACCATGACATCATGGACTTATAACACTGCCAGTCAGATTGCAGTCCAAAGATGCACATTTGGGCTTTATTATATTGATCTAATCCTAGGCTACAATACACAAGCTTCAAAACGTGTGCAAAATATCTATCACAGACGTGGCCCATTAGTGTGAGTAGCCAAAATCGCTTATATGAACGTCCATATAAGCACCCAATACATTGTAAGATGTTGCTGTGCATTTGTTCTGCATGAAAATAGGGATTAAGCTTTTTTTGGGGTATGTTGTTTCTGTAATGTGAAAGAAAGAAAATAAAATGAAATGAAACATTCTCAGTGTGACAGCTATTAGGGCCGGCGCAGAGAACAATAATCGCTGGCATTAAGTCGTTGGGTTTGTTTCGGGAATTTGCAGAGGAGGGCCAGTTCTGCCGCAGCGCGGCGAACGCTGCAGTTATGAACTGCAAGCCCCGTTCTCGAACAAAGGAAAATGCAGCAATCTGTCCTTGTCACAGAATTATTAATAGTACTTGCGAGAAAACAAAAACTGCAGCTTGGCCAGTCATCTAATTTATTAACTGGATATTACACACACACACACACACACACACACACACATACACACACACTGGTACCTGGAAAGTGGGGACCATCCATTCATTGCTATGGGCATAACCCTGATCCCAACTATGACACCCTTAACCCCTACCCAGCCCTAACCTTAAACATAAGTAACCAAACAAAATACAAGACTTTTGGCATTTATACTTTTTTGATTGCATTCGCAGATTTTTATACAGTTGAGGTTATCCAAAAGGGGACCTGAAAGAATAGGGAAAACAGGGGAAAAAAAAGTAGGGAAATTTCAGGTTTTACCACACTCTGGGGACATTTTGGTCATCAAATGTGATCTATGCAAACTCCCCCCAAACACACACACATACACACATATTCCTATTATTATGGAGACTCTCCATTCATTTCCATGGGCATAACTCTAATCCTAACAATGACAACCGTAACCTCTACCAAGCCCAAACCTTAACTACAACTAAACAAAATAAAATAAATTTTTAGTTTTTTAATGGCAGTAACAGATTTTTATAAGACAGTTTCCTACTGTATTGTTTGGTCCCCACAACATCAAAATAACAAGCTTTTAACACATAGAAGGGACATTTGGTTATGTTATATTGTTATACATCTATAACTCACACATACACACTCACACACACACATGCACACACACACACATACACAATCTGTGGACAATTTAAAGAGCCTCACTGCATGTATTTCACCTGCAGAAGGAACCCCACATTATGTGAGGAGAGCATGCAAACCCCAGGTTACGAGAAGTTCAGTCCCAGCTGGACATTAGACATTAATTCTGTTTGTGAAGTGGCTTCATTGGGCAGCCCTGTGGCCTCACACCGCCGTGGTTATCGGTTTGAATCCTAACGTGGCCACTATCATGACCTAGTCCTGGATATGTGGCCCAATGGACAGATAAATAAACAGTCCTTTCAGCTGTAACAAAGGGATTGGAACCAAATGCAGTTTCTCTCCGGAGGATACACTGCCTCCCCTGTGACCCCGTGTTAGCAGGAGAAATCCCTTATTTATATTATTAATAATTAGTGACTGAGAGAAAAATCCCCTCTGAAAAATCCATGCTGTCCCACCAGAGTGGGGGTTTCCACTGGAATGGGTGTATGGACTGGGGGGGGGCAATCCTATAGGCATAAAAATTTAAGAGTAAACAAAATGCATTCTCAGATTTTTAACAACATTGTTGATATTATAGTATGCCCCTCAGCGCCCGTCAAACTGTTACTGCACATAGCGGCTGACTGGGTTGCCACCTTCTGAGGGGGCACTGACTTCGCAAGCAAATTTCACTTTGTCTTGGACAACTTGCACCAACAATGAAGTTTGCTCCAGGGATGGGGCACACTGGCGGTAGAGGGATGAGGGGCACTGATGGTGATCCTTATCCTGATCGGGGTGGAGGGTGAAGCTTGCCTTGGGCTCCATGGAAGATTCGACGGGCATTTCGATCTTCCAGGAAGCTTATGCGGTGATAAATGAGCTTTCCACCGATCTCTTCTCAGGGTGAAGGCCTGAGTGCGAGGAATGTGGTCGTCCTCCAGGCCATACAGAAATCAGCGGTACGCGGAGCTGAAGCGGGAATGCAGGGAGACGCAGACGCTGTTCGAAGACCCAGAGTTCCCAGCAACAAACCGCTCCCTCTTCTACCGGAAACCCCCCCCGGGGCGTGTCGAATGGAAGCGGCCAAAGGTGAAGCAGGGTGAAGTACCGTAGTGAAGGAAGATCAAATTATTACATGAATAAGATTTTCAATACACAATTGTTGCTGTATTTGCATGTATATATGTTTCCCCCCTTGTATTGCTGTTTCTGTATACAATTCTACCTAGTTTCCTTTTACCGTTTCTGTTACACACTTTCTGTTCCGTGGGTTAAGCTACTTTAGCAGAGGATTGACTTTTGATCCCGTGGTAATTTTCCTCCTAAAGGGAAATGATTTATCCCAGATGTGTACAGTTTCTGTCTCAGGTTTTTAACAGAGCGGGGCCTGTTGCCTGCATTTTTCCTCGTCGCATTCACCCCTGGCATGCGGCTGAGGAAAGACTGCTGCTAGCAGCTGCGCTACAAAGAAATAGAAAACATACAAGTGGCGTTATCTGCAGGATACAACGTGTGGTGTGGTGCGCTGCATATCACACCTTACCGGCATGATTACCAGTGATACACTGTGCTGGAAGTGACAGGATTTTACGCACGCCTTTGTTACTATGTTTCTTTGTGATATATATTCGTTCTTGGCATCCCTTGGTAGATTTCCGGCTGCTTGTTTTGTAGGAATAGTTGGAAATAGAAATAGTAAAAGGTACATCTGGGTGACACCTCTCCAAATTCTTAATGATCAGCTTCATCGTCATGAAGACAATACTGGATGTGCTCCTAAAGATGAAGACTCCTGACTGCTTTTAGATCTTCGTGGTTATTAGTGTATGTGATGCATGTCACCTTTAAATCACCTTTTCAGGGACATATATATTTTTTTCCCAAATATAATCACCCAAAGGTGCTAATAGAGAATGATCAACAATTTTTACTGTTGCATCCCCCCACCAGTTGGCAGCTATTACCATTGCCCCCCCACCCCATTTCACCACTGCTGCCACAGCTTTTAATCCCCCCCATTTTGGGTCCAGTAAACAGATAACAAACAGCCATTTTTGGGCACATCAAACAAAGGACCCTAATCATGAAAAAAGCGAGAGATGAAGCAAATGCAGATTCCCCCTGAGCTTTCGCTGTCTCCCCTGCCAATCCCTGTTAGTGTATTTAAAATAAGCAAATATATTTTTAACTAACGATTCTCAATTTTTCCCCACTAAGGCTCAAGTTATGTTCTTTGTATTTATACAAACAAAGCACGATTACAGGGTCTTCGGAAATAAGGCAGTATTTGAATACTTTACGACGAGGTTGTACTCTTAAAATTCTAAGCATCGCAAACTGGTGACTTCCCTAAGTGAAAAAGGCAAACATTTCCCAAAGGGTCGACTTCCCGAAAAGGTCAATGGACTTCTCCTGCAATTCCTGCTTAAAATGTCCTGCCAATAGCCGTGCTCTGCTGCAAGGAAAAAAAAAAAAAAAACATGTCCAGACCTTGCATTACTTTACGACAGAGAGAACACTTCTCAGGGGAACCTGAGACCTGGTGCACTCACACCATGTGCCAGACTGATTTACTTGACCCCAGACAGGAGGGTCTTATTATGCTGGAAACCTGGGTACTGCTTATGGAAATGTAACACAGATTATAAGAGACAGCTTGCTGCTGCAGCCTTCTGACATGCATTTGGCTAAAAGACGTTTCCCACCCAGACAAAGCCTGAACTGCTCTCACCTTGTACAAAGCTTTGACCCAAGCCAACTGAAGTTCCTCTGAGAGTTGGAAGTAAACACTTCGTCAAAACTTAATGTCACCTTACAAAAAAATTTACAGCCAGTGTTTACAAAAAAAGTGCTAAAAATGTTTTATACCGGAACAAATATTTACACCTCTTGACATGATATTTGTTAAAAGACCTTTTAGTAGAAATTTTATAAAATTCTCCTTGCAGTTGTGTTAGTGCTCTACTCTTCTTAGGAGAATTTATTAGGTGATTAGGTCTATGGCTATGCTGGCCTGCGCTTCTCTGGCTCTCAGCCTTTTCCCCTTCTCCACAGGAGATCTGTGATGACCCTCACCTTTTTGTCGAGGGCCTCAGTGCCCATGACCTTAACCAGGGAAAACTGGGAAACTGTTGGCTTGTGGCAGCCTGCTCCTGCCTGGCACTCCGACCAGACCTGTGGAAGAAAGTAAGCAGGAGGGCCCCCGACACTGCACCGCGTGAGCAGGCCCGTAAGCAGTGGCTCTCAGCACTGGCCCGCTGAAGACTTCCTGTTTTCTGACTTTTGGTACAAATAAAAATTAACTACTAAACTATTTAATAGTTATACTATTAGTTATACTATTTAATAGTTAACTATTTAAAAATTGCTAACCACTATAGGTGGTTCTCGACCCTATGCAGAAAGGCTGCAGCCCAGTGTCGTAGATTGTCCTAAGACCATGTAGCGATTGGTCCCATATTGTTCTTTATCACTGCCCCCCCCCACCCACACACACACACACGCACGCACGCACGCACACACACACACACACACACACACACACACACTCTCAGACAGCTGCAGCCGATATCACTTCAGGGAGTTGAGCCCCTAAGGGTTAAATTCTGCAATCACGCTCATTAGTAGTTACAAAATACTAGCTTAGATATCGAGGCTACAGCCCCTAAAAAAGAATGCACATATTGTCTATGCCACCTCACGTGTAAAGTTGTTTTTAAAGTCTTTCTTGATTTTATTGTGTCTGCAAATTTTGAAATGACAATAAAGTTTGACTTGACATGACATAAACTGTAGCAATAAATGTAATGCTGAGAATTTGTCAAATATAGGAAACAATAGCTAATAAAAGCAGATTCATTCATACTGGCAAGGAGTTAAGTTGAATTACTGTATGTCATTAAAAATGTATATGTTTTCATTTGCATCTAAGGTTTTTGGGGACGCAAATGAGTATAACCCTCAGTAGGCTTTTCTAACAATAATGGCATCCTTTATACTGACTGATTTAATATTGTCAGTTTTATGTCCCCCAGATGTGTGTATAATTGGTGTATAATGTTTCTTATTCAAATGATACAAAGACTGATTACTCGAAATTTAGCATTTAGCAAAGCATTCAACCATCAACAGTAAAAAGCATCTCAAAAATCTAAGAAATAACATCGCATTAAAGTAATTGAATACCTGGCGAACAAGCCCTGAATACAGATTAAGATCTGCTGTGTGCAGACTTTGTTTGCTGACATTGGCTCAAGCTGCGATATTTAACAGCGTAACCTGTCTGGAAATGTAATTAGTCTGACAGCTTTGACCCAAAAGTGATCTGCAATGGGACGTCGACTCCAAGCGAAATCTAGAACATTCCAGACACCAGAAATGGGTTACAGCACGTGATTAAATTCATCAATGTTTTTGTCTCCTCAAACTGTGACTGCCCTTCAGAAAACCTAGAGAGAGAAATTTTAGTTCCTTTATTATATTCATACAGTGTATGCGATTATACACATATATGCTACCAGAATTTCTTCCCTAGATTGTGGCCTTCGGGTCTGGAGGCGCAGAGCTTTGCAATGAAGCTGAAACGTATGAAATGCAGCATGAGATGTTCAAACTCCTCTGCGCAGGTAATTCCTGATTTGAAGGAGCAGGAGTGGGATCCCTGTCACCCCGAAAACTACGCCGGCATCTTGCACTTCCGCTTCTGGATCTTCGGAGAGTGGCTGGACGTCGTCGTCGACGACCGTCTACCGACAATCGACGGCGAGCTCGTCTACTGCCACTCCAAGACCCGCAACGAGTTTTGGAGTGCCTTACTGGAGAAGGCATATGCTAAGTGAGCTGCGAAGAGTATTGCCACACTACTGCGTATGACTCCGGGGGCTTTCTAATTCAGATCAACCAATGTCCACCTTATGCATGAACCGCAGTGTGCCACCATCAGCAGTTGAACAAGAGTCCTTTCATTTTGGCAACTTTGTTGTTGACACTGTTAGACCACATAAATATGTCTTGTATGTAGAAGGATGGTTGGATAACTAATCATTAGGCTGTAGTAAAATTGCTATTAACAGATTTAACATCCGATGACAGATATGCAATTAATCTCAGATTTGTAAGCCTTAAAAGCCAGAGCCGAAAGCCACCGCACATTCCCGATGACGTAAACCGTCTGCCGCACCTGCTCACCCATGCCAGGCTGTCACTGTGCTACGAGTCCCTGGACGGCGGGAACGCGGCAGACGCTGTCGTAGACTTCACCGGGGCGGTGGCTGAGTCCATCGACCTCAAGAAGGGAAAGTACACCACCGACAGGTCAGCCCGGGAGAAGCTCTTTGAAGACCTTCTCAGAGTGTTTGAGCGGGGAGGCATCATCAGTTGCTCCATTAAGGTGCATGTGCTTTACTGGCTAACACATTAAGCCAGAGCATCCCTAGGATAGCCATAGGATACCATAATGGCCCTCTCTTTATTATATGAAAGCTGCTGGCTACTGCCAGACCTCCTGACAGTTCCGGGCAGACGAACAATCCTGGGAGTCCCAAAACGACAGGGCTAAGAGGCCCAACATGCACGAAAAAAATTTTCGAGCAGGAAAATTTTTTTTGAGCGGGAAAATGTTTTTCGAGCGGGAAAATGTTTTTCAAGCGGGAAAATAAATATATCATTAGGTGGATGATACTGGTAAACTCTACGTATAGGGGGTGCTGGTGGTCAAATTTGCCGATAGGGGTACATGCTGCACTGGTGGATCCATCTGCTGAATTTTATAAATTTAACATTTTCCCAAGGCAGGCTGGGCAGCTTGATTTTGTGGGGATCTGGGGCTGTTGGTTTGTAACTGTCCTGCCTTCTCTATCAGTGACTACAAGATTGATAACTGAGAATAGAAGAGTGCCCTGCTACTACATTTCTGTATTTTAATTCTTTTGGCTATTATAAAATGATACATATTTATATTATGATCATTAAAATACATTTTGTTAATATGTGTTAATTAATATAAACATCTTGTTTCTATGCTCTCTAAAGTCAATGGTCTTGTGGGGCAGAAATTTCAGAAGAACAGGGGAAACTGAAGAAATGCACATAAAATTATTAGTGCTATTGTTTTTTAACAGTATAATATTTAAACTTTAACAGCATAAAATTTACAGTGTAAGGTATAAATAATGTGCTTTTGAAGATTTTGTCTTCAAGCTGAATTTTTGTAAGAGCAGAATAGGTCGAATTTAGAATGAAAAAGAAACATTTGATGTTTTCATTATTATATAGTGCTCGAAAAATTCAGCGACCATTAGAGAATTTTTACGCTCTTGGTATAAATCAGAAGATTAAAGTGACAACAACACACTTGATCCCAATGATCCCCAATGATCCCAATGGTCTCTCGTGAGTGTGTGAAAAACTTTAGCAGAAGTTATGGGCCTTCTGAGAATTTGAGTTCTGAAACCCCACACTGCACATCTCACGTGTCTTCCTGAAAATTCACTCTGCTCGCCGGATGGGGCAGGCGCACGAGTGACCCCTTTGTCTGTCTCGCGGCCAGGCATCTCCAGATGAAATGGAAATGCGAATGCCCAGTGGCTTAGTGAAAGGCCACGCCTACTCTGTGACAGCCGTCCGAAAGGTCTGGCTCAGACAAGGCCTACTAGGGGCCACCCTAAAGCCGGAGAAACTTCCCATGATCCGCCTGAGGAACCCCTGGGGGAAGACGGAATGGAAGGGCCCCTGGAGCGACAGGTAGGCAGAGCACCTTCCTCTGAGACAGACAGAAAATGATCATTCTGGCCTGTTTGACCAATGTCATGATGAATGTGAACCATGATCAAAGCTAAAGGTGGTCCAATGAAACGTTAAATTGTGTGACTTTTTTGTTTGGGCCAGACAGTGTTTCTGCCTACTTTCATTGGGCCCCGTTCCTGTTTCGACAGCATAATGTTACTTTCTCTTGATTTTGTAGCTCTGAGGAATGGCAGACAATAGGAAAAGCTGATCGGGAAGCCGTGGGAATCACAGTCGCAGATGATGGGGAATTTTGGTAAATGGTCTCTGCCTCCTGGGGTGTTTTTCCATCCATCTACAGTATTTTCTATGCCGGCTTGTCCTGCAACAACAACAGCAAATGCCCAAATGCTTATTTGTTTTTTGGCACAAATTGAAAAAAGGCTGAAGTTTCAAACAAATTCATGCTAAAGCTGGCTGTAGAGAAAAAAAGCAAACAAATAATATTGGTAGCTACCAGCCCCAAAATGTAGTAAATAGTTAATAATCTTGTTAATAACTGTCTTTTGATAAATCCTCCTTGCTAAATCCTGCAGTATAGCCTATATAAAGTCTGAACTTAGTTTTATAAATATAAATCTACAGGACATGTTTCTACTGTTTTAATAACATAATACATTTGACTTATTTTAGCAAAATAAAAAGTTGGTTGTAGTTTTTTTTGATGTATGAGTTATTGTTCTTTTTTTATTGAAACACTGAGCTAACTTTACCGAGTGGTGCCAGTGTGGTTTACGGGGACGGTGAGTGCTCACATAGAACAGGGTTTCCTTGGCCTTCCTGCAGGATGGAGCTTGATGACTGGTGCACGCACTTTTCCGACGTGGATGTGTGCCACCTGGTCAACACTTCCCTCCTGAGCTTCCATAAGACCTGGAGCGAGGTGATGCTCTTCAGCAGCTGGGTCAGCCATGCAGAGGCCCTACAGAACCGCTGTGGCGGCTGCATGAACCACCGGCAGACCTTCCTACAGAACCCACAGGTCTTCATGAGACTGCGACAACGACTGTCTTGTGGCACCTATTGACGTCGTTGACTGATTCTATTCCTACTGATTCGAAACGTTTTAGGTAGTCAAAGGAAATGTTTAAAGTTATTTATCCGTGGAGAAAGTGTATATTTGCTCAGAAAAAAACACTTTAACAGTAGAATATACATAAACGAAAGTAACACACACAACAAAAAAGTTCTTGGGTTCTACAAAATTTACGGATATCTTGTTGGATAGCTAAAATAACACAGTTTCCGTTTCCCAATCTCTCCTCAGGAGCACCCCTAGTTTAATTAACTTTACTTGTTAAATTACTGTAAATGATTAGCCAAACAAATACATGGGTATATTGGGTAATTTCTGCACGTACTGGCGTGACTTTGAAATGGCTTTGGCAGACAGAATATCGCACTTTTGCAGCAACATGAAGATCAATTAAATGTAATTTTCTTTGACTGCCTAAGACTTTTAACACATTACAATATTGTGCATCCTGCAGTTGTCGGGTCATCTTGTTTTTTTTTATTTCAGTATATTTTTAACGTGGTGAAGGAGCAGGATGACGTACTGATATCCCTTCAGCAGAGAGACGTGAAGCTGCACAGGATGGTGGGCGAGGGTGACAATCTCACCATCGGCTTTGCTGTTTTTAAGGTAGGTGGCCGGACCGAGGGAACTCTGCAGCAAGCGCCAGCTTTTATAAAGCACTAAAGTGGCTTTAGTGCTTTATAAAACTTTCTAATTCCCTTATTCCCTTAAAGAGTTCAGAATTTTAAAAAAGCTGCATTTCTTCCTCAGCTACTGATTCTACATTTGAATGAATGTAGTTTTTTACCATTTAATACAGCGAGAGCTCTACTAGAGGGCTGTTTGGAAGTGAACTTCACTACAGCAAACCTGTTAGAAGAAGGCTGCATATGCTCATAGGTGTTGAATAGAGTTGCTGTCGACAATCTCTTACATTTCCCAGTTGTTTGTACTGAGATGAAGTTTAAATACATAAGTAAGCTAAGTCATATTTGGTTTGGCTGGCTGAAATATGGATTCCAAAAAGAAGTATGTAACATTTTTGTTGGACTGTAGAGGCAATCCACCGATATTCAGTATTATTATGAGTTATGACATGAGTAATGTGAAACATCCTTCTATAGGGTATTGATTAATGACTGAATGGGGCCTTATGTTCAATCTTGTCTATTTGTTTTCAGGTGGAGCTTAACAGGGAGTACAGGATACACAACATTATAACCCAGCAGAACGTGGCAGCTTCCTCATACATAAACAGCCGCGCTGTGTTCATGAGGAAAACTCTGCCCAAAGGCCGCTACGTTGTCATTCCTTCGACGTTCATGCCGGGGATTCTGGGAGAATTCATGCTGAGGATCTTTACAGATGCTGATTCAGGCTGCAGGTAGGGTACAGTACCTCTGCTGGAGGGCTGAACACATGGGGTTCCCACGTCAAAGGGAATGTGACTCATCAATCTGGCCCCCGCATTTCTTCAGATTGCAAGGTAACATTTTGTTAGGAGGCCCAGAATTATTAGCTACATCCCTATGCTGACATAGGGAATGGAGAAGATGTGTGGCTTCCAGGTTATATAATTAAAGCAAAGGTATGTAATAAAGTAGAATGAAGCGAAAGCAATTGGATGTTATGAATGTTGTGCCCAGGGAATTGGTGTGGGACCAGCCGGTCATGACATGCTGCAGTTGGCTGCTGGGATGTCCCAGGCTGGTCACGCAGGTCTATGTCTATGGAGCCGAGGGGCTGCAGGAGCAGGACAGGGGCGGGGGTGAGGAGATTGGGCGCTGTGTGGTGGGGGGGGGGGGGGGGAGGGGGGGGGGGGGGGGGGGGTGCTCACACTATGCCCCAGCAATCCAAAGACATGCAGTCACGAGGCTGATTGCTGCCTCTCAACTGGACCAAGTGTAGCAGAGTAATCAAACATATATCTCTGCATATCATACATTCTTTACATTTTATCATGAGATCGGGTATAAAATACTGTTACATTTTGTACTAATGGTATCAGAAGTATATCAAGTTGGTATTTCAGCACGATTTAAGTTAAAAGTCTAAATGATTGTGCATGACCACTTTTTTAGAAGGCCCAAACACATGCACCATTGTGCATCATACATGTACTAAATATTAGATTATTCATATTTTAAATATAAATAAGTGGTAGGCTGCAGATTTTACAGTAACTTCCTATCACTGGTTAATCCATATGCACCTAACAGATGACAGGAAAGTGGTGACATTTCTCTGATTAATGTTTTTTGATTACCCCGCAGGAGCGGACCCATATGTAATCATAGAGTGTGACGGAGATTCCGTTCGGTCCACAGTCCAGAACAACACACTGGAGCCGGTCTTTGACACCAGAGCCATATTTTACAGGAAAAACCCCACAAAGCCAATTATAGTGCAGGTGAGATTAACTGCCGGTGAGATTAATCACAGGCAACGTTAACGGCGCACGGTTCTAAGAACGGAAATGCAGGCTTGTTATCGCTGTCAGAATGAACCATCCTGCTAAATTGTAATTTGTAGGCTAACAGCTGAAATAATACTGAAAAAAAGGTTTATTCAGATGACTAGTAATGAAAGGTAAACTGTAAAAATGCTGCTACTAAGATTAAATTATATCATTAGTGCTTTGGAGTCACTAACCCCTGTTGTGTTTGTGAGATTTTGCATGTTCTTCCTGTCAGAGGGGTTTTCTCCAGGAACTCCCACAATCCAAAAGCATGTGGTTAGATGTATAAAAATGCTCAGGCTGTGTGAGTGATTGCATGTCAATCTGTGCCTTATGATGGTCCGGCATCCCATGCCAAGTCTCCCCTGCCTCATATAATATATTATTAGTATGGATTATATTAGTATGCATATATTATATTCATTCGTATTTCTGCTATGAACAGTGTATCTGTTATTTTTTCCACTAAAGGCAATATTCTAAAAAGGTGTACAATATTCTCATAAGCATTGACTTGCTCCCTTGGGGTGTATCTGTATGTGTGTCTGTCTAGAGTTTGTTATAACATGGTAAATTAGTCTGGCATTTTTAAGACAGCCGAGAATGAAAGCGTCTGCGGCTGACAACTCGCCGCAGAGGGGTCAAAATCCATAGCTGCTTAATAACTTTTACCACGAGTCGATTCATGTCACAAAAAAGGTCAACAAGGGCAGAGGGCCGCGACTGCCTTTATCATTTCCTGCTGCACATGTTTCTGCCTGTAGCAGAATCGTAGCGATGCTACCTGGGTAATGTGGTGCATTTATGATCATGCACTAGGTGTGGAACAGCAATCTGGTGAAAGACCAGTTTATGGGGCAGGTGGTACTGGCCGCCTCCTTGAAGGACTCATCGGAGCCACAGAGGCTGAGGCTGAAAAAGAGAGGTGCCGAAAGAGGCGAGGACATGCCTGGTAGCGTCAGCCTGCGGGTCGTCACCACCGGCAAGCTGACGGACATGTGACGCGAGATGGGTTAGAACCCACCCCCCCCCCCCCCGATACCCTGCCACGGGGCTGCCCTCTAATACACAGACACGGCCCTGTTATCTCACACACAGCATTCGTGCAGCAGGTCACAGGGAGCAGAATGGGCTTCCCTTTGGAATATCAATATATAACTATGCACAAACCCTGCTGACTGCTTCTTAAAGTAAATATCAGAAGATAAAGAGGTAGCGTCATCCTACTAGGCTTTGCACATGGGCAATCATTGAAATCATTAAACATAACAAAGGAGCCATTTACTGAAACGACACAAAGCGATTTCATTTAGCATGTTTTTTTCCCCCTAATAAATCAACTTATTATTCAAGTGTAGTAAAACTTTTCATTCTTTTGGATAATCCTGAAAAATGTAATTTCTTACATTTAAAAAATACATAAAAAAAATGTATATCTTGAATGGACAAAAACAACTGAAATTGTTTGCAATGAAAAGTAACTTTATTGAAAACAAAGATTATGTGGAGTGTTTTGTTTTCTATTTCAGTCCAATTTCCAAGCTGCAGTATTGATTGTTGTCAGTATTACACTCAAGACAGAGCCATGCACAATTCTTAATTCAAAAACTCTATTGCTTAAACCACAATTAGAATATCTTTTTTATCAAAAGCCAATTTAGTAATTTCTTAATGAAAAACAAAAAACCTGCTTAAAGTAAAAGAGACTGATCAGCAGTGCTTTAATATTTCAAATAATTTAAAAGTTTTGTTCTTCTTCAAACACATTTAAGGAGGAATTCACATCACACATAAAGACTTACATATTGCCCAGGAATGGGAATGTACAGGAGAATTTGAGGGAAACTGAACATTGAACAGACTTTTTCTTCACCAGGAGGGGGCGGCATTTGCGCTCACTTCTTCGGTTGGGTGGCGATCTCACAATACAACAGGGACACAGAGCAGGGCCGGGGCTTGTTCTGTGGGCCCGGAGTATAGCAGCTGCTGATTACCAAACTGGTACATACAGCATCACAGTACAGGACCTGGGGTACCACAATTTATTCTACACTAATAGAAGCTCAGCTTTATCTACATCGGCTGGAACAGAATTCTTTGCAAAACTTCACGGCTGATATTTCGCTGTATTCAGCTGGACCAAAATATATATCGGTTAGCCTGTTTTCATATATATACTGTATATCTGTAAAATATATACTGCAGAACAGTCTCTTCCTTTATGAGAGTAGCTTAATGGGCATTTTGTTAAGGGGATACCATTTTCACGCCCTCTAGTGGCTAGCGGTAGTACATGTCTAAGAGAGAGCAGCAGCTGTACAGCTGTTGGCGGCAGTATCCCTGCTGGTGAACCACCAGTAAGGGATCTAACTGCCTGCAAACCTGCCGGTCTGAAAGGGCATGAACACTGCTGACAGACGTTTCGCAGACTATCGACGGGAAAAAGTTCTCCATCTTCTCTCACGTGAACAATCAGCCACCACATGCTGCGAAAAATTCTGTAATTTGGACAGCTTTTTTTTTTTTTCTTTAAATTTCCAACCAGTTCACACAATAGGTGATGAAAAAGATCTATCATTTGACATTAGAACCAATGGCATTCCAACCAAACCAATGCATTGCTTCACCGTCGAATCGCACAGTTCTTGAGGGAGATTATTATTTTTTTTCTTTCCAATACTGCAGTTTAGTTCCAATGAAATATCTACGGAAAGGCCCGGAAGGAAATTAAGACATGCGAAAATTAAAATGAGGCTCCGGCTCACATTTCCAATATCAGGTACAGTCACAAACAGGTACACACGATCACTGGCACGACCCGTAAATTCGTCACATTATTATTTTTTTTTTAAAAACACGCACATCTTGACTGTCCCACTTTAATGTCTGCAACAGGAAGCTACCCAGACAGAAAATCGTAACCTAAGTCGAAAAAAGAAATCTGTAAAAATAGCACCCCTTTCATAAGGTATATAAATATCTGACAGACCAACAGCTGAATACACTTACGTACAAAACATGGGTTTATTTTTTCTCTCTCTCTCTCCCCCCAGTTGATACAAATGGCTTGAAATAATTTGGAATTCCTGCAGAAGATTAAATATACTTTTTTTGGAACAAAATGATCCTTTGTCTTTTGGACAGATCAACAGGAACTCTTCCCTTAGATGTGTAAAGGTATTTTTTTAGAGATGTTAGGAGTTTGACACAAAATGCTATAAAATCACCTACACACTGATGACTGGAAACTTAGCGGGAAACCTTCCCTTTATCGGAATAATGCCTCAGAGTCACAGACAGAGCTATGATCTCCCACTCTCCCATGCGAGCGAACCCGGAACACTGCGGGAAATGGTCACACGGTCAGGCTGGGGTAAGATTCAATGAAGCCGGCCGATGTAGGAGGTATAATGGAACCGAAACCAGGTCTGAATTGGTCAGGGAATGAGAGTCACAGTTTATACGGGCAGACTCGTCCCTGCCTTTTTTCTTTCTTAATCCAGGAGAGGAGCTTTGCCCCCACCCCTCTTACGTCTGCATGGCTTCTGCAAGAGCTGGGCCCCGTGGCCAGACCTGCCAGTCTCCGGGCAGACTCAGGAGTTCCAAAAAGCAGTAGCCTCCCTTGGAGTTCGCCCACGACACCGTGGGCACGGTGCCGACACCAGACAGTTCTCGGTCAGGGGATGTGAAGAAGTCCGGTGCATTTTCGAGCGAGCTCCCCACGGACGGCCCGCCCCAGTGGCCGACGCTTAGCGGCTGCTGTTCTTAATAGCCTCCTTGGCAGCTATGATCAGGGGCGTCAAGCTAGAGAGGGGTTTGGCCAACTTCAGGAATGGATGCTGGGGGAAAAGCAATGAGGAGAGTCACGTCATTTCATGGCTTTCGAAAAAGCTGATTTAAGCAAATAACTCAAGAACATACTATTAAAAGTAACATAGAAAAATTTATTGCTGAAACAGTCAGGGAGAAGTGTAGGAAAGGAGTAGCTTTCTCAAAAATACTTTAAAAGCTCTAACTACTTTCTAACATTACAAGAATGATGTAATTATTCATATAATCCAGCAAGGCGGACGAGAATCAGACGACAGGTCTTCACTGCTCCTGAATGATAACTGTCGAGCGTACAAATGTACACATTTCGGATTAAACCAGTGACAAGGTGACAAAACTTTCGTAATGTTGCGTCAGCGGCACCCTGCCTAAGATCTGAGCTCAAACGCCTCAGTTGGGTGTTTTTTCCTTGGCTTGAAACTACTTGGGCTCACGGCTCAGGTTTTGTTCTTGATCTACATGTAGGCAGCTGCAAGTGACTCAGTCAGGGCAGGTGAAGATACTCCCTGCAGAGCTCAGCTGCTGTACTCCACATGGAGCTACCTGATTGGATTTACTGTCAGTAAAACACTCAGTTCCTTGAACAAGTAGTGTGAAATTTCTACAATACAGAAGTAGCTGTGGTTTAAAGGAAATTTCAGGGCTCTGTTATCACTAAGACTTTTTGGATCATCTTGACAGCTGAATATTGCCAGACCGTCACCACTTGTTCACTTCATTACCGAATGGGAAACTAGGTCTTCTACTTCAGCATCAGTATCAGCTTGGCTGTGTTAAGGCCACTGAGATGAACCTTTTGCAGAAAGAGCACATTATATGGTCCATGCAATTCAGTGAGGATACCTGCAGGAGCTCCTTAGCAGAGCCTCGCCGGTCTACGTCCATCTCCAGGCATTCGCTGAGGAACTCCCTGAACACGGTGGAGAGTCGCTCCGGGTTCTGGAGCTCAGGTGTCCCATTTGTAGCAATCAGGTAAAGGGCCTGTAGGGAGGCATGGAAAAGCTCATGCTCAGCGGCGGCAAGCCACCTGCAGTTTAGGCTAGGTAATCCTTCAGAAGCTAAGCCGGTTTGGGCCTGGCCACTGCTTGGATGGGTGACCAACTAAGAAAAGCTGTGTTGCTGTTGGAAGAGGTGTTGGTGTGGCCAACAGGTTTGCCCATCTCTGAGGTAATTTCTGGGCATCTTTCAAAAGAGTGTGGGTGGTACCCCAATGCCCTGGCTAAAATTACCCACTGTTGCTCTTTCCAGTCAGGCCTCCTACTCATCCCCTATATCTAATTGGTTAATTCTCTCCTGCCATTGTGGTCAGCAGAACGGCTCTCGTCACATCACATAGGGGGATGTTACACAGTGGTGCAGGGTAAAATGGCTCACCCTTGCTCCTGTAAAGCACTGCAGGCGTCTATAACAGCACTATACAAATGCAACTTTCATTCATTCATTCATTCCTATGGCAGCCAACTTAGGCACAACTGCGGGTAGGCGGAGCTTCCAGTGAGTGACCAATAACAAGTGCAAGACAGCTGCAGGAATGAGAGATATATGAACAAGGCTTAGAAGCTCACATCAGAGATGCTAAACAAACAAATATCCAGAGAGAATGCAGGAGTAACTCAGCCTAAAACAGATAAACAAGAAAAACAGCATCCAGAAGTGCCAAGTGAAACCACTTCAAAGCATCCCAAGGGCACTTTCAGACCGTTTCACATCTAACTCTCTAGGACATGTGTAAGAGATTGAGAAGACAGCTCTATGGGAAGGATTTAAATGCCAAGATGCTTACATGCTTCCATAATTCAGAAGGAACATCCAAGAGTTTTATGAAGTCTGTTTGTCAGCTTCCAGAGAAGCTCAGCTCCTGTGCCCTTGTGGGAACGGCCTATTGCTCCAGTAAAATATCCCGTTAAATGAATAAAACCAAAAGATGTTTGGGCTTAAGCCGTCACCAAAGCAACAAGCTAATAATCTGAATAATAATCTCCCCCCCGTGAACATGTCTGCTGATGGCGGCATCCAGCTGGTCCCCATTTGAGATGTAATCACCTGGCACATAGAGAAAAGGCACTTGAAAGCTGAACAGAAGGCCACCACCTCTTTAAAAGAACAGGTAATTACTGCAGGAAGGGAGCTTTTTTTATGTTCGATAGTTTGAACAGTTTTAGTTGCAGTTTGGTTTCTTAAAGGGCCAGGACCCATTTTGCACTGAACTATCTGTAATACAATCCTTGGTATCTCCTGCCCCATGTCTCCCGCCAGTATATTTCTTCTCTACAATGGTCTGTATTCTACCCCTTTCCAAAAATCGCTGGGATGCTGTGTAAAACAGATCGCAATGATTTACAAATCGTTTCAACCCACGTTTAGTTGAAAATAGAATAAGGACGACATATCAAATTCTGAAGCAGACATTTTATTGTTTTATGTCAAATGTCTGCTCAATCTGAATTTGATGCCAGCAGCATTTCAAAAAAGTTGAGACGGGCATGTTTACCGCTGTGTTGCATCACCTCTTCTTTTAACAACACTGTAAACATTTGGGGACTGAGGAAGCTAGCTGCTGCAATTCTGAAAGTGAAATGTTGTCCCATTCCTGCCTGATTTAGGATTTCAACTGCTCGACAGTTTGGGGTGTCCCTTGTCATATTTTTAGTTTCATGATGTTCTCAGTAGGTGACAGGTCTGGACTGCAGGCAGGCCAGTCTATATTACAACCATGCAGTTGTAATATACGCGGAATGCGGTTTGGCACAGTCATGCTAAAATATACAAGGTATTCTCTGAAGAAGACAGTGTCTGGATGGCAGCACATGTTGCTCCAAAATCTATATATATCGTTCAGCATTAATAGTGCCTTCCCAGATGTGCCAGCTACCCAAGCCATGGGCACTAATGTACCCCCATGCCATCACAGATGCTGGCTTTTGAATAATAAGCTGGAAGGGTCCTCATCGCTTTAGCCCGGAGGACGTGGCATCCATGATTTCCAATGAGGATTCATAATTTCTTATCCATGAGACCATAGGTCAGTTTCCAATTTTGCTCAGTCCATCTTAAATATGGTCCGGCCCAGAGAAGTCGGCTGCCTTCATGTTTAGATATCGTTTCTTCTTTACATGGTAGAGTTTCATCCTGCATTTGTGGATATAGCGACAAACTGTGTTTAAAGGCAATGGTTTTCAGTGTTCCCGAGTCAATGCCATGATTTCCACTATAGAATCTTTGCCTGTCACCTGAGGACCCTAAGATCACAGCTATCCAGTAGTGGTTATCAACCGTGTTCCATGCATAAAGAGATTTCTCCAGATTCTCTTAATCTTTTAATGACAGTATGTACTGTAGATGATGAAATTCCTAAATTCTTTGGAATATTATGTTCAGTAACATTATTAATTGCAGCACTTTTTACCCACACAGTCTTTAACAGAGTGGTGAGCCTCTCCCCATCTTCACTGCACAGAGACTCCGCCTCTCTGGGAGGCTCTTTTTATACCCAATCATTTTACTGACCTGTTGCCAATTAACCTAATTAGTTGTGAGATATTCAACCAGGTGTTTTGTTTTAGCATCACACAACTTTACCAGTCTATTGTTGCCCCTGTCCCAACTTTTTTAAAATGTAAAAAATTACTGGCATCAAATTCAAATAGAGTGTATATTTGTCATAAAACAATAATATTTCTCAGGTTCAACATATGTTGTTTTTGTTCTATTTTTCTATTAAATATGGATTTATATGATTAGCAAACCACTTATTTCCATTTTTATTTACATTTTGCACAGCATCCCAATGTTTTCGGAAGTGGGACTGTGCCCCCAACCAGCTGCTTGGTCAGGAATACGTTAGCGGAGTCTCCGCCACATGAAAATGGGTTTTCTATTCAGAAATAGTTTCTCATCAGCTAAATGAAATACGGTATAATATGGTTTAATATAAATAAATCAAATAAAAAGTGCACTGCAGATCATACTACTCAGCATTTCGACACTTTGTAACCACAATAAATTTATTATTTGTTTTGTGATACAAAGCTCTGTGCTACTTACTGTACAGTGTGATTTATTGTCCCGTGTTATTCTGTGTATTGTTTATTGCTCTTACCCCCTGATGCTGCTATAGTTATTTTTAATGCGCTGCTAGCTGGGAGTCTGTAGGATGGATGCATGTGAGCAGGCATCTCATTGTACACAGTTAAAATTATCACAAACTGTTTAACGCCCCCTGCTGTTCCAACTGTGACTTGCACTTTTGGGAGCCTGCTCAGTGGAGCATTCCCAATGTCCAGGACAACTTACCCTGAGAGGATTCTCGTTGAGATATGGCGGCTCCCCTTCCACCATCTCGATGGCCATGATGCCCAGGGACCAGATGTCCACCTTGGGCCCGTAGGCCTTGCGGGTGACCACCTCAGGCGCCATCCAGTAGGGCGTGCCCACCATGGTGCTGCGCTTGTTCTGCTCGGGGGTGATCTGGGCGCAGAAGCCAAAATCGGCTGCATGGGGCGGGAATGGAGACACACTCAAAATGACGGAGACAGACACCACTTCAGCATATGCTGAAAAATGCCATAGCAAAGAACTAAAGAACTAAAAAGAGTTAATTTTTACATCTCCTGTACATCTACAAGTAGAGTGTATATTTGTAATACAAAGAAACACAAGTGACAGACGGACAGCTGCAGTCTGTATGGTGACTTACTCAGCTTAACAGAGCCATCCATGCCCAAAAGTATATTATCACTCTTGATATCTCTGTGGATGACCTGGTTGGAATGCAAGAAATCCAGCGCCTGCAGACACTACAGAGAAAGCCAAAAACAAGGGAAATTTGAGGCAATTTAGCAAAACACACATTACAGAAAACAGATATAGGCAGGCGTATTAAGTATACAGAAAATCAGCAAATGTGCTGGATAATTCCCCTCCGCTCTGCGCCAGGATGACGAGCAGCTAATTTACACTCACCTCTCGGCAGACAGAAGCAATCTGGCCCTCATCCATACAGGTCTCAGTCACCACGTCAGTCAGGGACCCACCGGCTAGGTACTCCATCACCACCCAGAGCTCGTCTCCCACCAGGTAGCTGACCGAGAGAGGCGGGAGGGGGGCAGGGGTCTGATTAAAAACATCCCGACAGTCACTTACAGACACCCTGCCGAAAGGATGGTGCGCTCACCCGGCAGGTAGCGGGGGTACGCTCCCCATTAGCTCAAAATAACAGCGAAAAATAAAAATACTGCATGCTGGAAAGCATAAAAATAGCAGATGTTTCTAAAAGGGGTTTGTACACATCAATTACACTATATTAACTGAACTGGGGTTACACAAACTGGAACAAAACCAATATATATTCAACATCCCCAACCAGAAATCCAATCCAGTGACACTGGTGTGAACCAAATTAAGAACTATTACTGTATGAAACCCCTGCTTTTCAAAGGGTACATTAGGTGGTTTATTCCATTGTTTTTGTTACCATCGTTACTGATTGATTAACGTCCCAGAAAATGGGCATTTCCTGTCCATATATGACTCAGGATTTAGGAGCCAAACCTGTCCAGGTAGTTTACAATGTTGGAGTTCTTGTTTTCCCTCATCACCAGGATCTCGTTAATGATCAGCTCCTTCTTGGGCTGCTGCTGTAGGTTCATCTGCTTGACTGCCACCTGAGAAAGAGAGAGAGAGAAGGAGAGAGGGAGGGAAGGAGAGAGCGATATGGAGAGAGGGAGATGAGAAAGAGGAGCTCGGTCATATTCCATCCTTGTTTCCGTGGAGCTGGGAAGCGTTTCTGTGCATGCTGGGTAATGCTAAATGCGTGCGCGAGCTCAAGCAGGAAGCAGCAGATGCAGACAGGAGAACCGCTGAGGCTGCTGGGATACCCGACCCCCCGTCGCCTCCTACTTCCCATAGTCCACATTCGCAGGTACAGACTATAATATTTTCTAGATTTCATTTTAAACTTAAAGTGGTATTCGGTGTTCTAAAAAGAGGAGGGCTTTTGGAGACTGTAAAAAACACAATTACTCTTCAGTAATACGCATTATTGTTAGTACATACAGTGCAAGAAAAAAGTAGTTTTCACCATGAATGCCTGTTTGCACTTTATTTACTGTATATGCTCTATGCACTACTAAGAATACTTTGTTTGCACCATGTACTATTTGCACTAGACACTTTTTTATATCACATGTAATATATTACGTTTGCATTGTTTTTGTAGTATTTGCACCATGCATTATTTAAATACTTTGCACTTTGTTTAAATTTGTTTTGCTGTAATATACTGTGCCTGCGCTACATGTGCTGTGCCTGCGTTACATGCGCTGTGTCTGCGTTACATGCGCTGTGCCTGCGTTACATACGCTGTGCCTGCGTTACATGCGCTGTGCCTGTGCTACATGTTTGTATCTGCACACTTCATGTGCCTTATTGCTGATGCAAAAGAATTCCCCCCAGGGATCAATAAAGTATATCTTACCATATATAAAAATGTTTACGTAGCTAATCTGCCAGAAAACTGCCCTCTAAACAACAAATGCAGTTTATAGTAATTGATGCTAAAAAAAGAAGCTGCTGTATTGAAATGACGTTATTAAAAATGACATCATTCAGCACGCCGCTGCGTGGGGGTGCTGAGAGTACTGGCCCGCGGCGACCCAGCCGAGGTCGCAAGCTCAGACCTGCTCTTCAGCAGCTCCCGCGTGCCCCAGCCACTGGCCGGAGATGACACTGCTTCCCCTTTCAGTTTACTTCTTATTTACTTTTAATTTTATCTGTAAGGCCTGAAGAAGCTCAATCAGAATTTAATTTCCCACAGGGCAATCGGAACACATTCACACTAAAATCCCAGGCGAGCAAAAGCAAAATCACAATTTTCCAGCTCCCGTGTTTCTACACGTCGGTACTAATGTCTGCTTCAGGATCAGCGGCCGCGGCTAAAGACCCATCTTACGTAACACACAGAACCACGGCGACCGTCACCGGCTCTGGCTCCCTGACAGCTGTGTGCTACCTATGCATCATCTGCCTGACTGGTACCTCACTTTGAGTAAGACTGTCTGCCAAACAAATGTCATATATAAGTGTTAATATACTGCATATCTGCTTAGCATATAAACATTAACGACACCATAACCTAGCCAGCCAAGATGTCCTCTCTGATGCTTGTAGGATACATGGTTATAGAATATACAGTACAGGCCAAAAGTTTGGACACACCTTCTCATTCAATGTGTTTTCTTTATTTTCATGACCATTTACATT
>JAODKL010000002.1:2367772-2383277 GCA_026780765.1 Petrocephalus schoutedeni
TGCAATACTCAGACCAGCCCGTCTGGCACCAACAACCATGCCACGTTCAAAGTCACTTAAATCACCTTTCTTCCCCAAGCTTGGTTTGAACTGCAGCGGTTCGTCTTGACCATGTCAACATGCCTAAATGCATTGAGTTGCCACCATTGATTGGCTGATCAGTCATTTGTGTCAACGAGCAGTTGGACAGGTTTGCCTAATAAAGTGGCCAGTGAGTGTATATACTGTATATGATCCTGCATATATGCATATAGGTGTGTGTTTTGAAGGAGAGCATGATGGGATATGTGAAAATAAGCATTCCAATGTGCCTGTGCAAATGCCAAATAAAGCCAGGAAAATACTGAGACATAATGGTGCTTTTATAGATATTTTTACACATTCCCTACATTATTAACAGGTGAGCTAAAGTTGAAATATGTACTGTAAAGCTTGTCCAGACTCTTCAGCACACAGCCCGTAATGTGCATTAGTCACTATGGTCAGTGACCCAGATGCTGGCGTGTTTCCCGCAGAGACACTCGTACCAGCGAGCGCAGTACGAGCTGCTGCCCTCCCACTCCCTGGCCGCATTCCCCCGCCAGCCCAGCTTCCGCTCCCACCGGTGGCTGCTGAGTGACCGGAACCGGGAGGCTGGCACCACCATGCAGATCGTCGTCGACAAGCGTGAGCAGCACAGCTGGGGTGAGGCGCCCTGAGGCCGTGACAAATGGCCAAGGACGTTTCCATCAGCACTGTACTGGTGCCGGGCTTTTTCCTGATCCAGAACTGGTTCCGCACATTTCTGCTGCAAAAAACTGGCCCTGGGCAAGAAAAAAATGGCTCCAGCTCAGCACCGCGAAAAAGCCGGTCTTACAACATGGAACCGTAACATCAGCAGAAGTAGGACTGCCTATTGCGTCCACATAAACAAAAAAATAATAACACTAATTGCTGCATTAACAACGGTAATAAAAGTATTTGTCAAAGCATTGTATTAAGTGTACACCTTGAGAGCATTTGCCATGAATTACCAAGGTTGCTTGATGTTGGTACTGAATCAGAGCTTGCTCCTCAGTTGCGTTATAAGACCTGACATCCCTCTGTGAAATACGTTCCTATTCCCTCCGTCTCTTAAATACCTATCTCCCGTCTCTGAATGACTGCGTTGGGAATGTTTAGTTGGACGGGGAGCGCAGGCGCAACGTCACACAGCTTTCTGTAGCATCTCTCCAATACTGCACCACAGCTTTTAAATCATTCTCTACACGGGGGTCATATGAACCTGGTTCTGCTGGTGTTACCAGAGGGATCACCCGGCTGATCGGGTCCTTCCTCTGCTGTCTCTCTCCTCACCCAGTATGTGTCTCCAGCGGTAAGACCTACTCCCATGGCGAGTCCTGGCACCCCATCCTCCGCTCCTTCGGCGTGATGGAGTGCGTCCTCTGCACCTGCAATGTCACCAGGCAGGTGTGCAAGAAGATCCAGTGCCCAGAACATTACCCCTGCAGATACCCCCAGAAGGTCGAGGGCAAGTGCTGCAAGGTTTGTCAAGGTACAGTGTGGCTCCCAACACATGTGGGCTGTGAAAGCAGAGATAGAGTAGGTGAACATGACCTACCCAACACATGGCACTAATGCAAGGCTATTCTGCTGTCCAGTGGAAATGTATATACGGGTGTAGTGAGTAGGTGGAACAATGCTAGTGCAAAGATATATAGAAATATAGAAAATGGTTCAATGATTCATGGGCAACAGCAAACCATGGCAAACCAAACCAAAACCAAAACACAGATATACAAAGCTTAGAAGCACGGAAGAGGACTGTAACTGTTACTGTGAATAATAATCTTGATGAGATTACAAATGGATGAGTTGTTCCTGAGAGTCCCGCATGGACGAATGATCTTGGGTTGGTTGTGGGGTTTAATGGTCAGTCACATCAAATAAAGAAAAGAAATGGTGAAAACACTACATAAGCTAATTACAATCTCCAAAACACAGGGGAGCAACAAAAAGAGACACGGGTTTCGACACAATTTTTATGCAGACAAGACCCTACCACCTGCTTTATATGCCTTCCTCCCTTAAAGTGACAGGCATTTTAATAGTAACCAGCATTAACAGGTATGGTGAAAAGGTGTGAGCGCTCCCCGGCTTCTGGGAAGGCGCATTACACTTCCCTTGTGGTCATTGAACTCAACATGTGCAGTGGGACAAGGTCTTCGCCAGACGGGCAGGCAACGCAGGCAGCTAAAACATTTAACGCCATAACTGGTATCAGCAACATAACAGTGGAAATGAAACAAATAGATGAATAGATGTATTTGCACACAAAACATTTCTGCTATTCTGGTATTATTCTGATGGGAATCCTAAGAGAATGTAATCCAATTTTTTAATGAATAGTGTTCATAAGTCCTTGTACATCTGAGGCCAATTATTCAGATTTGTTCTCTTAATCTGATGACTATGACGGCTTCGGTTTCATTAATAAAATGTGCCCTTTTGTTGTCACGTCCATTACAGTGCCATGAACATCTTTGTTGACAATTTAACGTTTTCGCTTCCTTATGCAGCTTTTTCGGAAGGTTTAAAAATACTGGAAGCAAAATACGACGAAATGTAAATAAGTTTTTGTTAATGCCATTTTTTGAGAGATCTGTGTGTGTAGAATTAAAGGGGAAATGAGCCATAGAGCAGATTGTGTCTAATTTGGCATGAGGGTGTCACCCCACCCCCCCAGAGGACGCCCGTGGACTTTCTGAAGTCGGCTCGCCTGAAGCCTGGAGCAGCGCCAAGCAGCAGCATCCAAGCCACTCAGGCTTATGGCCTGGTTTCATTTCACAGACAGCCAGAGAGTCCGTGGTAGGAGCTGAGGATACAGGCAGCCACCAAGCCAGAAAATGGCAGAAAAACCGCTGATATCTCATGCATTCCTAATGTTCCTGGTTAAATTGTGACTGGCAGCACGGGGCCCCGTCACGGCGCGGGACCGCGAATCGAAAACGAGCAGACGGCTTCGAAAGATGGATAACGAGCTGCTGAAACAGCTTTCCAACTGGAAAAGGATTCATATGCTCTGCAGAGACAGATTCATCATTTAATGAACATGATCCTGGCTGCATTTAATCTAACATTCTGGAATTGAGCTAAAGTCATTAAGTAAACTAGAGCGTTTTGACCTTACTGTTCTTTCTAATTGATTCTGAAGGATTCGTCAGCTATAAGTTGTTTAAATGGATCTGGCACTGGTATTTCTTAGGACGATTGTCAGTTGCACGCATTGATTGGCTGAAATCCAAACCCCTTTTTTAAGGAATGTGAATTTCCAGGCAGTATTATTATACTGGGCTGAGATGTTGTTTTGATGTGTTTCATGAGGCTTGCTCTTGCCTGTGTGTGAGATGGCCCTTTGTCTCATCAGCAGAGGAGCTGGCTCTGAAGAACGAGGACAGCAGGGAGTATTTCTGTGGTGAGGAAACATGGCCAGTGTACGAGGCTGTGGTCTCCGCGGAAGAGGGCAGCATCAGGACCATTGCTCTGGAGACAGAGCCTTCAGAAGAAGCTGAGCTGCACATATGGACCATTGCTAAAGGTATTCTCAAGTTCTGTTAAGCGATCCTCTGCGCCTGGGTGGGAGGGTTACTGTGGTACTGTGGTAACGGAATTTTTGTGGGAACACGGCATTAATTTCTATGGGGAAAATCCTGAATTCCAACAATGACAACTTTAACTCCCAGCCTTAACCTTACCCATAAGTAATAAAACAGAATTTTGAAAGAAGTACTTTTGCTACATCCACTACATGGACAAACACCTCAGGATCCCGGTTGGCGACACCCCCAGCCGACACATGGTCCAGTCCCACCCTCTAGAAATGGCCATCTGTCTGCTGGAGCCTGGTGTTACATGGGCATTCCCTTGGCCTGGTCGAGCCGAGCCGAATCACCCTCAGGGAATCTGGCCACATGACCACAGTGCAGTGTATTGTGCCTGAAGACTTGGAACAATGGGTACTCTTACTGTACAAAGCTATCAAGAGCTCCACACACCTTTCCAGTGATCTTTAGACCCCTTATGGTCTCCCTACCCATCTACTGACTTCAGGAAGTATCACTAGAGACAGGAATGCCGTTAGCGAGGTAAGTGAACCTCTTGACACGTTCGACGTCCTCTGTGCAGACCGACACACTGCTGACTGCTCTACCTGAGAGGTAATTAAATGCCTGGACCATGGTTTTTATCCAGGACATTTGCATACCAGACACTCAAAGTCCTCACTCAGAGCCCCAATCAGAGCCTTCACTGACTCCGGGAAGATCACAGCATCAAGATCAGTGAATCTTTCCTCACCAACAAATGCCTCACAGCCCCTGAACTTCATAACCCTGTCCAACACCCAGTCCATGTAAGCATTGAATAAAGCAGGAGCAAGAACACTCCCCTGACAAACCCCAAAATCAACTGGGAAGAACACAGAGGTTCTGCCTCCACTCTGCACAGCACTCACAGTACCGGTGTACAGGCCGGCCAAGATGACCAGCAACTATAGGGGGATCCCGCAAAGTCTCAGGATGACTCATTTGGCAGCTTGATCGGCAGAATGCTTTAGGAAAATCAGCAATGGCTGCGAAGAAGAACCAATATGTTTGCAACCCTCAGTTCTAGCATGTGTTTGATGGTAGAATTCTTCTTAGGTGTAAAACCAGACTGCTTCGGTTGCTGGTAGGCGAGCAAGTGATCACAGATCCTGTTGAGGAGGACCACTGAGCACTGATAGCAGTGTTATCCCCCTGTAGATGCCACAATCCAGGCGATCCCCCTTCCCTTTCCAGAGAGGGACAACAAGTCGCATTTTCGAGTCAGCTGGGATGAAGCCTGTCTCCCAAATGGAAGCAGAGATTGTTTGCAATGCCAGGAGGACAGCCTTACCACCAGGCAAAGTTCACCCTGGTTACCACAGATCCCCTGTAGCCTTCCCTACCCTCAGTTGGTACACCACCTGTGCAATCTCAGTGAGATTGGGTGGTTCACAGGTAATCAGAGGACCAGCCTCAAGAACTGCGGACCCAGAGATATCCAACGTCCTAGCTGGAGGATCAACTTTAAACAGCTGCTTAAAGTAGCTGGCCCAGCAAGTCACAATAGCAGTGTCATCTGTAAGGACTGTTCCATCACCTGCCCTGACTGCGACTCTCTGAGGAACAGATTTGGATGTGTGTAATGCTTTAATTCCTCTGTAAGCAGGACATGGGTCAGTAGACCATAGATGGTGTGTCAGTTGCTCATAGATTCATCTAACAAAAGCTTCCTTATCTGCCCTCAGAGCTCCCTCAGCCATCCTTCTCAGTTCCTGGTAAACTTTGTGCTTGCTGCCTAACCGTGGGTTGTGACTCGTACAGGGATACGCAGCCCCTGACCTTTTGCAAAGTCAAGGAACATTGAGCCGCTTTCACCACGGTTCCCAGACCCATGGAGACCAACACAATCTTCGTTGCCCGCCCTGTCAGTGCCAGTGCTCACATTGAAGTCACCCATGACCCAAGGGGTGTCGTGTCATGGGCACCCAACACCAAGAAAAGTTGCAAATAAAATGTCTTCCTCCGCGAGCGGCGAGAGCGTCTGCGATCGCTCTTGCCCCCCTGCACGCGACGCTAGCCAACACCGGAGACGCTCTCCGATGTCATGGAGTGGGCGGGGACAAGGCCGCTCAGAATGCGAGGCTTTGAGAACTTGTAATCGCCCACAAAGCAAACAAATTTGTAGTTTATACCTTTGTGCCTGCTGCCGATGGGATATTTGTCATAGGACATGAAATTATGTTAAGGCAAACACTACTGTTATAAATAAATAACGTTAAAGTTACCGCCTCAAATTAGGGCCCGAGTGCTGTCGTGCAGCGGGTGACACCTCAGCACCACGCTAGTTACGACCCCAATAGGCCTGACTCTTCCGGGGATGAGGCTCCCCAGGGCTTTCCCCCATCCCCTTGCTGTGGGCGGCTGCAGCAGAGCATTCCATCTTTGTGAGGAATTACCATTGACTTCGATTTTAGTGCAGTGCGGTAAAGCCTGATTAATGCCTGATGCACTTAGAACAAATCCCCAACTCTTTGTGATGTGGAAAACTGACAAGGTCTGAAAATCTGGCATAGAATTAAGTTTTCAGGATGTACATCAGCCTTGTGCCCTGTGCTACTTGGGATAGGGATCCCGGCCCCCTGTGACTCTGGAGATACAGTATTGCCGGAGGTTGGATGGGTGATTCCTTAATTAATTCATTAATTGTTGATGTGGTCATTTTGTTAAATTATCTACACTATTTTTCACTGTATACATACCCTGCAAGCTTAATAATATTATTCCAGAAAGTAAATGACTATCAATTTCATCTGATCTGAAAGGATATCAGTCATAAATGAAGCGTGTGCCTACAGCTACAACATTGATTATTGTTTGATTATTGGAAGGAGGGCGGGGATATGGCCACGGGGGGAGAGAAGGACAGAACTACAGACTTAATTCTCTTGTTACGGTCATAATCACATTGTGTCATCCAACTAAATCACACTTCACTCAAGTGGTCTGTCTGTGGCTTGACACGCATAACAATGTCGGTTAACTGATCCACTCTATCCTGCTTTCTGGAAGAACAAACTAACATTTTAAAAAGCAGAGCCCAGTGATCATCTGGCTTCAAATCCCTGACAGTCGCGCACAGTAACTGAATCAGAAAATCTGGACTACTGAAGTGTTTATAATGGGGAGCTCAGTATCACAACACCATGATCACTTTAAAGATGTTGTGGATGATATCTTATAGTAGTATTCTGTGAAATAGAAGATAATATAATGTAATACGGCACATTAGGAGCTGATGTTACACCAGGGATTAAAAAGACATCTTGGAGAGGTAGGGGACTTGGAGCATGGCATCTGCCTGTCTGTTTGGAAACGAGAGTAAGTCGCTTAGGGGGAAAGAACCTTTTTTTCCGTTAGTCAGTGAGTCTTTTGTTTTTAGAAATGCTTGATGACTTTGATGGCAGCTTCATTCTCAGCATTGACACAGTTTTAGTCGCAGTATCACCCTGAAAATTCTTCTGTAGCAACTAGATAATATGACAGCTACAAAAATATGCTGATACTGTAACTAGGAAAATGACCCAGTTAGCGAAATGTAGCCACATAACAGCGCAACATGACACGCTACCGATGAACTTAATAATGATGATGAACTGATGAACTTTTACTTCCAGTTACGTTGAGGAGTACTGTTTAATTTCACATCTGTGTCAATATCATGCCTCAATATTAGATTTGTGGTTCACATGACTGCTGAATATAGCTTCTCTTTATACAGGCTTGTCTAGAATTGCCATCTTCCAACAAAAACAAAGAACTCACTTTGAAACAGGGCCTCGTTTAAGAACTGATTGTAGGCATGTCAGAAGACACGGTCTGATTAAAAAGTCAAGACTGTTGCCCGATCAATGCTCTCATTTGTAAAATTGGACTGAGATGACCCTGTATGCTATCATATCTCAACATATTACCCAGTCAGTCCTGCCCTGAATGTGTCTGGTTATTGAATAGAATTGGCCAAAAAAAATGAGGTGTTCTGTGGTATTACAGAACCTGATTCCTTGATGGTTTCTCAAGCTCAGAGGTACGTGAAACATCTGAGCATCGATCTGCAGCTGTGCGCATATATTTTCATGCTGATTTTATGGCTAATGTGCTGGCTCTGGCAACAAAGCAGCCATTGAAACGATAGGGGTGGCACATGTAAATAAAAATCAGTCATGGGGTGTGGGGTTACAGTGATCACTTTCACGCTGGGCTGTAACCGATTAATGTCAGGGGTGCTGTGTTTCCCTCTTCTGCGTGTAATTCCGCATTCCTGCTGGTCAGGAAACCTCATCATCATGTAGGATCTCACACACACACACTCGAGGCGAGCCTACTAAGAAGGTAAAACAGAAGGCCAGCATTCCCAGTTTTATGGCTCGGAAAGTATGAAACTTCAAAATAGCAGCCAGTGCCTTGATCTAAAGATCCGGGTCATGAGCAAGCTGGTAGCCCTTACCGTAGCCCCGGCTGGGGGGCAGTGGGTGCACACCTAAGTACTAGTAACAGTGAAACAAAGAGTGCTGGTGTCAAGAATCCAACATGCAGAAAAACATGCACAGCACCTCAAAGAGAGAGGGATCTGTTTTAAGATATACCTGTTGTGTATCTTTTGTGTTAAACTATTATCAGTATAAATAGCTAGATGTTATCGCTGTATGTTCCTTTATACATATATATATATGCATAGTCATATATGTACAAATATCCACTCATATTCTCTTCTCTAACTTGGTGTCTTGGACAAATTAGAAGATATTTAAAGGAATGTAATTATGTACCTTAGTTAACACCCTGCCCTTTATAAGATGTGCCTTTTCTAAGGAGAGTTCCTGTTTAACAAGGAACCCCCCCCACACACGCACACACACACACACATTCCGTAGGACCTCTAAGCTTCTCTAATCTCATAAGTAAGCCATTGGCACCTTTACATTTCTTTTATCCACTTCTTATGTCGAGCGAATGAATCAAAATGTGTGTTAAACTTGGATATCAAATTATTCTAATAAGCCCAAGTTAACCACAAATTGTAATTTACTAATGCGTATTTAAGACTGTTATTCTAGGAAACTAATGGCAACTCATAAACCTAGGATTAAGATGTGCCGAATGGATTTGGAATGGAATTTCTGTTATTATCATCTAAAGTGTTAGTGAGTGGCAATGAGTAATATAGCCACACATACTACGCCCCGATGTGAATAACCAACACGTATGTGCAATGTAAATGAGGAATTTATTAATGCAGATTGTAAGATGTGAAAACCTCCAGGTTGAAATGTCATATTTAGTGTGAAAATAACTGAAATTTCTCCTAAATTTGAATTTCATCAAGGATTGTCATTTAATTGCACATATCTAAAGTTAAATATTTTTAAGTCAGCTCTAAAGTTGCTTCAGTATGGTAATAAAACCACTGGACCGCAACACACCCTCCCTTCTCCAGTCAGTTGGCCCAGGCCACTGGTCCGAGCCCAGAATTTATAGATATGAATATTTAATGGGAAATCAAGAAAGTTTATCTTAATCTCAGATGAAACCGAGTATGATCTGGGTTCAATACCCCTGTTTGTAGACAACTGGAACTATGGTGGCCAAACATACTAACTTTCTTTGGCATCCAGGCCTCCTCAGAAACTTCGAGATCAAGAAGATTCCCCTGATGGACTTCCACAAACACGCTGATTTTAAGCCACTGACCAGGACGACACAGAGTACGTGTTCATTTAAAGTAACCTCATATAAACAGAATACTGTCAAAAACAATTAACATCCACAAAAGTCACACACTGCAGTTTCAATAACGTACTTTAGACTTATAGGCGATCACATCTGCTGTAGAATTTCAGTAGAAACGTATGTTTTCTGCCAGGCCGGTGGAAGATCTTCCGTGAAGGGGAGACCCAGATCAGCCAGATGTGCGCCGTGCAGTCCTGTCGCACGGAGCTGGAAGACTTGGTACGGGTCCTGTTTCTGGACAAGCCAGAGAAGAGCCGTTGCTGAATGTCAGTGTGAACCGTTTGGAGGAGAAAGCAGCGGCTTTGTGAGACGTAAAGCCCCCGGGAAAACCAGTTATCTCTGAGGGAAAGGAATGTGTAAGACCAATGGTGGGAAATTAATTCTCAGTTGTGAAATGCAAAGGATTTCTCATGTTTCTGTCGGAGTTTTACAGTAATGGTCACTTAAGTCAATGTTTCGCAATCTGGTCCTTGGGAACCTGCAGACAGTCCATGTTTTTGCTTACCATGAACTGAGTGGGAACAAAAATGTCGAATGTCTTGCAAGGAGCTGAGAGGGAGCAAAAACGCGGACCGTCCGTCAGTGCCCGAGGACCGGGTTCAGAAACACTGACTTAAGTGATGTACGCCAATTACAGTATCATTCGGTTTAGGTTGCTTTTCTTTTTTATGTCTCAAGCAGTTTTTTTCGACTTTAAGTCAGGCCAGGGTCAAATATGCCTTTTATTTATTAGGAATTGTCAATGTTACTAAGTAAAGACTTTTTTATGAATGGCAAAGCAATATAGTAATATATTTTATTAATACCGTATTACTAAAACCAATTTTTTAGATTTTGCTCTACGTTATGTATTTCAGATATTAGAAGTACAAATGAAAGCCTGAAAAGAATCAAATAATAAAACTATAAGTGATATTTTTTTATGTCACGATAATATGTAAAACAGTGAAGTACTATACAATATATGTAAAATTGTTCTGTTTAGCTAATAGGCTGCTGCCTGCTAAATAGCGTTGTATTTCTCTTTGTGTTAGACAGCTTATTACTTTTTTGTTTCTCACCCTAAAAATAGCATGCCCTTTACAGCCCATGATTATCCAGCACATACAGTATGATCTGTTATTCAACAATAAAGGAAGCTACAGGCATGAAAGTATCATGTTTTTTTGCAGATCTCAGGGATGTTTTAGATGCTTGGACACAGTACGGTGATAATTATAAATGGTCTGGTAAAAACCTCAAGATACTGTACAAAGCATGTTGCCCTGGAGTGTCTCCTAAATAACAGCAGATTAAGCACAATTTCTGTAAATCACTTTCAAATGAAGAGTAACTGGCAATATAAGTAAATGTATGTGACTTAATGTTCATTTGGAAAATAAATACATAATCTAATACATAATCTACAATAATCCATATATTTCAGAATATAATGACTAACATAAGAAAAAGGAAAATGAAATTATCCATGCTACATATAAATTAGACTGTTAGAATTAGACTAGGTTTGTACACAGTTAGTGGAGTATTTCTTTAAGAGCTGTTAGCTGGGATGGTAAATGTTCACTGGCATCCCATCCATTGTGCTCCCTGATTGTACCCTATACTCCCTGATTGTATCCTATACTCCCTGAATTGTGCAATATGCTGCGTGGCATAAACTGAGTAAGCAGTTGAAAAATGGATGGTTGGTTGGATGGTCATATACTGAAGCAAACAGAGGTCTTCCTGGACTTGCTGTGTGATAAACAAGTTCCACCTGTGATGGCATTGATCAGACATTCTCAGCTATCACACGGCCCTTGTATTACGGAGAAGGATGCTACTGAATGGCTCAATGGTCGAAAGCCTTCGGCGATGACATGCTGCATTATGAAAGCAGACAGACTAAAATGATGCATGTCCAGAAATGGTTGCACTTATTAGGTAGATGTGCTAGCTGTGTTAGAACAGACAGCGAGGCTGAAATGATATCACTGCATTTCAGATGTCAGGTGTGGTCATAATATAGTCAGTCAGGTGAAAGGACTGGATTACCTTAATATTAACTGGAATCAAGGTTAAAACTCCATCCATCCATCCTCAAAACCGCTTATCCTTCTGGGTCGCGGGGGGACCGGAGCCTAGAGGTACGAGGCAGGGAACAACACAGGATGGAGGGCCAGCCCATTGCAGGGCACACACGCACCATTCACAATTTAGTAACTCAAATTAGCCTCAGCATGTTTTTGGACTGTGGGGGGAACCCGAAGGAAACCCGACAACGACACGGAGAGAACATGCAAACTCCACGCACATGGAACCCGGATGGAGACTCGAACTGCGGTTCCAGAGGTTTGAGGCAACATTGCTAACCACTGCACCACCAGGCAGCCCCCAGTATTAAAATTTGAAATGCAACTTTAACATAACTTTAGGTACTTGCGGAACGGTAGTAGTCATGCTTTTTGGGTAGGACCGACATTTTTTTTTTCATCAGTCATGGATTTTCGTGACATTTCGCCCATTTACACATCTGATAATTTTTTTAGGCACTGACATCGATAGATTATGCCTGATATGATATAATATTGAAGCATGGACTGAAATCTGTAAGACAATCTGTTGTATACCTGTAACCCCATCTATCAGATATCCAGTACACAATCAAGATTTCAGTCTGTTCTCTTAGAAAACCAGGGCAGACAGCTAAGTGATATTACAATGATATGGCTGATGTGGCTTGTGTTAAGGGAGGGAAGAAATAACATCAAACTGAAAAATAAAAGAACACAGTTTTTAAATATTTACTAAGAATTGTAGTGTCTGCATTTACATGTATCTTAATGCAGACTGTTAATGCAGAGTTCTGAATCCTTCTGGACTGGATGGATGTGTTTGGGGAATCTCTGTTTTCTTCTGTTTCCAAAAGGGACTCCAGTTTTCTCCTGCAGTCCAAAGACATGCAGTTAGGTAAATTAGCACATCCCAATTGCCCATTGCATGTTTGTGTGTGTGTGTGTGTGTGTGTGTGCGTGCTTGCATCACAATGGACTGGCATCCCATCCAGAGTGTACCCAGGGCAAGATTACGTTGTCACAGAGCACTAGACAGATTTCTTTGTTTGGGCCCCCTCCTGTCAACATACTGCTTTTTTTCTGCCCTGCACACAAATATTTTAATTTGATGTATATGCTTTTTTTTACCCAGCTTAAAATGTCAGAAGATTCTTCTTTCTGTGCACTTTGCCAGAAGACAAACTGCATGATCACTTGGAGTTTTCACGCTTATGTACCCCAGATATCCATCTAACAATGAAATGAAAGGAAAATGACTCGGCTCCAAATAGTTAACTCCAAAAAGCAACACGATCCACTAAGTGCCATCTTCCCGGTGCTGACACTCGCAGGGCTCCAGCTGGCGCTGTAAACGTTAACTTGTGCCGTGCCGCCGCAGCGCGGCTGAGATCAGACGCTATCACGCTGGTGATGTCAGCCGGCGTGACTGCAAGACGCCCCTCCTTGGCGGCGCATAGATGGTAGACACATGGTGTCTGAAGCGAGATCTGCTCTGGAAAACACCAGGGGTAATGGGCTGTAAAGGGCACGCTCAGCAGAGACATGAGGGAAGAATATATGGCTGTGATTAAAAGGGCCCATATCTCACTTTAACACCCTGCGAGGGAGTATGCGATCTCTCTGACATCACTCACCGGTGCAGGAAAACAGCCTTGTTTAATTCGGTCATAACTGCACTCACACAGTCATAAGGTAACCAGGCCTTCTGTACAGAAAGATCACACTCAAGTGGGAGACAATGAGCAGTGTGCGCTCCCCTCTAACTCCAAGCGCCTGACACTGGGGTGGGTTGCTGTACTTCGCTCCTGGACGCGCTCCAGGTTCAGACCCCCTAACCCGGCTCTTCTAGTAGAGAAAAGTTTGAGCATTTCAGTGTGGATGGCAGAGGAAATAGCAGAATAAAAGCTGAAAAGTGGAGTGTCACAGTAGGACACAGGGTACTATCTTCAATCCAATGATTATTCCTGCAACCCTTCATTATGATTTCACAGTCTATAGCACATGTGTCAAACACCAGTCCTGGAGGGCCGGTGCCCTGTGTAGTTTAGTTCTCTCCCTGATCCACCACAAACGATTGAGCTGAAGAGCTGTGTGGTAATTAGCATAAGGAGCTGCGAGGAGTTGAATCAGGTATGTTAAATGAGGGTAAGCCCAAAAATGTGCAGGGCTCCGGCTCTCCAGGACTGGAGTTTGACACCCCTGGTCTATAGGGTAAAGTTTTCATAATTCCATTTATTTAGCTGCGATGGCTGATCTATGATCTTTTCCTCTCACACTGCTCTTATGATAATAATAACAGACACCTTTATTGATCCCCATGGGGATATTATCTTCTCACCTCCCCCAAACCTTGTTCTCCATGAGAGAAAGCCTGGCCATGAAGGGCAGCCATCTCAAGGGGCACCCAGGGAGCTGGGGGTTAAGGACCTGGGTCAAGGGCCCATAGATGGGTTGAGGCTGGGCTTTAACTGGCAACCGTCCAAGCACAGGCACAGAGGCTTACCCCACTGAGCCACACTCTGCCCCAATATGCTGAACGACCACCTTTGACCTCTATTACACTGGCCGTAGATGGGCGTTGTGGCACACACAACTTGGTAAGGAACAGATAGGCCTAAACACAGGTCAGTTCTCAAATGGGCATGGTAACCTATTTATACTGCACAGAGCCAGCATCCTGGCAAGGAAGACGAGACAGCAGATTCGAGCCACCACCTTTTTCTGCTCAGACGAATGGAGAGAAAGCCTCTGTGATGCTGATTCAGTTACGGCTGGTGGCCAGCCCTGGTACTGAGACCGGCGCTGAACTTTAATTGCCAGCCGGGCACAAAGAGGCACTGTGGCCAGTCACATAGAGTGTCTGCCTTTCATTGAGCTTCCTGCATCTGAGCTCAGCTATTCTGGCACATCCCGAGCTATTTTCCAACCACAGAAAACACAAATGCCTTTGTAGACCTCCTGTATGCATGGGACACAGGAAAAAGAAAACATTATTTTAAGGAGTCTGTTGTAACGCTGGATGTTAAAGAATCCATCCATCCATTATCTGCCACTTATCTAGGGTCCAGTCGCCGGGGTCTAAGCAGGGAGTGTTAAAGAATATCCATACACAATTATCTGAGCATTTTTGCCTTCCAGAGAGAAAAATATATACTAGTTTTACTTGAAAGACCTTGGCTTTGTACTAGAGATGGCCAAAACATCATATGATATTTTTTTTGTTCATTTACAAACCAACCAAATTGGTTGTAATAATGTTAATTTACCAGAAATTCTATCCTTACAAGAAACACTGTTTGTAACGTTCTAATATTTTGGTAAGGTTTGTAAAATGGTATACATGTGAAAGGCAACTGACTCATTACAGCAAAAAGCTTTTTAATTTTTTAATACTAATATTTCAGAAGTTTTGAATTCAAATGAACATTTATCACTTTGTCAAATTATTCCTCATCAATCAGCCACACAGCCTTGTATTGGACACGACTCCTACATGACGTGGCCCCAATGAGCCACACCTGTTGCTTGTTACCCCTCGTTAGTCTTTGTATTTAAGTACCTGTTTGTGTTGCCTCCCCTAGTCTGGGCATTGACATCACTGCTCTTGGCAGCCTGTGTCTTGCCATGTACTGGCGGTCCCGTTTGTTTTCCAGCCCCTGTCCAGTTTTGGTTAAATAAAGCCCCTTTTCATTCTCTCAGTACATGTTCTTGACCTGTCTATGGACCGTGTGATGTTTACCACATGCCACAAGAGCACTATTGCTAGCAATCTGATGGTATATAAAGTTTGTTGTTTTTTAGAACCGAAATGTTATATAATCTGAAATTGCTGCATTTACACATTGGTCTGTTTTTCATGGACTACTGCAGCAACTCTAAATGTGCAAGCATCACATGATTGTTGGTTTAATCTGTCATTATAATAAGTTAAGCAGTGCTGTATCGCGATTCTTGTGATGTTTATCGTGGATAAAACTACAATTGGTCATGATAAATTATCATCACGTTGCCCACTATTTTCTTCCATCCATCCATTTTCCAACCCGCTTATCCTGTTCAGGGTCGCGGGGGGTCCGGAGCCTATCCCGGAAGCTACGG
>JAODKL010000002.1:2388012-2439607 GCA_026780765.1 Petrocephalus schoutedeni
GTTGTTCCCTGCCTCGTGCCCGTTGCTTCCGGGATAGGCTCCGGACCCCCCGCGACCCTGAACAGGATAAGCGGGTTTGAAAATGGATGGATGGATGGAAATTAGCAGTTATATTTATATATTTGTTGCCTGAAGCACTCAAAAAAGGCTTTTAAATTTTGATATAATTCCCGGCACAACAATAAAGAGTAAGCTGTGAATGAGGCCGGGTTAAGGCCCACATGACTGTCCCAAGACTAACGTAATTCCTGGCACGTTCAATTACCATTGCAAGCAGGACATGTGTTGCTAAACCCAGCCTTTCTTTAGAAGGAATGTGGGTCCACTTTCTCTAAGTTTTGTTTACGCCACATCAATTGGATTCCAACTAATATCCTGATTTGTTCTGGGGAAAAAAATCATTCTGACAGTCTGACAACTGACAAGGCACATTTTTGGGTATATGTCTGTATATTCTTTTGATATAGTCATTAATATTCAGTGCATCACGCATCACAGTACATGCAGACATTCTGCTTCTTGTCATTATGATTGAATCACTGTGCTATTTATTTTTTCCACCCATACAAAGCAGTGTGGTATTTTCCTTCCATAAATGCAACAGCATATTTTCTGGTCATATCCTTTTTTGCATGTCCACTAATGTCATGTCCAGCCCTGTTCCCTGTTTCTCTCTTGGGTGTGGCTGCTAACTAGCCGCACCTGAAGCTTGTTAGTCTTACCTCTTGTTCCTGCCATCATGGTAACCATTCACAGCTGCCTCTTGTTTGCCATTTGTTAGTTTTATATAAAAGTGCCTCCCAGTCCTGTGTTCTCTGTTCAGCTATTGAAGTGTGTCAGTGATTCGGGTTGTTCCTCGGCTGCAGACGTGACACAAACAACTGGCAGAACATTCGGGATGAAGCCCAGACAAGTCCCCAGTGCTTGCTGGGATAGGCTCCAGACCCCCAAGCGACCCTGACCCAGATTGAGGGGGAAACCGGAGTACCTGGTGGAAACCCCACAACAACACAGGGAGAACATGCAAACTCCCCACATGGAGCCCTGGTGAAGACTCGAACCCTGCTCCCAGAAGTGAAGGCAACAGTGCTAACATGTAGAAAGGCATTTTATTTGTGGTAAATTCATAAGTAACCACATTATACTAATACTGTATATAACGATATTGCATGCCTTCACCTATATAATCAATTTCTTAGAAAATAATGTCATGGTGGATGTCTTTTCTGTCTTGACTTTAGACAGTACAACTCTAAACTGTTGGTGTGATCATAATGACCAACATTAGGAGTAAAACACTGTAATAAGTACTGACCTCATATGCCACCAGTAATTAATGCAGTAATGCTTTAATTCACAAAGCAAGCATCTCCACAAAGGGATGGTTTCCATGCTTGACATTTTAGACTTTACACAGCCGGCAATCCGATTATTCAGCTAGAACTGCTTTTTAATGGAGCAAATTAGTCATGCGTTTGGACCAGAATACAAGAGTGTGTTCTGACCTGCGATGCCAGTGTAGCACTTCAATCACCACACACATTTCCGCCAAAATTTTATGTATCTGAGTGGCCTAACAAGTAATAATTTAGGTTACTTTCATAACTATCACGTTATTGTTTTACCATTTCTCTAGATCATTAGCGTCTGTATATTGACACTCATGCTGTGTTTATTGGTTATTGTCATTACTAATAGTATTTCCAATGCATCTGTAAAAAATCAAGATAAAACAGCGCTCACTTGGCAGGCGCTGTGTTCCCTGTCAGTACTTTCGGCATTCCTGCTGAGAATCCTGTAACGTGTTTGTATTCATTTAGTGCTTAACCGCTAGCATAACGCGACATCAGACGGTCTCGCATCGTCAAGTCTCTGCAAAGCCAATAACTTCATAAATTTATATATTTATTTACTTTTAAACCTAATTGTATCACGTTGTTTGCCAGTGAAACCGCAGTGTGCCGCATTAAAGCTGAGTCTCTAATTCCCCGGGCTGGTATTTTCCATAGCTGTAAATATATTCTGTCACTTCTTTATGATGTTATGTCCTTAATGCTGGGACCAATTACATAAACTAAAAATAAGTATAGCTATCATTGTCAAATAAATAAAACCAAGAGAGCCGTTTGACTCGCTAGTCGGGCTAAATAACGTTGAACAAGATACGTGGTGGTGCATGGGCACAAGATTTATTTCATAATCATAGTCACTATGTGCCTATTTCATTTACGAGCTCCCAAGGCGCCACAATCTAATAAAGAAAGAAAACATAACAATAAATGTCACACAGTAACCACATTTAACTAAGATATGTTAAAAGATTCCGCAGACTGTGGTATATTAACTTTGAATATATTTGGGCTCATTCCTCTTTATACATTATAACTGTACCCGTTGTTGATATTTTAGCTATTTTTCATGCACGGCTTTCTTCAAGTTTGAATTGGATCAGGACTGCGGCATTTGGAACACGAAAATTCCTCCGCTTCAGCCATTCTGTTAGAGAAACCATTGTTCTCTGATTGGCTGCAAGCTGCCCATATCTGGAAACTGCAAAGAACATGACATTCCTACTGTCACTCCTCCAGGGGTGGGATGAAAATGTTTTGTTGCAATGTAGCTTTTTTCGTTTTGTTTTGTTTTCATGAAACATATACCATCTATCATTAATGCCAAAAATTCTCACTTTTATCTCACCTGTCCACAGAACGGCCGTCAAATAGCCTTGCAGACCATCCAGGTGGTTATTGGCAATCTCTTTTGGCACACACCACTTTGTTCTGTATTTATTCATGGTAGACTCATGACCTTAGATACTGCTATAGCATCCTGCAGCTCCATGGCCATTACATCTAGGGTTATTTCAGACCTCCTGGAGTGTTGTACACCCTATGCTTTAGAGAACATTTTTCTTGGACAACCGCTTTTGTATGGATAGCAATGGCACTGAATTAGCTCACTTCGTACATTAAGTGCCTCACAGCGAACGGGTGCTTGCCAATGTTTTTTTTTTTTTTTTTAAATAAGCTTGTAACTGATTCCATTTCTGTGAACTTCACCAGCTTTTCAGTGAGGTCTTCAAAAACTTAATTTAATTGATAAAGGATTCACCTCCACGCAAAAGAGCCGGGATGTGACTCAGAATCTTTTAGGCAATCCACTTTTGTGTGAAGTCAGTTTCTATTTATTATTTAGACAAAATAAGACCTAATATTTAGATCACAAGTTTGGCCCAAGCAGTATAATGTCACTGTCCAATGAAAACCCCTTTCCTCCACTTTTTGACAATTATGACTCCTCAGCGTTGAAATCTAAGTGACCAATGAAAAGTAGGTTTTTTAAAATTAGTATTTGTTTGTACTAGTTAACATTTGCATTCATGATTACTTTATATATCTAATTTCTAGCAACGTTGATAACTAGATCGTTAACTATCACCATTGTTAAATGGGAATTTAAAGCGCAAGTTGGTATTTTTTTGACACTGGCCTCGCTAACAATGACCCACGTAAGACTTTTAAAACATTAAACCGTTCACTGGTGGCTGTATAAAGATCAGTTTTCTGATCTATAAGGATGCCTTATTGCGTTTTTAGGTTTATTTTGCAAAGTAATCTTTTAAGTTTTTTTTTTTGGAGGTATGTACATTTCATTAAACATCAATGGGGGACCACAACGATTGTCGAAATCTATTGTGAGAACCCCCCTCCCTTTTCGAGAAAATCTACCAAGAGAGGCCTATCCATAGTTAATTTCTTAACTTAATTTCATTCTTCTGAGGCAAGTCACCCACATTGGGAAACAACATCAAGAGTGGAATGTTAGCGCCACCCTGTGATGAGAAAGTAGCACTACTACAGCCGGCCGATTACGTTGTCAGAGAACAGTACGGTCTCGGCAAACTTCACGAATAATCTGCCTGTGGACATTACAGGGGGAAAGGGCTTTTCATGCATATACCTGCCTCACTTTATCTCTCCAACACAGGTGGTGACTCTGTGTTGGAAAAACATCCGTTTTTGGATTGATGCCATGGAAGTTCAGGATTTTTTTTTACATTTCTGGTACCTTTATGGAAATGAGATTTGCTCTAACGAAGAATAAAAACCTTTAGCGCCATAAGTGTAACATTGTCCTAACAACTCAAAGGTTATGGGTTCAAATCCTACGAAGCAGACATAAATTATAAAGCTTCCCTCTACTGCGAATTGCTTCTGATAAAAGTGTGAAATGTAATAAACATCCCTTGATATTCACTCAGCAATGCAGTAGGGAGAATAATTCAGTTTCCACTATGCCAAGATCGCATCAAGGATAGAGCTAGCAAAAGAGAGCAGTGATTGTTCAGGGACAGTTCTCTACAGTTCTCTACAGCATAGCGCCATGTAGGGGATGATACCGTCCTTATCCCCGTTACATCGCGGATTTATTACGTATTCATTGCTAACTTAGTCTCGTAAAACACGCGGTACTGTTTGTCCTGTGTTGCACTGCGGTTGCATCCCCTACTGGAGCAGTACCCTCCCGTGCAACTGTGTCACAAGAAGATCACTGTGTTCCTCTGAACTCGTGTAACAAAAAAAAAAAAAAAACTTGAAAGGCTACAATTAAATAAGGCTGACAATATACCGCAAAGTACCTGAGGAGAGAGAGAAGGCAAACTACAGCATATTGTGTATGGCTGTGTAGATTAAGACTCCAATACCTGTGACTGGGAGATTGCTAGTTTATTATTATTATTATTATTTTGAGACACTTTATTGATCCCTGTGGGGAAATTGTCTTCACACCTCCATAAGAAGAAGCTTGGCCATGAAGGGCAGCCACATGGAGCAGCACACAGACGAGGGACTTTTGGAGGCTGTGACTGGGTTGCATATCAGCCATGCTCAAGGGCTCACAGACATGCTGAGGCTTAAACCAGCAATCTTCTGACCATAGTTACAGAGGCTTAACCTACTGAGCCACACTCAGCGCCGTCTCATGTGTGCTAGAATGATTTTACCTTAAGCTTAGCCCTTGACCCCAATTGCTGGCTGGCTGACCTGTTCATAAAATGTATATTGCTTTGGATAAAAGCATCTGCTGTGAAAAATAACTGCATGCATCGTTATTTTCAAGCCAGATGTGTATCTTTTATCTTCTACTGCATGGTGTACCTATATTCAGGCCCTATATAACATCACATTTATCATAATGTAACTAAGATCATGTAGCCTATTGCTTGAGCAACACTACAATATCCTGTGCACAAACTAAGGGACATATATTCATACAGTGGAATTAACAGTGAGGCTATGGCCATAAACCCTGACAGAATGTTAAATTATTCTCATTCATATATAACTGTAATTAATAACATAAACGGCAAACATCTTTCTTTTCATTAATTCACTGCAACTTTCATCTTTAATGATGCAAAACCATTACGATTTTCCATGAGATTTGTTTAATAATTGCAATTCAAAAGACCTTCTGACACTTCAAGCAAGTTATTCAGGAAAAATTTTATTAAAATCAAATAAGCACAGAACGGACTATTAATTCAACTCCAGTTGTACTCATTCATAAGAAAAGATGAGTAGGTAAGCATAAAATCTGATTTTACAGTTACCCTGAAATGGTCAGCATTAGGAGTGGTACAGTGACTCAGCGAGGAGCTCCTGTTTTGAGAGTTAGAATCTTACCTCTATCCTATGGGTGTGGAATTTGCATGTTCTTCCCATTCCCTCCTTCATTTAAGGTACCTGGTGTTACCCTAATTAGCTAGATCAGCTAATTAGCTAGATCAGCTAATTAGCTTAGCTTAAATTAGCTAGAGGGAGCATGAGTTATGGCACTATGGCCGTTTCCCTGAGGGTGATCCGGCTCACAGGATCCTCATGGCTGAGGAACTGAGTGGTTGGACCAGGCCAAGGGGACGCCTATGTAATACCTGGCTGTGGTTTATAAACAAGGCACTTCTGGGGGCTGTGATTGGGCCGCGTGTCGGCCTAGGGGGTTGCCATTTGGGATCCTGAGATATTTCTTTATGTGGTGGGCGAGGCAATATGCTATACCAGTGCATGCTCCCCAACTTGACCTGATCTATGACTGTGCGTGTAAGTGTCCGGTGATAGAGCGGTATCCGTTTCAGGGTGTACTGTGATAGGTTTAAAGCCTCCTGTGACCTTTGACCAGGATACTCAATTGAAAGACGAATGAATAGGAGGCAAAAAATCTAGTAAGGCTGGCTGCTCATTTTCTGCCCTCGGTCACAATGGGGCATGTACACCATCTACATATCTCATTTCCTGTCTCTGAGAACCTGTGTGTTTCTAAGGTCATGAGTCTACTGTGAGCCTGTGTGCACATAAATGGAATTAGTGTGATAAGGCTAATTTGCACCAGTAAGAGTTGCTAGAACAGCTCCATTACTCTCCTTCCTTGTGTAATAGGCAATTTTCTCTTCAGCCATGTTTATAATTACAAACGCCTCTCACATAGTGAGCTTTGTCTTAGATGTAACACGGATTGCATTGAACATTCCCGTGGTACTGATCAATGGTACGCTAGTGTATATCTTGGCCATTTTGTGCAATGAGAAGAGATTATGTCATGTGTCTTGGTCAGTCTAACAGCCTCTAGCTGCTTCCAAGGGACCGGCTCCATTTATCCAGGTACCCCTGGGGTTTCCTGGGGATGAGATCTGCTGCTGCTGCATCTTTGTGCTTTGAAACTTGACATCAATCTTCTGTACCCTTGTTATAACAGTCAAGATACCTGCCTTATTAGAAATCCAACCTCACATTAAGAAAACCTAGATTCAGAATGCTGCCAGCTTAGTCTGGAGAGTGTAACTGATCATTTCTGCAATGCAGCACTTAGGCTGGGAATGTATGGTGACTGAAGATCCTTGCTCCAGGTTTTATGCATCTACTGGGACCTTCAACTTGGCAATGGTTGTTGCCCCCTCGCAATTTGCATAAAGATCCTTTGGATCGGGGTAATTTGCAAGGCATGGGTGAGGCTTGCAGGGGATAGCATCCTTCTTGCTGGCCTTGAGTCATGTGAGGTCATTGCAGATACGAAACTCACGCGGTCCACAAATTCTTTCATTGCCCTTCACCTGCCCTTGGTAAGCCTGACTCTTTCGGAGTGTAATACAGCTCTCTCTGACATCCACCTACATCTCCCATACCACAGTGCATTAATAACAATGCCCTGGTTAATCCTTTATTCTATGTAATGAAGCTCTCAGAGGTAAGAGATTCCCTGATCATGTTCTGTAGTATCAGAAATAAAGCCATAAGAACAAAGGGGGTGAAGCTTAATTAATCTATTTTTCATTGGCTAGTTGCAAACTATTTTTTCTTGGATTTTTTTCAAACCACTTGCATGCTGTATGCAAACAAAATTATTTCCCTGTAAATATAATATCAATGTTCTAAATTGAATGCAGTTATTTGCACATCATCAGTTTAGGTTTTATTCTCACCAATGTTGACAAAAAACAACATATTATTCAGATTCCAAAAAACAGAAGGCAAAGGTTACAGTTTCATTTAAATAAATTTAAAGCCTTTCTCATATTAATCTATGGCAATTTCCTCTCAGTGACATTCCTTTATGTAGAGACGTTAATATTCCACTGTGTCTACTTTACAAAAGAGATTTTTTATATCTAGAAAAAACCTAATGGGAGCACATCTACAGTACCCTTGGACCCTGGTAATAACGGTTAATAGGAAAGGAAATCATTACAGATCACCACCATGTTATCCGCTTTATTATAGATCTCTGTATTTCACCGCATACTATCCGCGGATCTCCTATTCACTAATGCAAATGCCCTTTTAGTACGTGTACCATTCGCGCTTTTTGTATTATAGCTCTGCAAGACTGCAAATTATACAGGAAATAAAATTAAAAAAATGGGCTGATATGCTGCAAGAATATTTATGCTATATCCTTTTATAGTCAATACCCTTTGAAATTGTATTCTTTAAATTTGGCTAAGTTGTATATAATATTACAAAATGGGGAGCAAAATGTGAGGTTCATTGTTTAATGTTGTAAAAAGGCATTAGGAATAAGCGACCTGAGACGCATTTGTAAGTTATGTCTATTTATTTGTTACACCAACACAGATGCTCTAGTCAGTACTAACAAGTACTGACGCCACACTCTCTATGTGATTTCCGTTAGACTATAGGATCGCACGCCTATGTGACTGCGAAAACTTTGTAGCAGATGCAGACAGCCCCGAAAGAGCTGCACTGTAGCTTTAACATCCCTTTCTTCTGTCGGTGGCAGACAAACCATATTAAAACATCCCCCCGTTAGTGTTTAGTTGGCTTTTCGACTCAGAGGAAGGGGGTATTGGTAGTGCCAGCTGACGTGCGCTCTTATTGCTTTAGCAGGTGGGGGAAACGGCAGTAAAGGCAGTTATATCGTCATTACGCGAATTACCGGAATTGTTTTATTGCGTATTATATTTAAGATCGGAGACTGAAACTGGGAGATCGCGGAAAGGCCTTCGGTTTGGGAAATCGGTTGGGAATTACGTTCACCGTTGGAGGGGCGCCGGCTCTTTTCGGGGCTTTTTCCCCCCTGGGACTTGGGAGGTCGGAGATGACCCTTCGGTCATAATAAGCGTTTTGTCCAGATTATCACACCCAGGCGTTTTCGTGGGTGCCGGGAAAATGAATAAGCGGACATTTGCTCTGGACGATCGGAGGGGAGTCTTTTCTGCAAACCCGGGAGCGCCGCAGAAGTCAAAAACGGGGGAGTTTCTGCTGTGCTGAACCGAACAAATTTCTTCTTTTTTTAATTTTAATCAATATGCAGGAGGGCAGGAGGAAGACGCGTTTTCCAGCGCAGGGTAAAACTCCCAAACTCAGATTTATGCTGCGCGATGCATAGTAAGAAGCTTTGAAATCACGCCCCCGGATGAAAGCGAGTCCAGCCGGTTTAAATCACCTTGGCATTGCACATTATTAATATTAGTAATAATAGTAAAGTGCATGTTTTAGACTCGGTTGAGCCGGCATCGTTTGCGCTATGGACCTGCAGCCTTCGCATCTGGCCGTCCGTGAGTGACTCGCGCGTCTGGAGCCGCGCTGGCGCTTATGCGGGAGCCCGATCCCCGCCTGATCCCCGACACACGCACCCCCTAAGCCGCACTCAGTGCCAGCCCGCAGCCGTACAGGCTATTAGACCCGCAGATCGGCTCTGCTTTCCGGATGAAGTCGCTCCTCTTGCGAGTCTGATTAGTTACCCGCAGTGTGGGACCGGGCTGCTTCTCCCCGCACGGCCCCCCTCCCATCCGGATCCATAAATCTAATGTTATTATTTCTTGTGCATGTCCGTTGCGGGGCTTGAGGCGTGAGGAGGTGCTGCTGCCGCCGGCCCGTCGGACCCCCATCCGCGGTTAGAGTACCGGGCGGACCGAGCCGCGGGTCGCGGCCGCCGCTGCGTTTCGCAGGGGAGGCGGAGCGCCGGCCGACTTCCGCGCTGACGCACTGGGATCCCTACGTCTGGTCGGCGGCTTCCCCCGCCCAGCCCGCGGTGACAGCCATGGGTAGGAAGCGGTGTGTCGGTGCCGACTGCTCCAAGATGGCGGCCGGGTGCTGCGGGGTGAAGAAGCAGAAGCTGTCGGGGTCCCCCGGCGCGGGGGGTCCCGGCGGCGCGGGGAGCGGCATGCCCGGGACGGGACACTGCGGATCGGACCTGGGCATCGGCTCCTCCTCCGCCGTGCAGGCGGGGAATGTCAGCCGGCCGAACGGCCTGGGGGGTCCCGGGAGCAGCAGCTGCGGCGGCGGCAGCGTCAACTCGATGTCCCCAACTCCGGGGAGCTACGGCGCGAACGGCCTCTCCCCGGCCGTGAGCCCCGGACTCGGCGGCGGCCGCAGGATGGTGGTCTCGGCGGAGATGTGCTGCTTCTGCTTCGACGTGCTTTATTGCCATCTGTACGGATACCAGCCGCCCCGGACACCCAGGTTTACAAACGACCCGTAGTAAGTATGCTAGCACGCTAACCACAGTGTATAATCTCCCCTTTAATAATGCATCCGAGCGCTGCCCGGGTACCCGGCCGCCCGCCCGCATTATCCCCAAAGCCGCCTTGGCAAGCCCGGCATCCGCGTATAGCCCCGCTACTGCCACGCACTCTCCTCCCTGGCGGTGTCCCATTGCCAATCAAAGAGGACCATCTAACCCCCCTCGTCCAGCGCCTTAACATTCCAAAACTTTTCCTCCGGCAGTGGCCCTTGCCCCCCTTTACACCTCTGCCCCGCTCCTGGGGGAGCCCGACCGCGCCGGCCGGGTTTTATGCCACAGCGACCGCGCTGGTCTCAATTAACGGGTGGGAAATAAACGCTGCCGTCGCCTGCAAACTTTAGTTACGCTTCCGTGGGCAACACGGCTAAAACAGCTTTTTTTTTTTACTTCTTATTTTAAAGAGCACTCCCATCCAAGAGCACTGACATTGAGTGACTTCAGCCTAATTAATCAATGCGATCAACTTTCTTTGCGCGTGTTTATTAATGCCGATGACGGCAGTCTGATGGGAAGCGGGCAATATCATTGACTACAATATGCAGGTCCTTATTGTAAGGCTTTGTAAGATGGAGAAAAGCACCTTGGGTCGCATAGCTGGCGAATGATTGCACTTGAAGTGACGTTTATTTGTATTTGTTTTATAGGATTTTATAGAAGTACAACGCTGGTGGCAGTTTAAGCCCAGTCACCTTACCTCTTACTAGTTGGGAAACATAATGGTTAAAACTATGAATAAATGTTTAGATGGAAAAAGGTAGGGGAATAAACGGACTCTTTCTGCTGCCCGATATATTTCAAAATATCATGCGTGTAATTAAATATGTGCGGATTACTTTTCCCACCTCACTGCCAGTTATATAATGGTATGCTTTGACTTTAATTTTTTTTGCATGTTTTTATTAAGGTTTATGGGGTCGATTGGTGTATGAGTGGATGTATTTAAGGTAAATTAAGTTTCCTAATTATATTAATCTATCCTAGTGTTATATAGTAATTTATCTAGGACAGGGAACACTGACACTTATGTATTTTATTAAGTGTATTGTCAGTGAGATGCATTCATAATATTACTGATTTTCCTTACGGTTTGCATTTGGATATGCTCTGTGTTCATTGCTTGCCAGTCAGGCTTTGGTCTAGAGAACCTTCAGCTGACATGAAGTGTTTCAATGAGCTGAACTTTTATTTATGTACTTAAAGCTGCTTGCCGACGGTTAATTGATTATGAAGCCCAAAAGCACTACTGAGGTGATTTGCCTAATGGTGTGAATAACTTTTTTTTAAAAACCTGTGTCTGTGTTGATAAAAAAAGAACAGAAACTCATGTGGCAGTAACCCGAAACTGTCAGTCATTTGCAATTTTGTAAACTGACTACTATGTCTGTCCACCCATCCATCACCTGTAACCACTCATGACCTTAGGAATCTGACTGCTCTGTGATAAATAATATTATTGAAAGCTATTGTGTTTTTGCAAGGCTTTAAAACCGGGGTCTCCAACTCCAAGTCTGGAGAACTCCAGTCCTGCACATTATTGGGTTCCCTCTCATTTAACAAGCAGGATTCTTTTCCTCTTCTGATTATCACCCATTTCTTCAGTTGAATAAGGTGTGGTGTAACTAGGAAAGAACTAAGCGGTTCTGGAAAGCCCCTGCTTTAAAGGAATCCAGAGTTAAGATTGTGGACCAAATCCAGATGACTGTGAAATGAATATTTATACACAAGAATTAAATGGCAAAAATGGGAGATCTTTGTGAGCGCTTACACTGGGTGAAGCCACGGTTTTTAATGCCCTATGTTCAAATAATATCATGTTTTTTTTATGATGCTTATTGAAGATTTGCAGAAAATTTCAAAATGAAATTTTAAACTCTGCCCCGCTGGGCCAATTTTTCAGAACAGTCATAGTCATTTTTTATTTGATCTTAATTTCGCACGACGCCCTTCACACAGGAGCACTACACGCTGAACAATTTACAGCATCGTCTCTATAAAGCACCACATAAAGCCTTAGCTTGGCCGGTAACTGCATTGCTCGTGTGTGATGTTAATGGAGGCACGGGAAGCAGAAAATCCATTTTTTCTAAGCAAAAGGAAGAATATGTCCTTGCAGGTTGGTGAGGGGTATGTTATTGATTGAATAAACACCTGTGATTTGTTGAGAGCCTGTGATTTGTTGAGAAGTAGATCCTCCAGTTGTATTAAAGGCGTCCTCTGCTGCTGGACTCAATGGTGGATGTTCTGCTGAGGGGGTGGGTCCCATCAGGAATCAGCAGAAGATCCTGGATAACAGATTGCCTCGCCCCAACCGTGTAAATAGTCATTTGTGTACCCACTTAGTTATACTTAAACTGCATAGTAATGATGTATAGGATATATGAAATTTAAAATAAATGCTTCAGACCTCAGTGATGCATCAACCTGAACAGGGGGGTATTACACAAAACAGGATTTCTCAGCCAGCCAGCTAACAGAGAAATCTTGCTTTGTGGAGGACCCTTCAGGATATCGTAATCTGTGTTGCCTTTTGTGTTCGCCCTCATGTGGACTAATTTCTGAAGACTGACATCAGTGCCGTGCCTGTCTTATGACAGACCGTTCAGATGGTGTTTACCGATATACATACTTAACCGTTCTTGTGTCCTCACGTACACGTTTGTTGTCTTCTCCCATTGGCAAAGTACAACTCCAATGCTCCAGAACAGAAGCATGGAGGAAGGTAAAAATTACCGGATGTCGTTTTTGCTCAGGCCCAAATATCATGGTTTCATCGTTTGCATTGTCATCGTCGAGAAGAATCCCATGATTCATTGTGTTCCAGGTTTGTTCTTGGGAGGCAAATTAGCAAGAACGCTCTTGCTAAGAATACAAGTGTGTTCTTTGCGTTCTTGGTCTTGATAAACCCCCAGTCTCCCTAATATGTGTTGATATCCATTAGCTTTGACTTTGTCTTAATTGTTTTTGTTTTGTTTTTTTTGTGGGAGGTGCGGGGGGGATGGGGTTGGTTCAGGTTGACTATCCATTTAGAAAGCTGCTGTACTAGCAGGAGAAGAGCACTTGAAAGATTTTTTTTTGGAGCAAGCATGTAGATATTGAGATGCCGCCGGCTTTGAGAATCGCACTGATCTCTGGTTGATTTGAGGACACATTTTATGTGGAGAATAATTTTCCCTGCCAAATGTTAAACAGCGAATGTTTGTCGTCCTCTTCTTTTAGTTCGTGTCCTTTTTGTGACCGTCTTTGACACCCCCCCCCCCCCCCACACAAACTTCTTCTCCACACTGTTACCCTTCTTTTGACATCGCCTCCTTTAAAAGAATGATCTGTTTAGCAGCTGACTCTCATGGAAAACCGAGAGCGCTTGCCGTAAAAGCAAAGCCTCCATCACGTTTTCGGGCTTCGGAAAGGATACGGCTGTTTCTGTCTTGGAAGATTCATTCAGTCAGCTGATAGTCTGGGGACGGCTTATCCAGAGGCTCAAATTCAAAGTAACGGAGTAAAGGAAGCTGCATGAGAGTAAATGTGCCAGGCCAGGCACGGCTCGATTGTAATGCCACCTTAACACTCCTCAGTCTTCTGGCACCGTTAAGCTGCCCCTTAAAAGTAGGACTGTTTGGCTATTTCTGACAAGCCTTTGGGAAATTCCTATGTTAACATTTACCCTTCCAGAAGCAGATGTTGTTCCCGTTCAGCTCCATGCAGAGGAATCTCTCTACCTTTGTCTGCTTTGTGGACAAAGGAAAGGAAATGAATATGATATACAATATAATTCCAGAATGAAGTGGCTATTTATTAGTTAATTAAGGGCCCAGTCACTACAGTTATTTGATTGGAGTCAGTTTACCATGTCAGCGTCGTTGTGAAATTTGAGGTGGAACTTAGCCTTCTGGTCAGTGTCCTTTTTGGAATGAAGATGAAAAATCTGAAGAAACCTGCACATCATGGGAAGAACATGCAAATGTCACACAAACCCCCACCATCCCAAATAAATGATCACATTATCCATTCAGTTACTATGGTAGAATATTACTATTATGTGAGCAGCCACAGCTGCTCTGCTCCATTGCTCGTTTCTCATGGATCCTGTGCATTTGACAGGCCTGCCGTATAGCTGTCAGTGCTGCTGTCAGTGCTGCTGTCAGCCTCCCATGCTGCCTCTTACCTTCACCTCTGAGCCAGAAAGCGATTCATAGCCTCACTGACAGTTGTTAGGTTTGCGTGGAATAATGAACATGTTGCTGATCTGTCACATGCTGGGGGTGGGGGGGGGGATTCCTTCTGCCCCCTCCATCAAAATATAAACATTAATTTCCATTTTATAAACATGCACTGTTTGGCATCCTGTCTTCCTGAGTTCTTTCCTTCTGGCGTTAAAATTGCTTATTGCCTTTTCTAAATGCAAAGGCTAGAATAAAACCCAATATCCAGTACTGAAAGTGTTACCCTTAGGCTGGATTGTGCAAAAAGATTGCTTGTCTGGATAGATGTGATAGAAAAAGTGTATCAAAAAGTGTCAGGCCTGCAGTAAAATGTGAAAACAATGTCAGGGGATGCAAATTGGCTATAGACCCCAAATTCATGCGCGATTGTCTTTGCGTGTATGGCTCCTTGGCATGCTATAAATGGTTAATGCCTAGCGACCTGCTTTCAGCTTGAGTCATGAGTGAGTCCTGGGGTTTCATGATCTGACTCATACTTTGGTACGATTTTAGCCTCTCTCTCCCCCCCCCCCCCCCTGAAAAATACATAAAATAAGCAGATGTAGTGGCTAAGACATACAAACGTGAAAAGACGAAGGCATCTGAGGACAGTGTAAGGGGTCTTTTAGGGAAAGAAGCTGGACAGGCTGTTTATAAGGAATTACACCCTCGTTCGCTGCTGTTGACAGTCGTGTTAAACAGGCAGTGATGCTTGTATACATGGAACTGTCTGGGAAATCAGTACTGTGGTATTACCACAATGGCTGGCCGTATCGCTCTGGAATAGACCACTGAGAAAGTGCAATTATAATCCAGGTTTTTTTTTCTTTCTCACCGAATGGATCACAACCAGGTAATAGGTTTTTACCCAAACTGTTTACATCAGCTGTAACAAGCCGCCAGCTTCCGTGCCAAGAACAGAAACGCCGATTATTCTGGCTGCTGGCTATGTTTTTTTTTTTCTTTTTTTCTTTGTCCTTTTTCATTACCGCTACTACAGCTAGAATTTCCTGAAGTGCTTGAAGAAAGCTCTGTGTGGCCACCCTGTGTGCCGTTGCTCTCCCCAAATGGGCGCGAAAAAAGCACCTGCCCCCCTCTGTAAGTTCAAGGCCAACAAGATGAGTTTGCCGCCAAAGACGCAAACACCCACAGTCTGTGCTGAAATGATGGAGCTGCACTTACTGCTGTACCACTGCTGCTGGTTATTTTAAGAAGGACTGTATATGTGGCACATAGTCTGTATAATCATGGTTTATATCACTTGTGGCACAGGGTTACACAGACAGCCAAAAACAGATATCATATCATAGAGCACAGTCAGTTGTCTAAGACCCACAGTTAAAATATCGAACATCATGTATAAACCCCTTAACCCATAAAAAAGAGGAAAAATCCATCAGCATTGAAACTCTCAGTTCTCGACACCTCTTTCTTAACCATCCTCCAGCTCTTTATCCTGAGGTCGCAGCCTATCTTAGGTAGCAGAGGTGCACCCTGGCTGTGATCCCAGCCCGTCACAGGGCGTGTGCATGCCCAGGCAGGCACCGGGGACAGTTCGGAGACACCGTTTAGCCTAGCTGCAGGTTTTTGGATTGGGATTAGAGCAGAGTAGCCGGAGGGGACTTGCTCAGCAGGGAGAACCTGGTGAAGGCGCACGGGCCAGAGGATGGATTCGAGCTCTGAGTATGTGAAGCAGCAATGCTGGCCATGAGGCACGGGCATGGCCTGTCGTTTTAAATCTCTGTCCTGTTTGGTAGAATTCTAATCACTTTCCCCGCTCACGGTAGGTTCCTCTTTGTTTTTCCTTTGATAGGATGTACTCACCACTAGGCATAACAATGTGCATATCATCTGATTTTTTTTTTATTCTATTTTTGTAAAAGCTTGCATCCCTCCTCCATTACAAAAGATTATTATTGTGATCAGTGAACACCCCCCCTCCCCCCCACCCCCTCGAACACCCCCAGCACCTTTGCGTCACTTTCACCTGCAGTGGAGACTGCCCTTTGTTCTGGACCCGCCCCGCTTTGCACGGCCATAAGGAAAGAAATGTCAGTTTCCGCTGCAGCTCTGTACAGCTTGATACCTTATGTGTGAAAGGCTCCAAAGATAATCCTTTCAGCGTTGTTCAAAGGCTGTCTGGGAGATACGGGGGATGCTCGTCTGCAGCTCAGCCCTGTACAGGCTGCATCTTCTGCCTGCCGCTTTCTCCCGTAATCAAAGCTGGTGTTCTGCTGACTCTGTGACAGTCTCATAGACAGAGTCTGCCCATCCGTCCTGTAGTCAGCTGGCTTTCTGTCCACGCTTTACCTGGCTTACATTCTTCATAGGATAGATGATCTGGGCTTTATGCCAAGTGGTTAACATTTCCTTTCCTTTTTGAGTTTTGCTGCAAATTGTTGAATTGGCTACTCAGCCACTTAACCATCTCAGCACCTCTCCGGCAAGGACAATATTCAGTTACACCTTGCCGGGCATTATAAACGTATTCCAGTTTTAAAAAAGTGACTTGTCTCTTTAAATTCTGGTTGACAAATGGATGCTGTTATAATAGGTGCCCTTTGAGATCAGGTTTCCCTTTGCGAAAAACGCTTTGGAGCATGCTAATGCTTCCGCTCCGCATGAAGGGTCGCTCTGCGGCTGTAAATCGGCAACGCCCGCCCGTCTGTGAAAGTCAGGGTCCCACTCATGTACATAATGTTACATGGTGTACAGCCCTCTGCAGAATAATGGCTTACGGTCTGATGGCTGTACCTTCCTATTCCAACCAAGCCTTTCATGAATTGGCCTTGTTAGAAGCCTTAGGTGTATGTATGAGTCCTACTTCTTAATGGTTGTAATGGACGATTTTTCTACGAAGAATTTTTTCCTTTCAAACTAGTGCGATTTTAGATTTTCAATTTACTGCTAAGTTATTCCTCATTTGCATGCTTTACAGGTGTTTTTGTTTGTATATCTTTGTATTAAATGAAATCTCATTAATTAGTTGCCCGATGATCAGTATGGGAAACCTTGATCTTAAGATGTTTAAGTTTTTCTGAATTAAAGAGCTCACAATGAAATGGATTATACCACTCCAAACATTCACCATAAATATGTGGCATTCTTTGCATTATCTCATAAAGAAACATTTTATATATGCCTAGTTACGACTCTGCATTCAAGTTGTGTACCGCTTTTCATGAGTTTTGGTTAATGGCAAGAGTTTTAAATTGGTTTCACTTAGCATAGAATCAGAACTGCATCACTCTGCGCTGGTGTGCTAATCAAACACCTGCTGTTTATTTTGTATAGATGTGTTTATTTCTTCCCTTTGAAAGCCGTTCAGGAGCCCTGAGTAACATCACACTGTTGTAAATGTAAAATGAGTTTATAATTTGTGTGACTGAATAGAATTGTACTATGGAATACAAGAGGAAGATGTACTGAATTTGGGAGAAGTTTATGAGGGAATGCTTAAACTTTTGAGCTATTGCACCTCTATGTCTATATATAGTTCTATGCCAAAGTTGTAGGCTGTCAAAGAAAATTAAACTATGCTTAACTGATCTGTCAAAGTGTGTCAGTTCAGCTATTTAAAAACCTCACCTGAGGTCACCGCCTTATTTTCAGTTACCATCCAGTATAGATGTGTATTTCTTGGACTCGACCACTAGTGTACCCTGGGGTGCCCCTACATGGAATGGCTGGGATGCCCCTATGTGAAACGGTGCTCCTACGTGGAATGGCTGGGGTGCCCCTACGTAGAATGGTGCCCCTACGTGGAATGGCTACGGTGCCCCTACATCGAATGGTGCCCCTACGTGGAATGCACTTCTACAGAGTGCTGTGTGTGTGACATACAAATGGTCAGGAGAAGAATCATTTCTGAAGATTCCTTTCAGAAGAGTTAAATACTTATTCAGCCGCCACACTGACGATGTAGCTTCTAAGACTACCACGTGAAGCCGATGGCCTGCTTACATAATTAAGGATAATGTCATAATTAAGGTCATACTAGCCAGATATCAGACAACTTATTGGGATATTCATATCGGAATCAGAACCATTTATTGCCAGTATGTATGAAACTTTCAATGTCATAACTGACATTATTGGCATTTTGCTAAGAAGTGCTCATAATCTCGTTACTGTGGGATCACTTAATGACTGCTGTCTCCATAAGCTGATCTTATGGTGAAAAATCCAATTGGCAGACTTATATGTGTTAAATGTTTACTGCACCTCATGTGGTGACTGGAGGTACTACCACCCACACCCAATAAACATTTAGAAGATCTTGCCCTTTATAAGACTGTCACAGGTGACAAACTTTCACCTGGGGTGTGGGGTATGCAATGGAACAGTGGAACAGGTACGGAATAGGCAGTACTTGTTAGCGAAGGGTGCTGAAATTGTGAATGATTTTGCGTATTGATTTTCTTTTATTGTCTCTCCAGTCCTCTGTTTGTCACATGGAAAACAGGACGGGACAAGCGCTTGAGGGGCTGTATAGGTACCTTTTCTGCCATGAACCTACACTCAGGACTCAGGGAGTACACCCTCACCAGGTAAGATTCCGTGTATCAGCACTAATTTGCTTAGCCTCACCTCAGACGGCTATATCACTGATTCTCCACTAGGGGGCCTCAGTGAGTATCAGGGGGGAGCACACAATTTATTTGCAAAGCGTAGATAAAAAATTATGATTTATTATGAATCATGAATTATGAATTTGTGATTTATTGAAGACTTTTAATAGAGACCAATAGTATTCCTTCCTGGTTGTAAACCGCATGAGAGCTTTGGTCATAACATTACACAGAATCCCAGAATTCTCAGCTAAAATCAAACCATTGAGTTAGGGTCTCAAGAGGAAGTTGAGGGAGGGGAAAGGTGAGGAATCATCGTTATTTGGTTCATATTTTAAAGCTATTAAAAATATTGTAATTCGCAGTATTTGTTTTATTTTGCTGAAGGCTAACAATAACATTAGGGTCTTTCAGTATTAAGTGCATGTTTAATAGCTGTCAGGCTTCTGATTTTAGAGCCATTTGCCAAGTAGGTTTCAGATTAGATCGTTTTTGTTTTCATAAACATTCACCTTCTGTTTGGCAGTGTAACTAAATTAAAATATGCTTATCTTAATAAGCGCTGCCAATTTTTGTCATTATTACAGGGCATATACAAGAGAAACAATATCATAGCCTGTGTAGGGGGGCCCAAACTTTTTCCTGGACACGGAGTCCTTGGATAAAAAAAAAACAAAAGAAGAGACTTCTAGATGACATCTCCACACGGATACTGATGTGCTGCTCTGGAGCGGCGCCGTGTTCTTAAGCAACCTTAGCTGCTGAGAACACAAAACAGTTCCTGTTCTACCTCTTAAAATGTCTCATTCTGTCCTTTTTTTAACCAGATGTCTTGTTCATGCCTCAACAACATAATCTTTTGGGATTTCTCAGCCTATAACATTGGTATGTTTTTCGAATAACTGCCTGAGTGACACTGAATTTATAGTTTGACGATTACTGGTCATGCAGATGGGTCCATGTACTGCTGGAGAGGGACTCTGCAGACCAACTTTTTGGATGTACGTCTTCCTGTTGGGAAGCTCATAACAGGCAGGCTTCCTACTGGGAGCCAAAAGTGGGCAGTTAGTGGGCAGTTTCGTATGGCCTGGATATTTGGCAGAGAGTAAATCAGATGCTTGTCGAACATTCAGTAAAGGTCTGATGCAAAGATATTGGAATACTTTAAATTTGAAATTTAATTCAGTTCAATACTGCACTGAAAATAAGATTCTACCTTATGGGGTTGTTGAACAGCTTGTATTTTTTAAATCTAATTTATTTGTAAACAAGGGGCTTCCCACATAAGTGTGACAAAATGTTTTGGTGGATAGTCTTATTGTCAGTGGGGAGATGTATCCATTGGTGTTATTTGCCTCATTAATGAGTGTTCATTTTGCAGAATTTGGCTGTTACGATGAGAATCTCATCATGCGGCTTGTGTGTGGTTCTTCGGCTGTGCACATACACATCGCTCATTTAAAAATGCAGATCAGCATTTGCAGGTTTTGCCAGCACCAAACGGTACTTTACCTTGACCTGGTTCACTCTCCTCTCTGATTATGATTTATGGTTTGTGGTCCTCTCGGTGTTTACTTGCTTCTTAGCCTAGGAATTAATTTTAGAAAAATGGTGCGATGACCTAAATTTATGGGATCTGTAGTGGTGGTTATCGGTAATAATCTCTAACATTGCTAAAATGTTGCTGCAGTTAATTAAAAGCTTCCAGTGAATCTATCAGTCAGGCTGATGGGGATAGGACTCGGGAAAGGCCGCGGGAATTGGGGCATTGAGTGGCATTGTTGGGAATCCCCATGGGGACCGTCTTCGGATTCAGCGCATCGGAAATCTTAGTACTTTTCATTCCGAAAAAAACGGATCGTCTGCTTTGCTTCCAGACATATTCGCAGACCTTGTCTGCAGCAGGTATACGTTTTTCCCTTTTTGAAATGGTCGTTTGTTTTTGGTATGCATTTACGAGACGCAACGAAGGTGGCTGGATCCTGTATCCTTTCTCATCTGTACCACCAATAGTACCACTAAGTTAGTTCCCTTCCTTTTTGTTGTTCTCTCGGTATCTGAGGTCCCAGGGATTTTTTTTATTTTTATTTATTTATTTATTTTTTCATCTCAGGTCTTAGATCGGCTCCTCAGGTGTAGAGTCTACTGATGGAGTCAGCTTTTATAAATGATGTAGTAGAACCTTGACTAGAGAGGTGGGCACAGTGACTCAGAGAGTGGCGGTGAGTGACTGCAGATGAAGAGGGTGTAGCAGGATTTGTGAAGTGCTCAGAGTTGAGCAGAGGACATGGGGGGGGGGGATGTTTTTTTTTTCCTTCGTATTTCTTGAGAGCTAGGAATTGGAATGCAGCACAGACAGACATGTCTGTGATTTCCTAACCGCCAGGTCATGTTGGTTTTCCATTAGTGTGCCAGGTGGGAAAGAGACTAAATAACGTCAAAGTTGGCAAGATTTATTTATGTCGTTGCTGCTGGCTGGGAGGTGTTTGGTTACCACCCTTCTTTATAATGATTCATTAGCGTGGCTATTCGTGCGGCATAGCATCTTAGTGTCTGAATGGTTTAGAAGTAAATTAAACATTACCGTTACCCCAGATGTCCTAAACCAGGGGAAAATAATGTAATTAATTATTATCGAAATTCACGTTATAGCTAGCTATGAAAGTAAGTAATGTTTTGGATTGTACAATTGCAATCTTCTCCGAAACGCACGTAAGAGATTAGACTTGCGAGTCTTCACAGCTTTCTAAAATATTTACTTGAAAGCCAGTGTTCAGAAGACAGAGGCGTGTGAGTAAGTGCCACGCATAGCATTCAAAGCCATTCTTCTCCAAGCAGATGAGCCATCAGACAGGCACAGACAGAAACAATGTAGGCCTGTAGGCTGACACTGAAGTGTGAAATTTTCAGATGACACAAGATCTGAACATTTTATTACTGTATAACCAGTGGTGCTGTCCTTTAATGCACACCGCACAGCATGCCTTAATTTGGAAGACATAATGTGTAACCCTGGTGACCAGCTAGGGTGTGAGTTAAGGAAATAAGTGTTTAACAAAGGGGTGGCAGTGGCTGAGGCTGCATGCTCCATGATCATGCGTGTTTCCTGGATACTCTGGGTTTTTTTTTCTGCATTGTGCATGCCAGATAAATAGTGAGTGTGTGTGTCTTCTTAACTGAGGAGCCGGTCCTTCCCCAACCCCCATTGCCTCCAAATGGACTCTGCATCATCGTAACCCTTACTGCATGAGCAGATATTGAACATAGATGCTCAGATGAAGCAGTTTGGCCTCCGTGCTGCTTAGGTATCGACTGCCAGCAAGCCTCCCTCAGTCAAGGTGCCGTTTAGTCAGGATTAAATCTTTGATTCGAGCCGGAGAGCTTTAATTAAAAAGAGGACGGCCAAGTTTTGAATGAACAAAGCTGTAATCGGTAATCTGTGTCAAGATGGGTTTTTTTTTTCTTCAGTTCTGTCCATTTTTCTGGGTGAATTCTGTCCTATCTGGAAGTAGAAATTAATATTTATGGGGAAAATTGAATTTTTATTGGTACTGGAAAAAATCAAATGTGTAAATTGGTAGGTGGTTGAGCACATTGACCTGACCCCATGGTCTCCGTGGCTGTCAGCAGGTGGCCATGTGCTGTCCGCGGACAGGTGAGTGTCTCTCTTTGCGTCCACAGTGCCCTTAAAGACAGCCGATTTCCCCCCATGACGCGGGACGAGCTCCCGCGCCTCTTCTGCTCCGTGTCTTTGCTCACCAACTTCGAGGACGTCGGCGATTACTTAGACTGGGAGGTAAGTACAGTCAATGCAGTCTGAGCTCACATGCGAGCGGGCAGAGTTCCGGTTCATCCCTCCATCGGGAGTAACTTTAATATTCTGGAGAAATTTTCTAGAGGTGCAGTGTGAATTAGGTGGCCACACATACCTTAGTGCAGCGTTTCCCAATCAGAGACCCACAGACAGACTATGTTTTGGCTTCATCCTTAGTGGATTAATTATCCTTTAGTAATGTGAGGTTATCAAAGGAGAGCTGAGGCTCTGTTTCAGCCTCCAGAGATGACGGTGAGGCTGTTGGGGCACAGTGCAAAAACATACAGGTTTTTTTTGGGTCATCTTACCAGCAAACTTAGACAATAAGACAGTTTCCCAGTCTGGTCCTTGGGGGCCCAAATACAGTCCACGTTTTTCCTCCCTCCTTAGTGGATTTTGAAAGCAAAACTGTGGACTGGCAGGGAGCTCGGAGGGAATGAAAACGTGGACCGGCTTTGGGTCCCCAAGGACCGGATTTGGGAAACGCTGCACTAAGGTATTATTACAGTGTTCCTTTCATTTTATATGCAGATCATCCTAGTCCCTGCTAGTCGCGATACCTCACAGCCTTGGGGTGGAAGCGCTTTTCTGTCTGACGGCACACATAGAATGTAAAAATAGAGCTTCACCGTCAGCAGTCATTTTCTGCTACCTTGATGGGGAACATTGCTGCCCTTATAAGAAATGTCACAAATGTGACAGTTACGGGAGTGGTGATGCTTTATCTCTCATTTCCATCTACCCACACACTGACCGAAAAATAGAATGTGTGGATGGGTGGAAAGATGGACTAGCTATAAGCAATTTAAAGCAATCCTCCCCCCCAGTCTACTTATATTGTGTATTTAAGTGTTATTATTTTGTCCCTGGTATCTAGATCAGGATTTGTACCGCAGGTATAATTTTCATATGTTCTACGAAAATAATGAGTCGGGGAAAATTGGAAGGAGTTGATGTTTGTGTCTGGCAGAGGCAGAGGTGCAGTGCTCTGATTCGCTGCCACATGGTAAGCATGTTGCCGCATGGTAATTTAGCTCTGTTGTGTAGTGTCTAAAAGGAGACTCAGGGAGGTTCCTTTGCCTCAGAGGATGGCGTTAGTGGCACCGAATGATTATTACCTAACCCTCGATTTCTGCTTTAGTGAAATGACCGGGGGTGCGTTTCCCGAAGACTTTTTAACGCTATGTCATTCGTAAGTTCTGTCTTTTAAGGAAAAACTTAAGAACGACGTGGTGTCAAGAATCATAGCTTAGTGCAGTGTTTCACAGTCCGGTCCGTGGGGACCCACAGCCGGTCCATGTTTTTGCTCCCTCTGACCTCCCTGCCAGACAGCCCACATTTTAGCTTTCAAAATCCACCCAGGAGGGAGCAAAAATGTGGACTGGCTGTGGGTCCTCAAGGACTGGATTGGCAAACGCTGGCTTAGTGTCAACATTTTAAGGTAGAACTTATGAGCAACCTAGCGTTAAGAAGGCTTCAGGAAACGCACCTAAGACTCTAATCCATGGCTAGTGGCAAAACGAAAGCAAGAATACAGCAATAGACACCGATGAAGAGGAAAGGGCTGAGCTAACAGAAATGACTGATTAGTCACCTGGCTCCCCTCTGGAGATCCTTCCCGTGTTCAGGTTCCTGCTGTATCTGTGGTGGCAGTCATTCCTGACCCTACTGCTCCCAGAGCTCCTACGCCCACAGCTGACCAGGGAAAAGCAGAGATTTGGTGTTCGATGCATGTGTGTGTATATATAATATACCTTCACCTACCAGGACATGTTTCCTCTGCTTCTTACAGGTGGGTGTACATGGCATCAGAATAGAGTTTATTAGTGAAAAAGGATCAAAGAGAACCGCCACCTACCTTCCGGAGGTTGCGAAGGAGCAAGGTGAGATTTCCTGTGTTTTGGTTAGAGCACTTGACTGAGGATCAGTGCATATACTGTAGATGAAAGCATGCATAAGATCAGCAGTCCTCCTCCTCATCCGTGTATTTATGTAACTCTTGGTTCTTTCTACTGCATGCTGTTCTTATGCACTTTGGCCTCTGTTTGCTGCTATGCTATAAGAATTTCCCTCTTGGGACTGGTGAAGTACAGCACCAGTCAAAGGTCTGGACACGCCAAGCCGCCTACAGAGTAAAGTGATGGAGTGTCACACCACATGACCTGGCAGCCTGACCTAAACATAGCAGAGGTCATTTTGGAGGAGATTGATCAGAGAGTGAAGGCAAAGTGGCCATGAGAGCTCAGCATATACTTCATGTGGGAGCTCCTTCAGGACAGCTGGAAAAGCATCCCAGTTAATGGTCTTGCTCAAATCCCCAATCCGGGATTTGAACCGGCAACCTACTGAGCCCCACCTCCAACAATTTGTACATTATTCCATTTGTAATATCTTATAGTTTTTTATATCTTTATAATTATTGTAAAATGTGGAGGATAATAGCAAATAAACCTTTCTTTGGGAAGGTGTGTCCAAACTTTTGACTGGTACAGTATATCTATGTCTCTCTCTGGATTGGCTGCTGTTACCCAATGGGGTGGATTTTTCCCTCTAAGCCGAATAAAATGCTAATGGCTGTGGTGTGGCAAATGAGATGTTGCAAGGAAAGTGGTACCCCCCCTCCCCAAAATGATACTCTTGTGTGAAAGCCCAGTCTCTCTGAGAGCAGTTAAATATCCCAGTTGTTTCAGCAGAGAGCGAGTAGTCCTGTCCTGCTGAATTTCAGATTGAGAAAACTAGTATAATTGGCTATGTGATTCCTTGCCATGTGTAGTGGTTTTAGCGATCACACTGAGCAGGACCTATAAATCTAAAACTGTAGTGAAATCCATCCTACAAAAAAGCAGTAAGTGGTATGTTCTGGTACCAGACAGATGCAGTAAAATGTCCAGCTGGTTGCTATGCATAATGCTAGCAATGCTTGAGGTGAGGGAGAAGAACATTTTTTTTCGGAATCCGTTGTTTTAATCGATTTTAAATGGTTTGTCGTTTTCTCAGCCTCTTCCTGAAATCCCTCTGTCTTTCTGTTAAAACCTCCTAACGTGGCTAACGTAGGGCCAGCTAGACAGCTGAGGTCGATTAGACTGACTGTAGGCCGCTCGCTCCGTCTCTCGGCAGTAGCTTATTCCCATTCATTACCGGCCCGTTTAGTCGCAGCGTGGAGCGTGACAAGCAGGAAATGGTGATGGAATCTGGGTCCAAAAGCAAGTCTCTCTACTGCTGGCCCCAAATTCCATCAAGTTAAGCACCACAGTTGGTGACCATTGTTCCTGGGCAATCGTTAGCTTCTGTAGTGTGATCTCTGTGGCCCCCTCCCCACCCCTCACCCAGGTTGGGACCACATACAAACCATAGATTCCTTACTTCGGAAAGGAGGCTACAAAGCTACCATCACAAATGATTTCAGGAAGACCATTAAACTGACCAGGTAAGACAGATGCGTGCTAATAGTCTGCTAGCCGAGCTACACCACCGCTACTATGCGAGTAATAAATATAAATAAAGAATATTGACTAGTAATGAAGACTAACAGCAGTGACGCTGTGGCCGGAATCAGGGTACTGACTGAAACTGTTTAAGTATCACATGACATCACGCTGGCAAAATAAAACCAAATGTCATGAGTGAGTTTGACAGCAAAATGACTCAAATGCCAAAGCTTCTCTTCAGCACGTTATGTCTGAATGGCCTTACTATAGTATAGTGACAATAGGTACCCATTCAAAGGAACATTTTGGGAAAGGCTGCACTCCTTATTCATTGTGAGAATAGTGCCCAATTTTACAATGTATTTGAGGAAGAATATACATTCATTATTAACCACTGTAAGATTGTTATAGCCTTTGGCAATTTTGGGAACATTTTAGATGAAGCCCATTTCTTTTGGCTGGAAATATTAATCTTGGGCAACAGCATTTGATAATGAATAATAATTCAGTACTAAATATGTCAGAGAAGTCTAAACTCTGGATTGAGCTGCAGGTCATAAAATCCTTTTTTAATAAGTCAGTTTTATTTTCTTAGCTTGCGTGTGATAATTAACAGGATGGGCCCGTGGGACAGGACGCTCAATAGCTGGCTCTTCTCACGTCTCACTTGTATGGGTTTCACACCTTTAATAATTTGTGTATGTATTTGGAAAGTTAATTAATCGTTGCTGATGTGTTATCCTGGTCATTGGAGATTGACCCACATTATGGGAGATGGTTATATACTAGTTTCATACAGATCATTGTCAGTCGATCAAAATGATTAATTTTCCACGTATAGTGCAGTTTTTCCAAATGAGTCACAGAGCCCTGTAGAGTTGATGCTGCAAAAGGTCAAAAGCCTTTGTTGTATGAATCAACGGCAGGGTGGAAATGATAGAGGATTATTCAAAATCTGAATACGCATACAAATCTACACTTGAAGAAGTAGAGGTGCTGACACACTTACCCAAGGCCACACATGTAGAGAAACTTCAAGCTTGGTCTGCGCTTCTCCCGCCTCCGTCCCTACCTGACCTCACGTCTTCCACTGCAGGTATCATAGCGAAAAGATGACAATGAGCTACGCGGAGTACATCACCCATCGTCAGCACCAACACTACCAAAACGGCATGGGGCACCCCCTCCCCATCTACAACCATTATTCCTGACAGCGACCCGCATGACCAGTCACTGGACCTCTCCGCAGGTCTCGTCCCAGGGGAGCCCTCCGCCTCTTGGTCTAACTACATCTACTACTGTACCATTTTATGATGATTGTTTCCGTTGCCATGACGATTCCGAGCGGCAGCATGGCAACGGACGACAGCGGTTTTGTTACTATTTATTTAATCGTCATTGTCGAAGTGTTTCTCTTTAGAGTTATGTTACTGACGTTTTGCAGCACATTTTATTTTAATAAACTAGACGTTATTTTTCATTTTGTCCTTTCTTCTAATCAGATTTACTTTATCTGTGGATGGACCTTTAGCATAAGGACTTTCCTTTTGTTGATATCTTGCTTTTATCATATGATATGGCAAGATAAGTTGCACATGAATTTGGGGGGGGAAAAGCTCTTTTTCTTTTTAGTTGAAGCAAATTGACGTAATCGTCCGAGAAAAAAAAAATGATTGGAGTGATTGAGAAAACTGACCTGAAGCCAGTTTAAATGAACTGGGAGATCTGATATGAATTTCCGTTTATCACTTGATCACAACCGTGATGCAGACCGAAGGCTAATGGATACGTAACTGAAAATATGCTAAATTGACACAATAAAATTGATGTATTGCAGGAGCAGGTTGTTACTTAGGTGCAAATGGATAAAATCAGTGTGTTCGTTTGATTTTTAATATCCATGACTTTTTATATATCCGGGTTCCTTCCTGGGTTAGCTTTTATTTTTCTACTTTTCAGTCACAGGAAGATGTTCGTTTAGCTGTGTGATTGTTGGCTATAAAAAATTCTGTGTCCGTTTGCTTGGATCTCAGATGAGGCTTTTTGTTTAGTTTTCTGTGCAGGCCGTTGCAGCGGTACAAGTAAAATGACCGAAAAAGCCATATTCAGTAACAAAACACAATCTCTATTCTGGGTTTGGTGTCTGTTTACTGGCGGTAGCCTGAGGACAAAGCTACACTTTCAGGCTTCCCTTTCACATGCTTTTTCTGTACAGTTTCGTTGATCAGTTTGGGCTTCATTCAGTGGATGAACAATTCGATGACTTCTGTAATAACCCAGTTAAGTAACTAAATGGCCCATGCCTTTTCTTGGGGGCGAATGCAAAAATTTAATTAGGGTGGAATTAGTTTCCCTTGCTATTAGCTAAAAACCAAGAGAGCCCCTTTACCTTAATATATAAGCCATCTGTTTTTCAGTCATGCTGCATAAACTGCAGGTTCTTAACCCTATGAGATATTTCATAGCATCCTGTTTCATCCCGTTTCATTGTGTTTGGCTTTTTATGGGGGATTTTGAAGGGTAGAACCGATCAATACCCATCATCAGAACAACTCCAACCCTTCACAAAGGCTGGCTTTCTGAAGTCTTTCAATATTCCATCCATAGCAATGCTAAAACTTCTGTTTGACTAAACAATTGATGCCCTCAATTTCTATAAAATATCCAACGCTACATATATTAAACTATAAAGTGAAATGTTGCTCATAACGCATAAAAATGTTTTGATACTGCATGAGCTTTGTGCAGCTCAAAATGGAGTCTGCCCATCTATGTATGTGACTAGTCTGTCATAATTTATTCAGTCCTATCATCAATTTTAAAACGATACTAGGCACCTGAGTTAATTGGTCGGATGCTATGGCATATTATTGAACCTAACGCTAATTAATTTTTAATGAGTCATTTGAGAAACGAAATTTCTGCCATGGATGTTCCATTTGGTCCCCAAATAAAGAGATGCCTTTAGGTAGTAAAAGCAGCCTATGGTTCTCAGACCCTGGCTGTGTGTTTCCATACAGCACTAACATCACCATCATCAGAATATGAGGCTCTGGCTGTTCGATTGCCTTGGCAATAGTAACTGACAATCCAACTATGAAACTGTGACTTTTTTTTTTTGTTGTTATTGTCATGGTGTGGCATCACTGCCATGCTGCGCTACACGCCTTAAGCGTGCACACGTGGTATAGTCCTGCTTCAGTTCCTGTCATGTTCGTACTGGCGGATTCCAGTCAGTACTGCCAGATTCCATCTTCTCTAGACTCAAAAACATGGAAGCTTTCGGTTTCTTCATTGCTTATCAAATAGCTGTATTTTGTTCCCGCAAGAAATGAAGGTAGGACATCCAAATAGTTTGTTTTTCTGGTTAATTTTTTTCCCCAATGGTACATAATGATTTTGCTGCAAAACTGTTAGATTATTATATGTGATTATACGTTTGTATGCTGTGTAAACATACCCACGTGGTGTGTCATATGTTGTATACGAGTTAACCCTATTGTTTATCCTTGACTAGTTATTTCTACTACAAAAGATTATAGAAAAATAATCTGCAAAAAATGGTGCTAATGGACCTCATGTTGGAGAGGTCATGTGACTGGTCATGCGGACTTCTGAATCATATCATTTTTTTAATATATGCAGACCTCTTTTATAGGTGTTTCGTAACAGTGTAGTTATGTAATAAAATCCCATCGTTCGAGAGGACAAGGATATCATAGCACTTTCCTGCTCCTCTCCCGTTCATTTCAGGACTGGACATCAACTCAAGCTATTTATGTTGTTACATTTCAAGCTAGGACTCTGTGAAACTTCTGAATAGAAAACGTACAATTTTCTTTACTCACAGTTTGGGTCGGACACATGCGGAAATCTGATATCCAATGAGGTTCTAGTATACGCCTCAGTACAGATTCATGAAAGGTTAATTACGATAATCAAGTAATGATGCAAAAGCGCATCTGTCTGCAGTGCATTGGCACTAAGCAGCTCCTAAGGGCTTCCGCTTTTTTTTTTTTAAGTTTGACTTTACCAAAATGCAGTAACTTTGGCTAAAGCACACTCCCAGTGAAGCTGTGTGTTCGGTGCATTTTGTTTGTTTTTCCACTTATGCAAAATTGGTCATCACTGCAATGCATCATGGGATAGGTTTGTCACAGAAAAAAACACGTCTGGTCTCAGAGGCGGCTCCGAAAAAGCTTGGGCTTCTGTACCTGAGAGAGCTGATAATATTTATGATGTTCTCCTAGTATCTTGAACATCAGTACATAGTTCCTTCTGAGGAGCTGCTCAGTATTTAAATCTCCCAATCTGCTGAAATACAAATGGTCTCTGTTACTGGGGCAAAATCCCAGAGTTCCTCTTCAAGACATCTTCAAGTAATTTCTCCCAGTGTCTTAATCTCAAATATTATGAATATTACATTTTCTTGGTGAGAGATGTATTTTAAGTAACTCAAATGCGCTTATAATTTTCATTTTTAATATTCTTTTAAAAAAATCCTATGATCAACCTCTTTGGATTAGAAAAAATGCACTTGATTGAACTGCATTCTGCTGAATGGTTATGTTCTACATGAACAGTTTTGCATAGAAACCGTTCTACGGTGGTTTGTTGTAAAATACTTTCAAGCCTAATCCAGGAGCAGTAAGGGTGGTTCTGCCCCCCGGCCACTGTTTCCTGTGTTTTTTGTATCCTCATTTCCTATACAAAAATGACTGAAATAAATCTCCAGTGTCAATAATGTGATCAGCTGCCTTTGCATCTTAAAACATGAAACAGAAATCAATAACAGTAAATAAAACAATAAAAATTAATAATAAAAAAAAACCCTAAGAAACAAAAGCTTTGTGGTGTGAATCTACGATGTGTATGTTAAACCAGGTTAAAGAAAATGAAATTGCATGATAAACTATTAAAAGTAGCATTTCTTTATGATATAATAATCACTGTCGCTCTGGAGGCAAATAGCTATTTTGTGTGTATGGTTTTTCCTTTTGGTTCTACTAGAAAAATACACACACACACACACACACACACACACACACACACAGGGATTGACTTCCTTGTTTCCTCCTGAACTTGTAAGATTCAAATGTGTGGTCTCACATCACCCTTGTGTGTTTAAAGGAACCAAAGATGCCTCCGGCCTTGTTCAGATGCTGCTCCCCCCCCCCCCACACACACACACACACAGACCCATCATATCGCCTGTTTTTTTTTTGTTTTGTTTTTTCTGAGTCAATTTCAATTGTTGTCCGGGAAACCTCATTCAGTGTTAAAATGACGTTAACTGTAAATTACCTGCATGTGCATTTTCCCTTCATTGTTATATATAATTTTTTTTTTTTTTGGGAAAAAAAAAACCCACATACCGTGCCTCTTCAACATGAGTTTCTCAATGACCAGCAGTGATATTACATCAGGAGATGTATTTATTCTCATTGCTTTAAGGTTAAAAAAGCAAAGCCTTGTTTCTTAACTGTCAACCCAGTAGCTTCACTGGTTAACAATCGCACTGATAGTTACACATTAATTATAAGAAATGGGGGGGGACACCTTCAATAAATATGTTGGCACTTTTGTAAAAAATAAAATAAATAAAAAAATTATAAAAATATGAAAACTGAAAAAAGATTGTTTTTGTACATCAAAATTTGTTTTCAAAGAAAATTTTGGATCTGGTTTCTAAATTATTTTAATGCTTTTCTATATTCTGAAATAAGTTGGAATGTCTCTACCTGGTTGTCAGGGGACTGAACTGGCCTTTGGGGTGCCTGGTGTAGCCCCAAATGGTTTCCTTTTACTTTGCATTTTGATTCCTTTCCGTTTATACATGCTTGGTTTATTCCAACAGCTAACATGAGGAAAACAATAAAACCTGGATACACATTCCCTTGTAGAATTAGATTCTTCTTTCTCCCCAGTGTGATGGACTTCAAGAGGGGCATTTTAAAACGGGAAGAGTGGAATGGAGATGGACAATTTTCACATGGAAGGCATATAGGTGGATACATGAATTCTGGTTGTGGTGGTCCTGTTGTACATTGAACACAATTGTTACCTTTTAAACCATCCAATAAAAAAATCCAAACTACACTGACTTTAGTGCTGCTTGTTACTCTAGTAAGAGCTGAAAACATGCTCTTGTATATCACACAATCGCCATTTCATTCTGGGCATGTAATGTACACATTCCAGAGGAATCTGATTGGTGGGGTTAAGGTTACTACTTGTTCTTTCTGATTCATGACCAGTTTAACCCATTTCCCATTTTTATTTTACTGGTTCCCACTGGGTTAAGCCATCCCAGGGTAATCTTATCAAACATGGGTTCAAAGTTACATTTTTCTTACTTAGTAGTATTGAATCAAAGTTACGCTGGAAAACATGTCTAGTATTACAGATGTGTCCTTGGCATGCCATGGTCCTGTTCCAGCAGACATCACAATGGCCTTAACTGGATCTGCTGAGCTGGCTTCATGAGCAGACCAAGTCTATCTGACCTGTATAAACAATTATTAAATTCTCATTCCACTGTGCTACTTAATATCCACAAAACTGATAGACTTTTTTATTTGTAGCAATTACAGATCAGGAACAACAAAAGCACCATGTGTGCAAACATTAGATAAAACACTAGTTAAATTTCCATGAACAAACTGTATAAATATAGAACTCCAGGATTCAAAACATTTATGTATAATGTATTATTTAAAAAACTGAAATTACTGTTGGAAGTAAATTTTGGAAATATTTAAATGGCTTTGAACTCATTCTACGTGAATACTATGAAATACACAAAGGCACGTGCATGCAGCTTCATTCTAGTCACATTCAGGAGTATAAACTTAAAACTATCAGACTTAAGCAATTATAAAAGCAATTTCCTGAGAAAATTAATTAATTATTACTATTGATATACAGAAACACCTAAAATAAAATGAAATATACAGCCAGTGGTGAAGGCCTACCTAACAATGTTCACCAGAATTTCCTGGGTAATTAAATTATTTTCACTGACCTAGGAAGAACAGTAAATCTATAAATTAAAAACCCTTCTTTTATACATACATACATACATACGTACATTCTCCACCACATTAAATAAAAAAAAAAAACAAAAGACAAGAAAAAAGACAAGAGAACATGCCATTCAAGTAAGGCAGAGGTGTGTTGATCTTCATAAGTCAGGAAATGGCTACAAGAAAATAGCTGCTTGCCTAAACTTGCCCATATCTACTAAGTTTAAAACAACTGGTACTATGACAAACAAGGCTGGATGAGGACCCAAGTTTATCTTGCCACCACACCTATCGAGGAGGTTGGTAAGGGAGGTAAAAAAAATCCCAAAAGCACACTGCTAGAGCACTGCAGCAAAGACTGGCATCTTGGGACCGCCAAGTCTCCACAACAACCATTAGATGCTATCTAAATGCCAACAGGTTTTTTGGGAGACATGCCAGAAAAATGCCTTTACTGTCCTACAGTTACAAACATAGATGTGTGGAGTTTGCTAAACACTACTGGAACTTTAACTGGAACTGTGTGCTTTGGTCAGATGAGACTACGATTGGACTTTCTGGCAACAAACACTCCAGGTGGGTCTGGCGTAAAACAAAGGATGAATCTGCAGAAAAACACCTCATGCCCAATGAATCCCCATTGAAATATCAGAACATTTTAAATGAAAAACTGATGGCCTCTACCAGAAAACTGAAATTGGGTCATCATTGGGTCTTTCAACAGGATAATGATCCAAAATATATGGCCAAATCAACACAGAAATGGCTCACCAGACACAAAATCGACCTTCTTCCATGGCCATCTCAGTCCCCAGACATAAATCCCATGGAAAACCTGCGGGGTGAGCTGAAGAGGAGAGTGCCAATAATTGTGGAGGGTGCTGTGTATATACATATATACACATACATACACACACACACTTCAAATAAAAGTTCTTGGAGTGAATAAGGATGATGAACAGTCCTTCAGTCTGCTTTTTTGCTATGCCATCTTGCTGTGTGTAACAGCTGTCTGTATGCAGAGGCTGAGTGGTAGAAGATCACTGTCAGCACCTTGCCGTGGATAAGGATAAGCAAGGTTTGGTGACCCGTGGCCCACACCCGATACCACGGCCCATAGAAAGGATCCGATACGGCTGGGCACAGCATGTTGTTCAGATTGACCTCTGTCACCTGGAGGAAGGACAACACCTTTACATGAAATCACACTATACATCTGATATGTCAAAGCTTAGTGTCTCTGCACATGATGCCAACGATGGGCCCCAACTTTTCAAATAACTTCAGTGAAGTTTGTGAAGATCCTGCAAACATCTGTGTAAAATCAAGCAATGAAAACAAAATATAATTTGTGATGTTTTACTTTACAAAAACATCTCATATTGGGTATGAGAATAACACCATGCAAAAAGCAAAACCGGGTCAGGTGAAATGTGATTTGGGGGTGTTTTTTTCCTGTGAATGAAAATTTAATTTAAAACCTGAGAAATTAATCCAGGCTACAAAGATAACCAGAGACAAAGTAATTTAATGCATTCCTAATCAAACAAAGAACAGTATTTGGGTCAACGGGAATGAAGATGAAAATGATATTTAAGCAGGTGCCCATGTTGGCCTGGAGGTGTTAGCTAGCTGTCAGATTGGATTATACCCTCTATAGCCATATTCACACTAAATGACCAGACAGATCTGATACTGGGGCAATAGCTGCCCAGATCTGGGTTGCATCTCCAGATGAACTGTGGTGTTTATGGCGCATGCAAGGATAATGAACACTGGCAATGATTGTCGGAAAATAGTCGAAAGATCCCTGAGATTTCTTACCAGTCCCAGTGCCTGCAGGAAGGTGAAATGATACAGGAAGAGGATCCCAATGGACAGGACGGCCCACCAGATGTCCCCTAATGGCTCCGGCCTGTACACCCCTGTAGGCGTGAGCGACCATGTCAAACACCAAGCAGCCTGCCCCACAAATGAGGCAGTTAGTAAAGACATGTGAGACTCGCAGAGCCATCTGGAGCGCTGCGCGGTGATGACACTGGCATGCTGAAGGCCCCCCTCCCCCCCATCCAGGAACTGGGCTGCACTGCCCCCAAATCCAGCTCATTCGCACACTGGCACCCTCTCATTTCCTGCCTGTGATGCACAGGCAGTGACCTCATTCCTTCGTTTCTGAAAAGGGCCCTATTTTGTTTTATGATCCATTACTCAAACTTTGCCTTTGCTCATTCTGCAGGCGTGTGTGGGGGTCTGACCGGCCACTGGTTTTTATTCTGTGGTTCGAAAATTATTCATTTTTCCCCCATTTTTCTTCTGACCCTGTTTAACTTGTCTTTTGTCTCAGTTTCACGATTCATCTTATAACTGCACGATTTGATGTCACCTATGTTTACGCCTTAGAGATATTATTCAAAAACTACTACTAAATAATTAAATTTGTGCTACTGTTTATTGGCAACATTCGCGACAAGTAATCTCCAGTTTATGTACTTAAATTAAAAATTTGTAACAGCTGCCTGAAGACAATCTCCACAACAGCAGTGCATCGTGAAGGCGGGGTTTCCCTGATCAGCCGTTCACATGATTGGCTGCAGCAATCGGGCTCCTTGAGGGCTCAGATCGCTTTAACCATTAATCATTTTAACAGTCCAATATAATTAAATATCCCAGATTGGTTACCTTCGTCTAGTTAGCTACACCTTCAAAAACATATTCCAAACATTGTATTATATACAAATCATGTAGTATTTAGCATTTAAAATACCCTCAATATGGAATTCTGAGAGCGCCAATATTGGAATACGAATATACAATAAAAACGGATCATCTATTCATAGCTAATTTTCAATATTCCCTGGCCAAGCAGTGGTTATAAACTATGCATGCTGTAAATTTTGTTGACTTTATGACAACAAAAATCTGAAAATCTTGTGAAAGTGTGAAGAGATCCACTGATTATGCAACATCTACACTAGGTGGCAGTCAGACCCTGCCTTGGTTTTCACCCAACCCCATCAACGACGGGGCCCAATGATTCATAGCCATCTGCCTTTCTTCCTAGGCAGAGGGCTTTTACACTATGGAATTAGTTAGTTCCTGACACTTGTATGATTCATTTATATAGTTAAAAAATATTAAAAGCTCTGAAATAAAACAAGAAAACCAGATCAATGGATATGTGAATGATGGACCTACCTCCTTTTCTGAAAAGGTAAATAGTGACCAGGTAGAGCATGGCATGTTGAATATAGTACACTTCTTTTTCAAAAGGCAGCTGAAAGAAATGATAGCAACAATTCAGTTTCCATAAGTGATATCCATATGTTTTCTGAGCATGGGTTTCCTCACTGAAAAAGCACAAGCGAGCCTTTAGGCATCTCATTTTATTAAGATGTACAACCACTTCTCGTTTAGGACTGAGTTCCATTCCAATGACCATGTTATTAAGCAAACGGCCGCTATGTGAAAATCACGGTAGCCTAGGTGTGACCGTGCTTGTGACATTACTGCAGCCGTTCCGTACGCAATTCCTTGTATCCTTCATGAAGTGGACATTTTTAACATTTTGTACATTCCATTTCAGAGATCATACTCCAGCATGCATTGTTGTTCGGCATGCAAAATTAAGTCATAAATGCGTGCATTGGTCAGAAAAATATATATATTTTTTTTGCAAAAGGTCACCGACACAGGTAATCGCTAAACGGGGAGTGGTTGTATAATATTTCACAGCTTCCATAAACTCGTATTTCCCCCCCCACCCCCCCCTCATGTGACAGGGAGGATTCACATATTTATATATTTCTGAACCACACATACACATTGCGTATATCGCAGTTTCTGAATTGCAGAGCGCATGGTTAAAAAAATTCTTGAAATTCAGACTTTTGTTTTTTAACAGTGCACAAACACATTGTGCTACTGTTACTGCACTATTTCGGTTATGTTTACTATTACGTTAAAAACTTGGGTCGTGATTTAACGACCAAGGAAATGTGCGGATGCTGAGATATAGTAAATCAACCAAACTGTATGTGACCCTTAACTTTATTTATATGTACGAAAGCTATTGACAACCAAAAACAAACTGTGTGTGTAAACATACTTGGCCAATAAAGCTCATCATTATTATTATTATTATTTTTTTTTATTATTAAGACGAAGAATTTTAAAAGCATGCATGTGCAGCAACTCCTGTCATCGCAGTGCGAAGAGGCAGTGCTCCACACAAACACGTAGCTGCTGCTTGCGTAACCGCCTGCCTCTGGCCACACGGGGCGCTCTCTCACCAGCCTGGTGTTGACAACGGGGAAGAGCAGCGCCAGCAGGGCTCCGTTCAGCATGTGGACCTGGAGCCTGAAACAAGGGGGCAAGGAGGGTGAGACGGAGATCATTAGTCAGCAGCCATTAGCGCTGGGGTGCAGGGCAGGCGCGGCAGATTTAACGACAGAACGAATATAAACGCTGCGAGGAAGCTGCAACAGCCTTTAAACAGTACTTTAAATACCATCAGGGAGCCGTTTTGCAGAGAGTCCTTGCCTATAAAACTTGAAAACCTGACAAGGCTCGCACATCCGGCAGCAGCCAGCACAGCAGCCAAAGGAAGGAGACTCGCAAGGCGAAAGTCTATTATACTTTGGATCGTATGACTAACCTGGCCTCCCTCACAAACCAAAAGCAGAGAATAGCTGCTGGGCCTGTATAGACAAATGATTCCTCACACACCATAAACCTCATCCTGGTCAGGGCATGTAATTAAGTAAAACTGCTAACATAAAAATGCTTCAACTCTCAGAATGAGTAATTGTAACAGATGCCACTTTTCCCACGCAAGTTTACCCAGACTCAAATGAACTTCAATATACAACAAATCCTCTGTGTTCAGGAGTCATACTCATTAGCCAAGAAGGAAAGGTTAGAGAAATTGCAGTTACAAAGTCAGGATTACCATGTGTGAATGCTGTGTTTCGGATGCAGGCACATACCGGAAAATGACTTTGGCTGTTTTGCACGGTGGACAGGCCAGCAGGAAAATCTGTATGTGTTAAAGAAGGAACATAAATCACATACTATAATATATGTTATTTATACTATACATATTTTAATTTTTTCCATTTATACCTTTTATACCTGAATCCTGCTTCCTACTAACACACTCCCTGTAACCAGAGCAAATACTCCACTACTATACAAACTTCCAGGTCTATAGTCTGTGCCTCATACATTCATTCAATCTGGTAGCTCCAATTAAATCTAAAGACAAGATAGCAGAATAATAAATTGGGGTTCAGTTCCATGAGCAACAGCAAAGCCGAAACTTTAGTTACAAACATAATTGCTTTAACACATATTGGAAATTATATGATTTTTCACAGTCTAGCCTTGAAAATGTTTGTTTGAAATAAGTTTGCAAATAACGCTAATTTTTCAGTAGGATGCAGTTGACATTTTATGGTTCCATCAGGCTGACGGAAAAAAAAAACAAACAAGCATAGCTATGCACCTGCAGGTTACGAGAAAATGCAGTCAACCCTAAACCCACAAATCAAAGATGAAGCATGTGATAGCCAGAGGCGGGGATGACAGAAAAGTCATTATCTCACTTCATACAGCCCTGCGAAATGTGGAAGCTCGCTTGCAGGCAGTAGAACAGAAGGCTAACCTGGTGCAACCTGGGGCTTCCCATTTCATAGCCAAGTACTTTGAAACGTTAGCACAGTTAGCATGGGCGACCATTAAAACAACGTCAAAGTCACCGTGTCAGGAAACATGCACCAGTGTTTCCTCGACAACCTGATGGATAGGTCGCCTCTTGGATGGCGATGCCTTGGGAATCTGCCAATCTGTTAGCTGTTTATTTACCTTATGTGGGCCACCCTTCCTCACGCACAATTACTGCAGTGGTTTCCATTCGCAATAAATAGGATGACAAAGATTAAGATATCCTTTAAGATAAAGGATGACAAAAGAGTAGCAGCCAATCAGAAGAAAGAAACAGAAAAGGGAGTAAGTTGGAGCACAACTGTTTTTGAGGGAAAATACATCATAAAAGAATCTAAATAATTTTTAAAAATCACGTTTATAAAACTTTAATGTTATTCTACTATAACCAACCTTTTGCTTCCTTATAACATTATTCTAGTGTATTTATTGCCGTTTTGAGCTTCACAATCAGCCAGAGATTCTCAGCAGTGTTCCGACGGGCTTGTCCATCTACGTGCCCCATGTCACTATGTGTGAGTCAATGCATTATGCAACGCCTTTGAGTAACACGCTAGCCAGAAGATGCCAACGAGCCTGTGGACACTTACGCATGTTGACACTACTAACAGAAACTCACTTAATTAATAACACTTTCAAACACCAGACTGACCTTGGATATTTCAGCAGCTTACATAATACTGCTCAGATAAATTTAAAGGAATGAGATTACATTCATGATCATTAAACGAACCTCAACAGGCAAGGACATAAGCTTATGAGGCGTAACCCATTCATGCATAGGTTTATCTGTGCATGAAAAAGACAAATACTATACTGCAGTCAGTACCCTCCTGAGACCCAGGCTTTTGTTTGGTGTGCATTTTATTTAATTTCCTTTAGCTTTTTCCTTGTTCTCTTACTGTTTTGTGTATAGTGCTTATCTGACAAATGTCCCTGAATCAGTACATCAGGTCTACGTTAAGCATATTATGGAGCAGGGAGGCCAAAATGTAACGTCCCCATACGAGTACATAGGGTCTCAGGAGGATACTGTATTGGAGTATAAGCTGGGAAACATTTAACAAGCAGCAGCCTAATGACTGGCAAGGGTTTATCACAAACAAAACACACAGGGAGTGATTTCTCACCTGTCTGGTTACCACTACCTTGGATAAGAAGATTTTCCTCTTGAGGAACTCCTACTTAAACACTGATCTTTGAAACCGATCTCCTAGTACTTGTGGTTTAACACGCAACATCCGTTTCAACTTTTATCTTTTTCCTATTTATTTTAAGTTTTACGTTTGATTGGGTCTTTGTGAAATGTATAAAAGCATTAGATTTGTTTGAATCTGCACACATAAAAATGGTAAATACTCTGAGTCTGGGGATAAGTTAAAGAGAACGAGAAAATGATTGACGGAAATTAACGTCAAACGTGATTGTTTTTGGCGGTGCGGGTAAACCTGTCTTAAAAAAACACTCCTTGTCGTTTGCAGGGTCTAGAATCACATTAAGAGACAACTGTCAAATACGTCAGTAGAGCAAGCCAATATTTCTAGCGAGCTGCCATACCTGCATCACTGTGGCAACATGACACGGGTTCAGCAGGTAAATTACGGTCTTGGTGGCGAACTTGAAACCCACTTCGACTCCAAACGTCAAGCAGAGAGCGACCAGTAACAGGTTATTGCCCAGCCCGGCTTCCTGGCTCTTGCAGTCTTCTTTTGATCCTTCCTTGTGCTCTTTGCCGGAGCTGATTTTCCGCAATGCCCATGCAATCTCCACGACGGACATTAAAATAATAGCCAGGCTTTCCAGCAGTCGCTGCTCCGGCGTGAGGAAAGCCGCGCACTCCGGCCCCCCGTTGCCCTCGAATTTCGGGTCGACACCCCCGTAAGCCCAATCGAACATGCTGTAGATGCCATGCCGAGCCATACTCCACTTTCGGTACCGGGGAAGGTGTAAAATAACACGCCGATCTGCCGGGACATCAACGTTCAGTCGGCGATGAGGAGGAAAGGTGTGTAAAAGCTAGATTCAGATAAGAGGCGGCCAAAAGTCATACTGATGTTCACTTTGTCGCTTAAATCGCTACACTATAACTGGGCCAGACTCCAGTAAACAAGACTGTCCAGCGATCGGGATGATGAAATCAGGAAGAGAATGTAAAGCGTCCATTTCCATGCGGGAGACAAATAACACGCAGGCGTTATGTTGTAACAGCAATTGCACAGCCGGACATTAAATTCGCTTACTTATCGAAGTAGGCATTGAAGTACACGGAAGAGTTTAGATAGGAAATAGAAAAGTAACATTTCGCTAAAGAAATAGCCAATTACAAACAAGAAGGCATAATACTCACAAGCTGTAAAGTATAATAGGGTATTAAATGTGTACGGAAAGTTCTGTTTGGCGGTCTACTTTGGCCAGTAAGAGTGAGGGACACGGCAGCCCCGCCGTGCCCGTGAACTTAAATGCGGGGAATTTCGCATAGATTAACGACTCTGGAGGTGCTCGTTTTGTATTTTAGCCACTTTACCGTCGACAAATAGAAATTAGTCATTAGGTCAGCGCAGAACATCTAAGCGTTTCCGCGCCTCCTGGGTCCCACTTTGCCCGATGGTGTGAGCCGGAAATATATATATAAAAAAACCATCAGTTTTCTCCTTCATGCATATTCATGAGGAAGAAACCTCGTGACGCCGACAAAAGTGCAGCTGATTGGATGAAACAGTACGGAGTCGCGCCCACATGGCACGTGTTCGTGAACACGTGTCAATTTCATAATGCGTAATCGCGCGAGTAGTTAAGCAACACATTTGGTACGCGAGTAACGAGGTGGAGGTGCATACTGCGGCATGTGGACAACAAGAAAAAAACACACCGACATAGCTGGCGTTAAACAAAGATGATATTATTGGTCTTCATGTATTTGCTGTAAACCGATGATTTATCCAATCAGAACCTCATGATTATAACTCAAAATTTACGTAAGGAGTCATATACAGCAAAATAACCCAAAAGATTAACTGTAAATATATTTTTTATAGCAAGACACTTTTCTTTAATACTTTTTAGATCACGTAATGAGCCTATTCAAATTCTAGCTACAGGTTTAAGAAGCTGCACTTACTGCTCTTGATCCTTTTCAGTAGCTGTATGTTAACTGTTTTAATATTTTAACTAAGCTGGGGTAGTTTAGTCTCCCATGCAGTGCTTGTTTAAATGGTATTTTTATGAAATTTAAAAGAGCGTGTTATTACGTGTGTTATTAATGATTGTTAATGACAAATTTTTAAAGCTGATATGGCTACACTGTCTGAAAAAAGTACCAGTTTGTACCATTGAGGGTACCATTACTCACAGGGGCTGTACCCTCAAGGGTCTGCCTGTTGTACTCTAGCTGTAGGTAAATGTATCTTCTAAGGTACAGAAATGGACAGGAATATTTTTTGTACAATAGGAGATACATTAATGTTGTTTGTACCTTGGACTACAAAACTATGTATTGAAGTGTTGGCCTAAATGCAACACTAATTAATAACTTAATAATAATAATAAATAATAATAATAATACAATGCATTTATATACATACTGATAAATAGCCAAAGGTCCATACATGTTTTATCAGTATTATCAGAACATTGTTCACTGTTGCACTGTTCAGCAGAAAGGATCAGCTTTGTCTGCTTTTGTGCAATGTGTTGATGTTTGAAAACCTACCTACAAAATCCAAGTTGCCTGGGAGAAATTGTTTTGTACTGGCAATGAAAGTGCAGAGATCAATTATACTGTTTTGAAAGCTTAAAGGAAGTATTAATGTTTATTTATGCTAAGGATATTGTTCAGCCCTAGATTGTAGTTTTCATCAATTTCCAAACCAAACAGAAAGTTCTTAGACTTTCTGAGACAGGAATTGTGAATCCCACCCTACACACGTCAACTAGGCAGTTAAATACAATGATTTACACGGTTAATGTTAATAAAACTTAATTTCATAGCAAAGCAATGATTTAGGGTTGAAAGTAAAACAGACAGAAAGGCAACATTATGATTGAACAATAGTAATCAAGCATCTCCAGAATTTGGAGTGGATAAGCTATAAAAACATTCCTGGAGTTTATGTAATAGTTTCAATGGGAAAAGGGAAAACGGAATAGGCCTGTTTTTGCCAAAGCCGATAATCTTTCCTCACCCCCGTGGAGTGAACTTTTCTGGTAGCAGAAGAACACCACGTAGAAAGACAAATGTTTTTACTCGTATAGTTATCTTTGCCCTTCAAGGAAATGAAGCACAGAGCAGTGGCAGTCATGTTAAGCGGTAAATGGTCGCGGGACAGTGGTTATATCTCAGAAATCTGTAGAAGCCAGATCACTAGGGTCAGCAGAATGATTTCACCATTGGGCCCGTGAGCTAGGTCCTCAACGCCCCGATTGTTCCAGGAACTGTCTGTCCATGCTGATCTATGCTGCTCTGAACAGAAGCATCAGCTAAATAAACTAATCTTAGGGTCAGTATTTTATTCCTACTTCTCTACTATAATTATGTTACAGGAGGCCAAATAATTCAATTACATATAAGCTACAGGACAAAAATGTTACATGACAAATGATGCAGGGGTTTTACTGGGTATTATTCTGCAAATGTTTCCTTATGATAAGTGCACACCACTGTCATTCTGCTTTTCTAATCATGAAATATCAACATGTTTCTTGTGTACAAAACTACATTAATTACTGCCAGAAAAGTGAGGAAAATGCCCCCCCCCCCCCCATTGTATTAGGCATAATGCACAAAAAATATGGTTTATTTTTACTGTGTTATAGTATGCGTGATTCTATTTTTGGTCAAAGAACTGTTCCACGTGCTAAAATGTTTATGCGGATCACACACAGGGAAGTGATTGTTTAGAATCAAAATCATTGGTTGAAATATGCACCAAAACATATATATGATTCCAAACAAAAGCTTAGAAAAGCCTCATTATAAAAACATATTTACAGCATTCGCAAAAATAAATTTAAAGGAGTTAAAATATCATATTCATGATAACAACAAAGCCAGGATAGAACAAGATGTGTACAAATGACAAATCCTCAGTCATATCAGATAATTGTTTTTAGGAAAATACATGCAGCCAAAAGCTGTCAGCAGTGCTTTTATATAATTACCCCATTTCCTGTTAAAATCAGTGAAAACACAATAAAAAGGGTGGGGTGTTAATGTAGTTTGGAAATGCCCTCTTTGCTGCTTTAGATCACTGTAACATACATACAGCTGCAAGTCACTCTTTATGTGGATATTAAGTCACTGTTGCGTGTCGCACCCCAAAAACTCCAGGCGCAAGGCAATCTCGTTATACCAGCCTCTGGGCTGGATTCGGATGTATCTGCTGAACAGCGGCGGCTGAAACACATTCAGAGCTTGCTCGTCATATCTCTCATTCCCTTGGAAGACCTAGAGAAACATAGAGAGCAGGTTAATTTTTCTTCCCACCTTTGTGTGATGATTCTGCATTTTAAGCATGTGGTATATCATCCACTTAAATTATTAAAACAAGAAGAAGAAAAAAAAGCCCTCGTTTCTGAATTGTAAGAAGAGGTTACATGTATGCAGTTTCCAGCTGTGTGTCTATTGGGAGGAATAAACAGCAATTTAACCTTTTCCATTCTCGTGTCCTCCTCCAGCACATTGGTCCAGACATGACCGTTGGTGCTAAATGATACAGTGAACTCTGTGACCATCATATGGGTCAGGAAAGACCGCGCCCCCTGGGTGACTACCCCCGTCACTTTCTTCACTTTCATGAAGTCCACCTGGATCCATTCATAGGGGTTATTGGTCTGAATGGGGTTGGAACACAGGTGAACACAATTAGCTCATGGAGTACAAAAAGTAACACTACATTATAAATACAGCTGACATTAGATAGAGTTTATTAAATACTCTGGGCAACATCAAACATCCAAAAGTGCAATTGCGAGATAAAAAAACCCAGTGTCACACAGGGCTAGAAGGGAAAAAGGTACACCCAGAGGCAAGTGCTTCTCATTGACAGATGAATCCCGGTTCATTCATACAAACTGTGGATATGATAAAATGCTTAACTTCAAATAGACAAAGGGACAGTAAAAGCCGTAAATGGCTACCTTGGGTCTCCAAGCATTAGCAGTGCCTTCTAAGTTTAGACGGGCGAGAGAAGGGCTCCAGTACAAGAACAATTTATGCAAGAAGGATGATGCACTGATGCTGTGGTCTGGGATCTGCTTTCTTTCCATTCCCAAGGGCATTGAGCAGCCTGAAGAGAGAACAACATACATCTTTTATGCCCATTATGCTGTAGAACGTTATATGGGTGAACCTTAAAAGGCCTATATTGACAGCTGCTTTCTGGATCGTTTTTACAAGGTCTTTGCTGGGGCAAGGCAAATGTGACTTGAATCGTTAGCTCCACGGCCCCCGATCTCCGAGCGTGACGGTGGCCACTCACTGTTCAGATCACAGCCGTACAGCTCCAGTCGAAGGGTGGGCCGGTTGTTGAATTCTACAGGATGCACCCTGATGTAGCGGCCCAGTATCGGAGGAGAAAAGAAGTTCTCCTTGATCCTGGAGCCGTCTATGTTTCCAGTGAATTTCTGGATAGGGCAAAACAGATTCTGTCTGCCACCGATGCCAAAAAAAAATAAAATAAAAAAATCCCACAGCAATGCAGGGTCTATTTTTCGGCTAAGAACATGCAGCCTCAGTTTTTGGATTACAAGTATTGGTCACAGTACAAATATTGTGTTTGAAACTGGAAGTACTAGCCTTGGTGCTACTGTTCAGTGTGAAATACTGACCATTGTCTGTTTAGTGCTTTTCCCTTTGTATGTTCTCCACGTCATACTGTCCAGACTGTAAGAGACGTTGTACATCACGATGAAACTCTCAGAGAGGCCGTGAGTCGCTCCCTGAGTGCGAATCCTATGCACCAGCATCGGTCTCTTAAGGTCCACCTGGATGAAGGAAGTACTTTTTAGCCTGAGCATTTCTCAGCAGGCCTTTCCTATGCTGTAGCACCAATAAAAGGTGAGCAAATATTATGTTTCAGCAGTATATTGCTCAATGGATATCTTATGGTCCGGATTTCTGCACCACAGATGCTTCAAACACGGCTAATAACAATAATTAAAGATAGCAACAATCTTAAGTTAATAAAGCAAGTAGTTTCAGGGTCTGTGAGGAGATTTTCCTGCATAAACAGAGTACAAATGATCTTTGGCAGAGGTAGGTAGTTTATGTCCAGAAAGTAAAAATCCAGACCAGTTGAGTACTCTGTGACTGTGGACTCTTTATATTCAACTAGTTGGTCAAAACAAAATCTTGGTCTGGATATTTACTTTCTGTACCTGAACTAGCCAACTCTGGTCTTTTCTGTCTTTTGTACAAGTAACGTAACAATATGTAAATCCAATGTTGCCGTTATGACAAGCATGATAACAAAAAAAGACATAGCAATAGATCAGGAACTGGAACTGGAAATTCATTAAAAAAATGTATGTAGAAAAACTGATGCGAGTGCTGGGTGCCTCAGACTGCCCTGCTGCTGCACCTGAATCCACGACATCCTGTTTATGCCGCTCCAGGCGTTCACCGAGCCTGACAGTTCCAGTCTGGCCAGTCTGGCCTCCCAATCGCCTCGAAAAAGAAGACAATCAAACAAGGCGTGAAACTTGATACAAGGAACAGGACTCAACCAAATACATAGGTACATAAAACTATATAACACAATAATGCTTCATCAAATATGAAGTGTTACCAAATGTAGATTTTTTCAGCCTGTGTATAAGCTAGGGATGCACTGATCTGACTTTTTCTGTCCCAATATCGATAACGATACCTGGGCTTTGGGTACTGGCCAATACCAAGTACTCATAGTTCAATACAGAATACCAATCCGATACCAGTGTTTAATTAATAAGCTGTAGGCTTTGCCTCACTGTGTGGAAGAGACTGTGATCATTCTTCCGCGAGTCACCACGTGCGCACCCGCTGAGTGGCAAATAGGCTGAGTGGCAGCGTTAGCGATCAGCTTGGATGCCGCAAAAAACACATCTACTGTACAATGGGAAGGAGCTGTCGTGCGACTGATTGTACAAATCAGTTTAACAAGAAATAGGAGCTGTCCTTTTACAAACTGCCGAGAATTAAATAAGTATCCGTGATGGATTGGTCACAAATGGCCGTTACTCGATGTCTAATTGAATCAGTGCACCTCTAGTATGAGTCATCCAGATTTAACAAAGAATACATAAATTCCCTTAATCATTTATCTATATATATAAAATTTCATAGCGTTTGAAACGGAAATTACGTATGACCACAGAATGTATACACTACGTGCTTATATGTCTATAGTTAGTTATAGTTAGTTATACATATTTGTATCTCAGTCATTACAAGTAATACTTGCAAAAAAACAAATAAAACTACACATTTGACCAATATGAATGCAGCTCTCTGAACTTCTCACGCAGTCCAATGCTCTATCTCCAGCATTCCCTGTCTGTCTTACTGGGTCCTGAGTGTCTTTCCTTTGAACGTTTATTACCGTAGTGTCCGGAGTCCGTGATCTGGCTATCTGAAATCCTTCCTGTCCGCATTCCCAGTGGTTCATTGCATTCTGTGAGATAAACGCATAGTGAATCATGTCCTGTGTCCCGATTGTCACAGAAACATCGAACACTAAAAAAAAGTCTGATCTCCTCATAGTACTAGATGTGACCTGGTTTTTTTTGTTTAGTTCCTTATCCTTGCAGCCATTTTCCATAATAAAAAGCCCCCCCCCCCCCCCCCCATGACCGATGTACCGAGAGATTTTCTAATTCTATTATTCTATATCAGTGAAGCCTGGGTGACAGAAACATAATTAATAGACACATACGTGGGCTGTAGACCAGCAGTTTGGCTCTCATTCCCGACAGCTGATGTTCCCCGATGGAACATTCCACGAGCCACGTTCCTGCCATCGCTGGCCTCATTTCTATAGTCCCAAACACACCTGATGGGGGAAAGAGGCCAACACAGCATAAGACATCAGTTCTTCAAAAATAAATAGTTTTCTTAGATGGTGTTGATGTTATTCTCGTAAGAGACATAACGCAAAGACTCACATGAGTCTGTTATCCTCTACCAGCTGAAACCCAACTAACTAAAGCATGTAAATTGAAAAGCCAATTTCCAAAATTTTTCGTTGTTTTTGCAATGAGACTGCCCATCTAAGGCGCAGAAACGATACTTACAGACAAACTTATCCCATCCATGTATCCCGTGGACTGAATGAGTTTTGAAAATTTGCTTTTCAATTACGTCCTATACATATTAAACTGTACTGTGCCAGTCTGTTGAATTCTGGGGAGAAAGTTGAGGGCCTGGAGGAATGCCTCTGAGACAAGTGAAGAACATACAAACTCTACATAAGAAAATTGGGGGGGGGGGGGTGAGACCACAGTGGTGCCCACTGAGCTACCAGGCCACCTATGACTTGTGATTATATTTGCTGTCAAGTGCACGTATAGGAACACAATTCTAGGCTGGTCTCTAGCTGGCTAGTGGCTCGATTGGTGTCTGTCCGGTGTTTTACCAGGGTACAAGCTGTAAATGCCCATGCGGTGCTCTTGGTCGCTGCGCACAGTGAAGGGAAGCCCGTGAAAGTGGACGGCATGAAGCTCCCCGCTGCCGCCCATATTCAGCAGGTGCCAACGGACCCGTTGGTGCTGCGCCACCAGCAGACCAGGGAGGGTCTCTGCTGTGTAGCCATTGATGGCTGTGAAGAAGGACCAGAACCTCACAACAACACAGATACAGGACATACAACGTTATCACTGGCCATAAAAGTGTTCGCTAGCTCTCCAAATAATTAAGGTTTAAATCAGTACCTTGGTTGTTTGAAAACAAGCACCAGAGAGATTTCAATGTGCCTTAGGACCACAGGCTATGAAGTCATACATGCTGCACATATAAACGTCTTACCAGCGAACTTATTCCCAGATTCAAACCAAGGGTTGTTTCTCCTTAAACTGCAGGGCGGAGGGCAGAAACGGTTGATATTTTCTTCAAAATACCAGCTCTTGGTTTCGTCAAATATGGTGAAAAGCAGGTGGAACTCCTGGACATTGAAGTCGATGTTCTCAATAGGGTGAAGAGTATTAGGCTTGCAAACAATCAGAGGGCCAATGAGTCCCGAGTTGATATCCCTCTCCTGTAAAACGTGAATATCATGCACACAAGGACGAACATATTGTATTAACAAGCGGGTCGAAGGAAAAAGATGTCTTTTCGAACCTGAACATCCAAATATATTACATGTAATACAGTTTGAATATGTGTTTCTAGTACCAATAAATTCCATAATGATATTGGATGACTGTAACACTTGCCATGTTGAGGTTGGAATAGTAAGCCCAGGATTTGCAGTCAAACTCCTTAGAGGATGGTCCTTGTCTCTTTGTGATCTTCCGGCGATATACACGCATCTCATTGGGCTGAACAGCCTCAGCATTGACTTCCTCAGTCTCCTCCCCCTGACTTGTTCCAAAGATCCCATGAAGGTGGAACGAGAATGGCTTTGAAGCAAGATTCTTAAATGTCACCTGAAAACGAGAAAAAGGTTACGTCCATAAATTCCATTTGATACAAAAATTTCGAATTCTTCGTACACTAGATTATTTCAGGTCCAATAGGATTACTGTATCCCCACAAATAGTAACAAAGAACACACACAAGGGAAACAAAGAATATTATTAGAATACCTTGATCATACATCAAGTTTACTTAGAAGATGGGTACTTACTATAAGAACATCATTGATCTCTGTTTTAATCACTGGACCCATGATTCCAAGATGTTCCTCTAGCTCTCCTCGTGGTGCTGGGTGCTTGAATCCTTGGTCTAGGTATGCACGAAACACCACCTTTTTATACTCAGGCAGGTACATCCGTTTTGCTCTTGGCATGTCTCTGTTGATTAGAACAGAAGTACAGTTTAGCAGGGCCCACCCTCAAAGTAATTGATAAAAAGTAGTGATTGATAAGACCTAAATGGAGCTTTGAACGTAGTTTTTCACATTTTTTAATGCTTCTTTTCACTTGAGACAAATGTTTCACACTTTACCTTCCTTTCATGACTTGATGCCTTTTCTTTAATCCATAATCCCACATGATTTCCACTGCAGCGATATAATAACTCCGATATTTTCCATCAGTAGCACGGAGGCCTAATGAGTTTATTTCCTCGAGCCCATCTTTTTCAGTTGTGTAGTCATCATACTCAAAAAACGAATCACTCCTGGTGAAGTTCCTGCTATCTGATGTGTTTGCCTGAGGGTGCGACATTGGAAGCACTTCTTTCAGATCCTTTGTAGGATCTTCAATACCATCGTCTTCGCTTACATCGTTGTCTTCTGGAATCAAATTCTTCTCCTCCAGCAGCTCCTTCATCCTCTTGCTGCCACCATTGCCTTTTGCTCCTCGTTCTATTCTCAGTAGACCATGTCTCCTCTGCCTGTTGTGTGGCTTTGGTTCCATGACCGACCTCACCAAAATAGTCTGGTTATTTTTCTGCAGAACGTCAACAGTGTTCGAAGCTGCTTCTGAAATGTTGAGTTGTTTGTTGAAACTGGGACCTGTGATAACGTCCTCTGAACTTGTGTGATCTTCATTGAGATGCTCAGTGTCCTTTTCTCTAAGCAGTGGTGTGGCTGTGTCTAAAACTGGACTTTTAACATTGTTGTCTTTTTCCTCTGTTTCTGATGGAGTGGTTTTAGGTACATCAGTCAAAGCACCACCAAATATTTGGTCGGGCACTGTTCTCTTCTTGAGCTTCCCTGGGGCCTTGCTGGGTTCCGGTGTAAATTTGTGATATGTCCCCATATGCTCAAGGGGTAAATGGTTTTCTGTACTGTTTTGCAAGATCACAGGGTGCCTCTGTTTCAGCACCTCCTGTAGGACATCCTCAGGAATGTCACCCTCGGTTTCACCCTGGCCATTTGGGCTGAGCGAGATGTACGTGATTTCACAGAACGGGGGCACATGGGAGTACTCTATAGTGTTGTTCCTCACAGAATTTGAGGGGTTTTTATCTACTGGCTTTCTGCACAGTCTGACAGCCAGCGTCCTGTTCTTTCTACCAGCACTCCTGCCAATGTTTTGTTGAATAAACTCTTCGAGGTAATCGCTGTCGTCGAACAAGGGAAGATTGCGGTCACAGTCCTTCACTGTGTACTTGGCACTCATGCCACGGTTTTTGGCACTGGTGTCAAAAGCGCCAATCTCCCATTCACCTGCATTTACACAGCAAAATGGTCTGATGTTAACAGAAGCTATGTGATGGTATTCACAGCTCAGAAACATTGTTAATTGTTTTAACCACTAGGTGGAGTCTTTGCTTGGTATTAAGCAATTTTAAGATTAAGATGGAGTTTTTCTTCTGAAATTCTGGTACATGCAGCAGCCAAAAAGCACTGCACAAATTAACATAAATACAGTGCCAAACAGACAAAGTACAAAGACAGTATCCATAGTGCAAATGGTGCAAACAAATTTTAAGGAAGGGCACAGTACAGAAATATAATATCCTGAAAAAAATATTTGTAATGTAATCATGTAATTATTAATATTACTATATTAATTATTAAATATTATATTAATATGAAATAATAGTATTACTGAAATAATTAAGTACTTCAAGATAATATTAACAATAATAAATTAGCTTTCATTGGTGAAACACTTAACCATTCTGTCTTTGCAATAAAAACAAACAAAATACACA
>JAODKL010000002.1:2440479-2451527 GCA_026780765.1 Petrocephalus schoutedeni
CCTACTCTCCTGGTGAGCTGCCCTGCTGATTGGTGTTGAATTTTTCCAGCATATTTAAAAGCTTTGCCAGCTTATTTATGTTGGAAGAAAAGTCCTTCTGCGCCTGTTTTTACAGTTCATTGTAAAGGCAAGTCAAGTCTACTTAAAGCATCAGGGATTCTCTCCAAATCCTTAAATCAAAGATGGGGCTTCAGCTAAGCAAACACGCTAATTCCAGGTTAACCAATTCAGGATAACTTCACACGTGAAATGGAACTGACTGAGACTATTATCAGGCGCCGTGGTAGGCGCTGCATGAAGATATATCAAATGCGTTTCTACTGTATATATGCATCAGCAAATAATTTAGAAGAATATAAGGTATTGGGGCAGTGGGTAATGGGGGGAGAGAGCAAGGTGACAAACAGGATTAGTCTTGTTTGATCTGACAGGCAGGCATCAACCATCTCAATATTTTGAACCGTGAACCCTAAAAATAAAACCAGATCAAAAGTGTGGCCATGAACATGAGTCAAAATAATTTCAAGTCAGGTACCTTATCAAAAGCAGAGGATCTCTCTTTTTTTACATAGTTGGCCTCCTAGTTTAACATATACAGTTCTCCATAGACCTAAATCAATAAAAAGTAGATTCAGCAATCTTACCCACGGTCTCCATCTCCATACTGACCGTCTCGCCATTCATGGGAAAGAGAGTGAGAACTGTTTCATACACTTTGTCCCGTTCAAAGGTGTTCCCCATAAAGTACACTGACAGGAAGTCACTCTGCGTCCCCACGTTCAGCACATGCCAGAAGGTGACGTCTCCCAGACAAGCGACAAAGTTCAGGTTGTTGAACATGAGACCATTCACATCTGTGGCAGAAATTCAACGTATATTGTGGAATGCTTTGGATGCCCTTGGTTTTTTTATCAAAGAGGTCAAAAAAATGCAAAGGACTGCAAAAGATTCTTAAAATTATATTTGAAATACAGTAGAGACATTATACATTTAGTTATTTAAATATCAACTATTATGCATATATATCTGAGCAACCTTTAAATATTTGACAAATATTAGGAATGTAGTACTTCATATACTTACTGTACTTTACATTGGATCTGTAGAAATCAGGATCAGCAGGATCCACTTTGGATGGATCCTGTATATACTTTTGAATGTTTTCATCTATATACCAGCTTTGGTTTTCATCAAAAACCGTGAACATCAAGTGCTTCTCTTTATCGGACATTAACTGGGACAAGAAGTATGCCATGAAGATCACATAAAAATGACTATGAGTGGAGATAACACAGTTGAAGCCCTGTACCACGGTATGGGCATCCGGGATCCGGGTGGATGTAAACACTGTTTCTTACCACATTGCCTCTTTTGTCCAGCGTCTTCCTGTAGCATACAACAAGTGGGCCAACGAGGCCTGAGGCCAGGTCCCGGATGGGGTTGATGGTGCTCTTGTAAAGACGGGTCAGGCATCGCGGGTCAGCCTTAGTGGGTCCATCCTCTGTTGTGATCCTCCATATATACACAAATGTATCATTGGGCATAACGGGGTAGTTCCTTAGGTCTTTCACTGTAAATGGAGATGTACAAGCAGGTCGGCTTATAACACCACGGACTGCTGGACACAATATCGATACAGAATCACGTGACCTTACCGTTAGCTTGGCTTCCAAATGGGGAGATGCTGGTAAGCCCGTTGGGGTAAATATTGAAAGGAATGCTTGCCAGATTTTTGAATACGATCTAATAGAGCAATGAGAAGAAAACAAAAACAAATAAAAAAAATTAACAACATCAGGCTCCAGGAACGTTAATTCGTCATCTAAACATCTGAATTAATTTTTGAAAATGTTTCTGCAATGCATAACGATATTAATATTTTATTTTTTAAACTGCATTTCTTACACCCAATACACTGCACAGTAAAAAAGCAGCTGAAACAGAGAAGACAGATGATAGTAAAAACTAAAATAGCAATATGCTGAAGCAGGGAGTAAAAAAAGACGAAAAACAATTAAGGGGTAAAACAGGAGCTAGAGGCAGTGAAATTAAGGGTCAGAAACGCAATATTCAGAAAACAAAAAACATATAATAATAATGATCGAATACTAGACGGATGGGAGGCGTGAGGTTTTCTCACACCAACTAATTGCTACCAGTCCCTTATATAATACACTGAAATTAAGGCCAGATGTTTGGCCTTCATTAGACTCCTTTGTCCTGTGGTGCTCGTATAAACAAAACTGCCATGCTAATGTAAGTCCCTGAAAGGACAGCTGAGCTAAAGATGACTGACCGAGGACATTACAGCTATTTCCCTGTTCTTTTGTTTCATTCTGGAGAGTCCCTTTTTTGTCACGTCCCATTTCACATGCAAGATTCATCAGAAAATATTTCAACAGCTCTGTCATCGTTGCGTCACCTTAATTGTGTCATCCACCTCTCCTCGTAACACGGGCCCCAGCAAGCCACCGGTTGGTGCTTTTTGCTGGCGGAAACTTGCATCAGTGTATTCAACATATGAGGCCTTCTTGTATTCTTTGCCAATGCTCTGAGGACCCCGCGCCGTGTAGTCTGACGTTCTGAAACGCAACGGCAATGTCAGTAGGTTCAGCCATGAAACGAACACTGTTGCGCACGTTTTACTTTCCAGTGCTTCTGTTACCTGTAAGTTTCGCTGAGCTCTGGAGCATAGTCCCAAACAATCTCTTCGGCGGCAATGTAATGCACCCACGTCTTGGGTTTGAGCTTTACCGCAGAACGTGGAGTCAGGCCATTTTTAATCACTATGGGGGACACCAAGCCCTCCACGGAAATATCATACTCGTAGTCGTCTGATTGTATAACATTCGACTTTTTGATCATCTGTGCTGGTTCGGGGCAGTTCTCGACAGTAAACTGAGCATTCATGCCAGCTAGAAAGAGATGTTATAGGTGAATAAATGATCCCATAGTCACAATGGATTTGCTCTGCCTAGTAGTTTCTCTAAATTATTTTAAAGCAGTTTGGTTAGAGTTAATTATGTTAGAGACACATTTTGCAGGTTTGTGGAATATGCAGTGTATAGAAATTGATTCAAATCAGATTTGTGAAAAAATAATCTCAGAAAACGTGTAGCTAGTGTATTTATTGGTTGTCAAAGTTGGAGAAACTGAAGCAATGCTTCTTACCTAATAGGTGAGAGTGGATCTGACAGGAGATGATGTACTTCCCAACACCCACAGGCTTCATCTCTGCCGTGACAAAAGTCAGGGGTGTCATTTCCAGAAACACTTTTCTATGGTTTTTCACTTGCAGTGTGTGTTCCTGGAAGTATATGGAGTGGATTTCTGAAGACGAGCCCATTCCTATCAAGTGCCAGAACACATTGCTCTTCTGACACATCTTCAGACCTACAAAAAACACATCACAACAGCATTTTAGTAAATACAATGGTAGAAAGATGCATGACAAGCATTCCGTCATTAGTAAACATTACCAGACAGTGATAAAATATGCAGATGACTTTGAATGTAAAGGAAGGCTATACCTGGTAAGGTTGAGTTGATGTATCCATTGATGGTGTGATACAATTTTCTCTGTCTAGTCTTTTGGAATCTTTCCAGTGACATTCCCGACTCCCCGTACCAGCTCCTCGACTCATCAAACACAGCAAAAAGTAGAACGTACTCTGGTACTTTTTGATGGCCATCACTTGTAAGAGAACCTGCATGGTCATATTGTAGCAAGGGTTAAAGTTTTGATGCAGTGGACGCAGCAAATGCGAATGCAATCTGTGTGCCTGACCTGCTTTACAGATGAGAAATGCACCGATGAGACCAGAGTTAAAGTCCCGAAGCACGTCGACCTGAGAGGAGTATGAGTAAGTGAGACAATCTGGATCCATTGTGGTGGGGCCATCAGCTGGCAGGATGTCCCAAATATAGCGGTAATAACCCCCGGGGGCAACAGCATCGTCTTCTTTCTCTTGGGCAGATGTGGAATCATCATACCCAACTCCTAAAGAATTAACACATTCAGTATTAGAGGGCCATGGAGAATATTGTGCAAAACATAACCTCAGTTTTTATTAAGCTTGTGAAAACATAAGCCACAAAACATTATAGAATTATTTTAATTCTGCATCCTTTTTGGGAAATACTACAGTAATCTTTAGGTGATTAATATACCCTCTTTAATTTCACTCCAAGTACTTTGGAGACAACCATAACATACCTTCAGATTGTTTCCAGTAAGATATGCCAATGGGATTTATGCTGTAGGACTGTGAGGCAAAATTTTTGAAATGAACCACGACCTTGTCATTGACTTCAGCTCTTATTGTTGGACCTTGAATACCTAAAAAAAAAAAAAGAACAGAAAGTAGTAATCCACAAAATCGCACAAGTCACAGAAGGTTTATGTAAGGTACTAAGCAAACATTTAAAAACCAGTTAAAACATTAAAAATCATTGCATTTATTTTCAGTTAAAAAATAAAATGGTGCTTTAGCAGTTTTGGCATTGTGAGAACAATAAACAATAAAAATCTCGCACTTGCACTTTTACATTAGTAAAAGAAAAAAAAATCAGCATCACTTTTACTCTGAGCAAGTGAGGATGTTCTATTGACTCGGCTCACAGTCTGTATATCTATTTATTTATTTCTAAAATGTTACTTATAAAACCGGGATTATTATTAAAGCTGACTTAAAACACTACACATCAAATCAGCAAAGAACAGAGCAGAGGAGAGGGAAAAGGAGGCCGTTTTGAATCGTTTTGAATATTTCTGCTACTTGTAAGTTTGTCTGTTTGGTTGAAATAATTTAAGGCGCTTATGTTCCTTGTCGGTTTGGACCTTTTATCTTATAAATTTTACTTGACAGTTCATTAAAATATTGTTGGACATTTAAAGGTCACAGTCCAGGCATTTTCACGGGGGATGTTACAGTGCGCAGGGAATTACTCAGCAGAGGTAAAATATCTCCCGACCGTATTTTTCGCATTGAGCGGGGCCTGTAAAGTGCTGCCACCCCAATATGTGCCAGGGTGTCCATGCCCCTCCGACGCCCCTATATATACTGACCGGTCGACGAAGGTCGTGCCTTAAAAGTTGAGAAGGTAGCATCTGTGTATTCTCTGTAAATAGCTTTCGTATACAGCTCAGAGCCATCCCTGGAATTAAACTGTCTCCTATAAAAACTGACAGAGAATGTTAAACACGAATAGAAGGCAAAACTACGCATATTAATACAGGTTAATCCAGTACATATACATGCATACATATATATATATATATATATATATATATTAATCTAGCCAGCATTAATATTGGTATATACTTTACCTGGGATCTGAACGCGTTTCCAGGTTATTTGCGTGACGGTAATCCCAGGCAATCTCCTCCGAAGCGATGTACAGCTCCCTTACAGCGCTTAGGGACAGATTTACACCGCTATAGAGTAACATTAGTATAAACTGAAAATTCATTGCGGACCTCTCAGTATCGCTCTGTTGTTATGATCTAATTTGTCTAAATTATGTAGTCATTGGAGGGTTTTCTGTCGCTGGCGCAAAGTAAAAGCTTGCAGCTAAACTGAAGTTGTGGCTTATGTGGAAACTTACAACGGGGTAGAAAAACAAGCAGATTAGGAAATGACAGAAGGGAAAATTGATAGGGAGAAGGTGTAATGTGGGTTCTTATCTGTATTGTGTAATGGCTATAGTAAAGTGCGTTTCATTTGTACTTTATTTTAACTAAATTTTATGAACACAAAAATGTGCGTGACTGGTATCCAGGTATTTCTTTAAGGATGAATATTGTGTTACCATGAATTTTCGTACCATGAATGTCAGGTGGCCTCCAGTCCTTCACAGCCAGTATTGAGCACATACAGTATGGGAGGCAGGCCATAAACCCCATCAGGGAAATGTCAGGCAACAGTGCTAAGCCACTGAGTCACCGTGCCTCCAGTAGTAGACTTAAAAATGTATTATGGGTAAAACATACAAAGTTTATAAACTGCAAAGAAGACACTGTTGTTTAGCAAACAACACACAAAATTTCACAAGACCCGGTACCCATAATTGTGTATGTTTTTATATAGCATGGCACATGAGACCCACACCTGACTCTGCTTATCCTCTTTTTATTATCCTAGAGAGTCAATACTTTTTCCATCACTGACATCGATTTCTTAAACTGAATGTTCAATCATGCAGAATATGAAGTGTTGTGTCTACTGTCTACTAAATACAAATGTGTCTGATATTCTGACATAAGACAAGATCAAGTTGTTTTCACAGTTGGGCTATCATATATTTTTTATACACATATTGGCCGGCTCACTAGAAGTAGTTTATGAAAACTGCACCAATTTAAGGTATGTATTGATGAAAGCCTTGGGGGAAATCCCACAGGGCAAACACACACAATCACATTCAGACAGATTTCAGGCCAGATCTGAAGCTGTGGTGTACCTCTGAGGTAACTACCTTCTCCCCCCCAGGGCCACCATCAAACACCATCAACATTCTCTTCAGTGAATGTTGGGTGGCATAGTTTTTTGTAGAAAACTATGCCACCCAGTGGATAATAGCGGTATATTAAACAAACGAATTACATTCTAAGGATTTTAGTGAGTTTGGTTCAGTTAAAATACTGAATAATTTGACTTACTGTAGATCTGGTGAACTAGTACTGGATCCACTAGAAAATGGATGGCTTAACGTATAATTTACAGTAAATTACTGTTTATTGCATTGAACGTGTTTTGTATGTGTTTTGTGGGACGAATGTCACAGGTACATACAGCAAGGTAAAAAGCAATAGTTAGTTTCACAAACCTTCCTAGAGCTGTTACACTGCTGGACTGGAGATGGGAATGTTTCACTAGTCTAAAATGATATCCCAGACATCACATCGCAGCATAATGATTTCAGGGACCAGGACAAGGGACAATGTGAAGTGGAAGGGTGCTGACTAGGCTTGGGTGGTATTAAGGTTATACAGTAAACAAGTATTTCCCAATCCGGTCCTTGGAGGGAGCAAAAACATGGACTGGCTATAGGTTCCCAAGGACCGGATTGGCAAACACTACAGTAAATATATATATCTGCGGAGCACCTGCCAAGAATCACAGAGAGGGAGGAGCTTCTGTGTGCACCAATCATTTAATCCCACACAAAGGCGAGACCAAGCAGTTGTTTGAAGGGATTCAGTAATGTTCTTGCATAGCTTAGATCTCCCAAAACCCCACTGACTGAAAGAAGAATGAAAATGAAAAAAAAAATGCACCAGCTGTCTCCAGTCTCCCCTACACTCTCCATCCTCCACTCACACAATGATGTGTATTATACATTTGCTTATATATGCAAATACAAATTATACCAATGAGGTTATGTCTAGAGAAGTGTTACTATAATCTGGTGAAGGAGATACATTGAGTAACTTTTGTTTTACACGTTCCATCCAACATTAACAGCGAAGGGTAAAATGTTTCAGTTTCCCATGAACCTCCACCTAATTGGATTTAAAGCACTGGTGCCGAATAGTGGAGTAAAAAGACGGGCCTATGGCTTTGTTGAAGTCCGTGTAACTGGATTAGGACATGGCACAAACAGGATTATGGTGTCCGCTCCGAGCGGCTCACCGCATAGTATCGGCTCTATTTATTTATTTGCTTAACAGCCTCCCAATGAATTCCGTGTGTCCAATGGTCACCTGCACAAATGCCTTGGGCTAAACTGTGACCCCAACAGCAAAAAAAAAACAAAAGAAGGTGTACTCGCTTAAGGTCATGTTGTGCCTGAAGTCAGTCGCTGCTCCGCAAAAGGAGTGGTGGGGTTTTACCAGTAAACCTGGGGACGAAGAACCCAAACTGGAAGCCAGACTGGCTTGAAAGTAATGCCTGTTTTCGGGTCAAATTAAATTACGTAAGATTGGGCCGATAAAGCTCTGACAGAGTGACACGGGCTGGACATTGTTTATTATAAATGTACCAGGGTGCAGGAGAATAAGTCGAATGGTCTTTCTGCAGAGGCAGCATGTGATTTGGCGGATTGTGATGCTGCGTTTGTGATCGCAAGAGTGATCTCGCTGCCAGGCCCCAGAGCAGGGCCTTTAACTTCACCAGCTCCAGGGACTGGCTGACCCTTTTTTCTCTCAATTGCATGTCACTTTGGATCAAAGTACCCAATAAATAAATGTTGTTGTGCGACGGTGGCTTAGTGGCCACGCTCCTGGTAATGCCAGGCCCTGTCCATCCGCTTTGTTTTGCTCCTCAGTCAGCCAGCCCTATGAGTGGATCTCTACATCTCTTGCCCCTGGACACCAGTCCTTTCCTTTAATATAAACTGAAAAGAGAATGAACTGATTTGGGAAAGTGAGCCAAGGTGATTAGCTAGAATGTAGACCTGCAGACGCCCATCTGGCCAGGTATTGAATGATGCTGATTATTTAAACTATGTGACTTGCATTTACATTAATATATGTCTCCCTTAATGTACGTGAGTGGTAACGGAAGGTAGACTTTCATGGTTTAATGCGATAGGTTACAGCAGGGAAGCCACAGATGTCTGGAGGATGCCACATAATGTCGCATTTAACCTTTTTGAGATTTGTGTCCTCTGAATGAGGCCCTTCAGTTTTAATGATTGAATGTATTTTGGTGCAGTGGAGCATGTGGTTTCCACCCCAGCCATGTTGCGTGCAGGGGCTTCCTCCTGCAGCCCTAATGCCTAAGTTATATATATATATATATATATATATATAGAGAGAAAGAGAGAGAGAGAGAATAAATAAATGAAAATGAAAATAAATAATCAGAAACCTTGCACCTTCATAATGGTTCTGAACAGAATAATGCCCCAACTATCAATAAACTCTGATAGAAAAACCATATTTCACAGTTAAAGGGTACTCTACAAAGTGTCTCAGCTTTAATCGAGCAAACACAACAAAAAAACCTTTATACATAGATTATGGTGCTTCTCGCTATGAAAAAGATAAACACATATTCCTGACAAACAAAGCAATACTACCCCCTTTCGGTTTCTTGCTTTCTTCTGTCATAATGGCTTTCTGTCCAATAGGCAGTCTGTGTTTTCCTGCATGTAATCCATATTTCATGAAATGGCATCATGTGTCATGTGAGCGAGGCTGCGAGGCGGGGAGCAGGCCGGAGCGGCTCAGACAGGGCGGCCAGATGTCTCCTTAACAACATAAGCGCGATTAGCTCCTCCCCTCCGGGGTGGCTGTTTGCACAGAGCACAGTGGCGAGCGGCCCGAGATCACGTCTGCAGGCAAACCTGTAGCATCTCACTCCGCCGGAGCCATTTCCCTGGTGCTTTTAGGGTGGACATGGACAAGAACCAGAAGGCTGAAGGTCAGGAGACAGATGTCATCGTGCTTGGGGCAGGATTGTCAGGTAGGAACTTTCTTTTGCCCTGTTTAGATCATTTTTCCCGCAATATGTTTAATGCTTATTATTGTCTAATGATTTCTTCATTTGCAATTACATCAAGGATTTGTAGGTTCAGTGTATTTTATTATGTAATTAACTTTATCTTTACCATTCTATCATCTAAAAGAGAATCCTATTAACTTACAAGGATCATAGGAAGTTTACACATGGTAGCCTGTGTTCTGTTTAGCTGGAGTGCTATTTTGTTAATTTGAACTCATCCATCTGTCCGTCCATCCATCCATCCATCCATCTACCAATCCATTTGCACACATATGACTCACACATGCACACAGTCACACATCAATTAATATAACAGAATATTAGTAAGCTGTGGGATGTAACCTACACAATTTTGGGAAAACTCCTCCCAGGGGTGAATTTTAATAACTGTTAGATTAAAAGCATTTTCTATACTTAATATCATAAATTAAATACAGAAAACCTAGACAGATTAGGGGACGGTAGCATCAGTTATTTTAAAATGATTACACACTCAAAAAGACATGGCTGCACAAGATGCATAACGCTTAAGGGAAAAGCGATGAATACATATAGCTGTTTGGATGAACCCTTTGCAGAAATTACCTCCGATTTATCACCCCTGAAATCTCTTAGAAGCTAGCCTGTCATCCTACCCCTTTTCAATGGCAAGGGTACGTCACGGTGCGGCTGTCGGTGTTTGGCGAGCGAGGGACAATTTCCTGACGGACGGGTCTTCATTACAGGTTATTGAATGATATCTCGGCATGCGGCGTGGTCATGCTGAAATCGGTGGGAAAGGAGGCAGAGAAGAGAGAGATTAGGGCAAACCGGGACCAGGGGAGCGCATGTTCTACTGTCTGCTCTATTTGCATATTATTATGTATATCAAGATACGGGTTACAGGGACAGTTTATTAAATGTGAACAGTGAGAGTGTGTGTTGTTTTGTATACATTTAATGAATATAATGAGCTATTTCACTAAACATTATCTTGCTGAATGTGAGAGTAACCATTTATTTTCGGCGAGGACAATGTTATTTGTCCCAAAGTCCTCGCAGTTCGCATCTCCGCCATATCTTGACACTTTTTCTTTTATTACTTATTTTGAAGGTCTGAGTGCAGCCAAACTGCTCAAAGAGTCTGGTTTGACTGTGGTGGTCCTGGAAGCACGGGATCGAGTGGGGGGTAGGACTTATACAGTGACAGTAAGTACATCTGCATCAGTGTTAGGGGTAGGGCCCACACTGTGACAGGAAGTATGCCTGTATCATTCTTAGGGGTAGAGCCCACACTGTGACAGGAAGTATGCCTGTATCATTCTTAGGGGAGGGGCCAACACTGTGACAGGAAGTATGCCTGTATCATTCTTAGGGGTAGGGCCAACACTGTAACAGGAAGTATGCCTGTATCATTCTTAGGGGTAGGGCCAACACTGTGACAGGAAGTATGCCTGTATCATTCTTAGGGGTAGGGCCAGCACTGTGACAGGAAGTATGCCTGTATCATTCTTAGGGGTAGAGCCCACACTGTGACAGGAAATATGCCTGTATCATTCTTAGGGGAGGGGCCAACACTGTGACAGGAAGTATGCCTGTATCATTCTTAGGGGTAGGGCC
>JAODKL010000002.1:2457204-2482150 GCA_026780765.1 Petrocephalus schoutedeni
AGTCTGCTTCTCCAGCCCTCTGTCCAGATTGCCGTTTGGTGTCCTCCTTTCACCCCCCTGTCCCCCTTTTTCCCCCCCCCCCCCCCCCCCCCCAGCTGGCCGGAGTGCCTGCAATGGACACACGATCTTGGACTTTGGGCCATCAGGAAGTCTGATGAGTCCCCTTTCCTTTGTGGATGGGCAGGTACACATGTGCTGCTTCCCTGGGGAGCAGGTGGCAGTGTAGTAAGAAGAAAAGCTGGTAGCGGGCATGTGATGGTCTGGGTAACGTCCTGCTGGGAAACCCTGGGTCCAGGCACTCATCTGGCGTGTACACTTTAATGCATGACACCTGTCACGATATTGTTACATACATGTACAGTAGTACCCAAGTGTACGTCATTTCGGTATACGTCAAATTTCACTTTATGCCATTTGTCTGTAGTAAGTAATTTCATCCAAAGTAATTTTTTGCAACTTTATGTCACTCGCGACACAAACATGTTACTTTAAAAGAGAGAAATGAACGACGAAAATAAATATGACTTTTTTTGAAAGTTCTTCATACTCAACTAACTTCAGTTTTGCTTTTAAGAATTTGATGATTTTAAGTAAATAATGAACAGAATTTATTTAAATTAACATGGTGCATTTACATTGATATACGCAATAGCAGACGACTGGAGGGGCTTGACAAAACTTACGTAAATTGCTTATTTATTTTGATGACACACAGTACGAAATATTTAATGTGGTCCCTTTTATACCAGTAATTTCTATTTTGTTTTTCTGAATAATATGTGAACATTGACTTTTATCATGAATTAAAGGTACATTTACATAGATGGAAATGACTAGATCTATTTATTAGTAATAGATCTAGATCTGTTTATCTAGATCTAAATAGATCTAAATTAAATAGATCTAGTTCTATTTATCACAGGCATTTATTACAGGCATTATTTTCAGGTTGCGTCAAAAATCGGATTACGACAGGGCCGATTAATGGCGTAAGGCAGGGTATGGCTGTAGACCCGTTCATGGCAACCAGAACGGTTTGATGAACAGGACCAAGAGGTCAAGGTGTTGCCCTGGCCGCCATAGTCCCCAGATCTGAATTCTATCGACCGTCTCTGGGATGTGCTGGACAGACAGCATTTTATTGTCATAATGTTTTGGCTCTTTTGGCGTTTGCACATACATAGATATATTCATTAATGACATTATGTACCTATTACACAATATAAGCTTTGCAAATAAAGCATGCTAAAGGATAATTTGCCTTAGATTGGACTATGCTTGTAGTCACGCGTTAAATATAAAATTTTACATAATTACATTCACAGATGTTGTTTTTGTAGACAACTTTGCTTGTAAGGTAATTAAAATAATTAACCAAACACATTTTAAGCTTGACAGGTATTTGCATTATGCAAATTGAGAGTGAAAGGTGCCTTTTGTTCATGACTAAACAAGGAAACGGGTCTCATTAGAGCTGTTTGTGTTTCTCTAGATTTATTTTAGCAAGGAAAGCCAGGGAACTCATCCACTTGACTAAAGACGAGAGGAAACAACGAATATGTCAGATATATTCCAAGGTACTGGGCACCTCTGAAGCTCTTCAGGTACGTGCAGAGGACTCCAGAACAACTCAGTTATTTTACATTAAACCTGTTTTTACCAGTTCTGTAATCACAAGAAGCATCTTTACGCTGAATACCAGAGACTCTTCCCTGAATATAATCTGGCAAGAGCTACCAATGATAAAATGTGGTATTTGACTCACACCAGTGTTAATCCTCGCAGCCGGTTCACTATGAGGAGAAGGACTGGTGTGGCGAGCAGTATTCTGGGGGATGCTATGCTGCTTACTTTCCTCCCGGAACCTTCCGCCAATTCAGCAGGTAGAGAGGCACTGTCTCAGTACCTGGTCTGCTTATTCAGTAAATCACACACTCGCTTCAGACTAACTACTGGGTATTTCTATCTTAGAGCCAATAAGAAGCCTCTACACACACAGAAATATATATATATATATATATGATATCATCTATCGATCTATCATCCATCCATCCATCTATCTATCTATGTATCAAATTTTCATTACGATGTTTATAGAAGCCAGGTTAACGACATCAAAAACCTGACTGAGTTCACTGAATGTTCACTTTAGTTGGGCAAAGATGCACGAGCAGGAAAACTGATAGATATTGATAGTGGCAATTTGTCCCTAAAGGCTTGGCTGTGTTTGTGCTTGCTTGGTTTCGGCCCTTCTGACCTGCAGAGCCCTCAGGGAACCATTTGGCAGACTCTTCTTCGCAGGCACCGAAACAGCCACCAAATGGAGCGGCTACATGGACGGGGCCGTGCAGGCAGGAGAGAGGGCGGCCAGGGAGGTATGGCAGGACCCCCAAGGAGTCTGTTGCTGTTTTCCAATAGGTGTACTCGTGTCCCCATTCGACATCATCTCCCATTGCCGAAGTACCCTTACAATACCCGACAACCAAAGAAGTGAAAATCCCAGGATGCTGTTCCTGCCCGGCCCCAAATATCAAGAATGCGTTTGCCAAGGTCACAAGTATGTTTGTTTACGTTCTTGGTATGGATGTGCACCCTGTATATTTGGAGGAACCATATTTGTACTGCACGCGTGACCTAGAAGTGGTGCAGTGAGAAGCCGTTTGAGGTTGGGTATGACTCAATTACGGGAAGACATTGGTGTTATCAATTATCTCAAGTAACGTCCATTTCAGGTGCTGCATGCCATGAACCGAATCTCTTACCTGGAAATCTGGAAAGAGGATGAAGAAGATCAGGTACTTTGTGTGTTTGGGAGAGCTTCAGGGTATGTGGTATGAATGCTCATGGCTTCTGAAATCCATATGACAGCTGGGACAAAGTGCAGTACAAAGTTTTTGTATGATGACCACAATTAAAGATACATTTTACTATATAGATTCCTTGGACACTGGGAAATATTTATTATTATAAATATTTATTTATTATATAATTTTATTAGACCGTCTAGTGCCAAATTAGATTTTACAGAATGACAAAAGCACAATACATTGTGGTTCCGACCACTGTATCTCAGATGATATTGTTCATATTAAGACCAGTAACATTATGAAACATTATTATGAATACCTCTGGGTCACGTGTTGTTCTTTTTTCCCTATCGATGATGACGCCTCAGGGTGTTCCATCAAAGCCAATCACAGCAAGCTCCCTGGAAAAGTGGCTGCCTTCCGTTCCGGCCTTCGTGTCAATGGCGACCGTCTGTACTGTGTTTATTTCTGCCATTGGACTGGCCTTACTCAAACCAAACATTCAATTCCGTCTCTCTCGCTGAAATTTCGTAATATTGCCGACATGATTTAGGCAGTAAAATAGCAAAATCTGCCCCCTAGTGGTTGGAGACTTCAACTGAATTTTAGACATAAAATCTACTAGTTTCAAACCTTAAAAGATTAATCAATCAAATGCAATGATTTTTTAATTATAATGCTTTCTTTATCATTTATGTTGTATTTATTTTTATGATTAGAAAATTGAGGAGAAGGTGAGTATTGACTGTAAACATTTCCTTTCTTAAATCACAGCGGCACTCCAAATGTTGGTCTTCTTTTAAATTATTACCGTTTCAGTACAGGTGCTTTACGTTAACTTTGTGTTAACATTTTCATCAGTGGTTATTTAGATAATTGTTCTAGTTATTAATGGTTACATGAGACATATAAAAAAAAAATAATTGTCCCATTTGTTTATACACGTTAATACTTAGCCCTAAATCTCTCTCGCAGTACACATTATCATTTGTTTGTTATTTTTCCACACAGGATTTTGTGCTGTTAGGAGAGCACTAAATAACTGTACTTAGTGTAATTAGTTAAATGTGAAATCGGCTAAATGTCATATGACGACATCTAAACTTTAAATGCCATTTATCTGTATTATTCTGAACAGGCTGTACCATCTTGAAGCCTGCAAGGAGCTCCTATAACATAAGTCCTTGTGCATATTACAAGAGTTGTTTATATCTGTATGTAATGTATGGTAGCTTATGTCATGTTTCATGAACTATTCATTCATGCAGTGCTGTATTGCCACATTTACCGCGTCTTGCATGCTTACATTAATAACATTAATGGACATCTTAAGTAATGCGTATGGTAGTACTCTGTAGAGTTGGTGTTATGAATGTGCTGACTGTCCATTGTGTTCGAATACTTTCTCTTTAGTGTTGGGTATTTCTAAATATAAAGAGTGCAATGTCAAATGCAACGTGTAAGTCTATTCCCTAAAGAACTATTCCAGTGTGGACCTAGTTTTTTGTATTTATTTTAAACTGTAAACACATAACCTGCATTGTGAAATGGCTGTATGTCTTTATCTGCTCAATTTCCACAGCCACACTGTGCAGTCATGTGTCAGAAGGACTAAGTGTCAGAAAGGAAAAGGCAAAAGTTTTGTCTACAAAATGAATTAGCTGGAGGTTCCAGGCTTGCTGTTCAATGTAACTGTTCTATTCATGATCATTTATGCTTTAAAACCGAGGGATTTCATGTAGGGACTTAATCGTTGATTGCTAATTGCATAAGAGATTAACATAAAGGCAAACAAAATATTATGATGCTTGCTATGGGGAATCCATTGCTTCATACATTTATGTAAATTATGGTAGCAAACGTATTATATAAACTAATGTATAAAAGTCATTTCACTAAAGAAAATTAACACTTTGGTATATCAGCGTGAACTCTGTGCCACATCCACAGAACTTCTAATTTAAATGTGAAATTGCTTAAAAAGACATGATGCTCAAACAGCTAAAGATCCTTAAATTCACTAGCTTGTATTTTACCCATATTTTACATTCTTCAGTGCAGGGCTAGGCACTCCCGATCCTGGAGTGTTGGCATCCAGCAGGTTTTCTATCCTACCTTGTCTCTGTTGAGCTTCAGTATACCGGGTCTCAGGCAGTTAGCACTGTAACTCATCAGGTAGGATGGAAAACCTGCCAGATTCCAGCACTACAAACTACTTACGTCTGTTTTTAACCTGGGAGAGTGCTGAAGAGCACACATTTACTGCTGGTTCACTCCCATGGACGTGTGACATTGTGGATACGTCTTATGAAGCGTGACACCCCGAGTGTGGCCACCGAGCCGCCTGCTCACACGGTCCGGCACGGAGAAAGGACTCATCGATGGACTTTGCCGCTACCGTGACCATGGTGACTCTTTTGTGAAAGGTGCTAGCTGAAGTTGAAGTTACTGTGCTATTTCTCACCTTGTTTGTACAATCTAACAGTCTATCAAATTGGTGGATTAACGGGAAATCATCAGGCCTGGTTGGGAATATACAGAAACCTGTTTGCCGTTTTCCTTATTAATGCAACCTTTCTCTGTGGATTAGTTCAACATTCGATATAAACCGCTGTTTCTGTAGCCTGGGCCCCCACTCAACTGCATGAAAGGAGTGTCTGTGCACCGGAGTTCCCAGAAACGGGGTCTCCTGGCAACAGCTCTAGGCTGATTAATTCTGAACTACGACCATTCTTCTGTGAGTAGTGACTGTCCAAGATAAGGACACATCTTTTAAAAGTGAGATCCATGGTGGGAAAATGCTTACATCTGCGTCTGTATCAGAAATGGCATGCCCGTCACTTATGGAAGTATTTTATTATTTATATAATTTTAAAAGACATACAAATCTGCTCTATGGCATCTGTTCTAAGCATTGTAAGTATTCTGGAATTTGCCTGCAGCATTTTCATCCATTTCCTTATTTCACACTAACTAACAATACATTAGGAGAAAAGGCTTTTTCTGCCTCTGTATATTTGTAACTTATATTAACAAATTATTACTGCCGAAGCGAATCTGCCAAAACTAAACCAACCAATAGCTTAACCCTGATGAAAAAATATGATGAAAAATTTAAGATTTTTTATTTTTCTAGTTACATATTTATTCAAATTAAGTATTAAAGCATTGGAATATTCTGTACTTCTGTACTTTCTCCCCAAGGGCTTCAAATGTCTTAATTCCCACCCCGCCTCCTGTATTTCTAGGTCTCACGGAACATGGTCTACTGTATCTGTGATCTTCCGTACCTTCTGGCTGCTCCAGGTCAATTTTTGTTTCTCCTGAACATGGTTCATTGACAAACAGCTATGCAGTTGCCAGATCATCTTCTCCACAGCAAAAAGGAAGCTGGTATCACCATAATATTTAAACCTACTGCACTGGCCTGTTAAGTGTTCGCAGGAGACACTTCTTCCCATTTCCTCCCAGCTTACTCTGGTCCCCTTGGATGTGCTCCTCAGCACGGAGTTGGATTCTCGGTATCACTGTCACTGCATCTCCGTCTGTAGTAGAAACGGGCCACGCATATGACTGCGAACATCTCTACCACCACCAGCTGTTGATGCATGACTGCAGGCAAAGTGAGAGACACAACGAGGAATGAGACATTTGTGTGTAAACAAGTGAATAAGAATACGAGCAGCCTGGGAAAGAGAACAAGTTTACTAAAAAAGAATGCATCTCTACCAATCCCTACCACTGCTGAACCAGGGTATCCTCCAGTAATCTAGCAGCACAATAAAACAGAAAGGGCAAACTCTGCAGAGAAATAGGAGGAACTCACACGTTGCTCTGGCCTGGGCAGAGAAAGGAGCTGCACAAGCAATGGTCCCAGTGCTGGTCAGGATGCCCATGATCCCATTCTGAGCCTGGCTGAGAAACACCACGCACTGCAAAGTAACCGAGTAGGACAGGAGCATCTGGTGAAGTCACATTTACAGTTACTTTCATTCGCCAGATGTTTTTCTGTAAAGCGACGTGCAAATGAGATAAATGGCACTTTACAAACATGTGCTGCTGTCAAGGAGTCAGCTAAGCATTAGTGTGACTAGGCTGAGCTTCCACCAAATGTTCGGGTACAAGTGTAAGTAATGTATGAGTAAGAGCTGCTCAGCATCATCCAGCAACATGACATGCATCCCAAAGTGTGATGGAGCGAGGCAGTTTAAAATGGGTCAGGAGGCAGTGGGTAACAAACGTCTGTGAAAGCACACCTTATGGGACTGAGTCTAACAGCAAGGTGCAGATAGCAAATAGCATAGCATAACATAGTAAATAGATAGCAAATAGCATAGCAAATAGATAGCAAATAGCATAGCATAACATACTGATAAAAAATGAGGCCTCCACACTTAATATGATGGATCACATTGCCAGTTCATAACACACGATGTTCCCACTATAGAATTAGGCAACAAAAGGTCACATTCTGCTGGAGTTTCACATCACATGACCCAACTTTTCAAAAGCAGTACAGAACACAGCGAAGGTCAGGCAAGGAGGTTTACCTGGTTCAGGGCAAACTTCGGGACAATGTTGTGCTCTGAGAGGTTCAACTTGGCCTGGGCAAAGAGAATCCCTATGGGCCACAACGAGAGCAGGAGAGCAGCCACAGACAGCAGTGTGATCCATAGGAAGGCCTCGTTCACCTGCATCTAAAGGTTCAAGCGCTTATCTCAGCCTCACCGGTACCAAATGCTCATGCAGAATCGCTTCAGCATCGACTTGTAACTTGAAGACAAAAACTGCACTAAGACATGACAATAATCCCTGTCATACAATTCAAAAAACAGAACTCGAGTGCAAAACGATATTCTCCTATTTGGACTTGCCTTGCCTTGCTGATACGTGCCATTGCTCCAGAGGACAACGGCGAAGAACATGAGTGTTGGCCTGAGAAGAGCAGCCTGTAAGGTCCCCCACTTCAGGATGGTCAGGCTGGTCCTGATTATACACAGCGAACCTCAAGTCATGACCTTGATATCAAGGTCTTTAATTGTGAGGCTTCAGAGAAAGCTTCTTGGGATTAAGGAACCATTGCCAGCTTGAATTATAGAGGGTACCCTAAGTTGGGGTGAGTTGTATCTATGACGATATCTGTATGGCTGGATTTTTCATTCACTTCCTTGTTCAGGGGCACTTCACAGCTCCTTTTGCTTCATGGACCAGCAATATTCAGGTTACAAGTTCTTGACAAGGTGCTGTTAGGCTGACGGGCATCTCTAAATTGCACATAGTCTACAGTACGACTGCATGGGTCAATATGGCATCCCATCTGTGTGCACCCTATCCTTGTGCCTTATGCTGCCTGTGGTAGGCTCCAGGCCTCCTACAGCCCTGTCAATGATTCTCAAACTGGTCCTTGGGGACCCCCCAGACCCATTTCTGCTCCCTCCCAGCTCCCAGCCAATCAAGAACACAATGGTATTCTAGGTGTGCTGGGAGCTGGAAGGGAGCAAAAATGTGAACAGTCTGGGCGTCCCTGAAAACTGGGTTGAGAAACACTTACTTAGAAAATAGATAGAGGTTCTTGTCCTTAACAATATACAACGCAGAAAAGTGCAGACAGATACAATTCCAAAGTACTACACGTGTGTTTTAACACACTGCATTAGAGGAGAGCAGGATATATATCTTGATAAACAACCGGAACCGCACTGGTTCCACAGAATTCTGCTGGCCCCATTTCGGTCTGTGTCCCGCATTTCCGAAAGGGAGCGGAGGCCAGCGCCAGTGAGGTGCCCAATCGGACCTGCTGACGTGCAGGGGCGGCAGGCAGGGGCAGCAGCAGCAGCAGGGCCCCGTGCTGGTCTTCAGCCGCTCGCCCTGGAGCCGCAACGCCAGCGCCTCCTCGCCGCCATACTCCTCCAGCATCATCACCAGGAATTTGTGCAGGCAGACGCTCAGGTAGCTGAGGGCGAAGGTGAGCAGACTGGGCACCATTAGAGAGCCTGGCACCTGTGCGCTGATGTGAGGGACCTCTCCTGCCGCCAAGAGACCCGAGAGGTCGAGGTGGCACTGGACATGCAGCAAGGCATACAGCCATGTGCCGTCAATGGCGGACCGCATATGCCACAGCGGTCCCATTAGATTATCATCTAGTGATGCGAGTCATCGGAATGTCATCGTGCATTCAACTATGTTAATAGCTTATGTATTTGCTAAACTGCACTTTTAATCATTATTTAGGCTATACCATATAGCCTAGGTATGTAAAAGGCTATACCATCTAGGTTTGTGTAAGAACACTCTATGATGAAATCAATTGTCAGGATGGACGTTAAGTGACAAATTACTGTACTGGTTCATGCAACAACCAATCAATTTACATCCCCTAAAAGAGGATCATGACCGAAGGCATCAAGCTTATCATAGTTTACGGGTTAAATTATTTCAATGACCGAACCATCCCAGAGCTTAAAAACACACTTTAATATTCTTTCAAAAACACATATTCTAAATTACTTCTACGAAAAAGTACACTGACATCCTAAAGTTACAGAAGCCATTGTAAGAGGAAGCTGAATTCTAAACCCTGCATTATTTTTCCAACATAATCCAGCTGATAAAATGTACAGGATGAACAGATTCTTTGACTTACATGGAGGCAGTGAAGTCTGTAAACATGGAGGCGCGAGGAACCCACAGACCAATGCACGATGTGGCTGCAATGACCTGGAAAATTTCGCTTCAGGTAATCTTAGCTGGATTACAGGGGAAAGCAAAACATAACCCAATAAAGTAACTTACAGGTGGAGCGCCTGTGACCCAGATGTAAGTTGTTCTCTTGCAGGATGGGGTAACTTTCCGGGTTATGTACGCGGTCTCCTCCAGGTACACAAGACTCCCCAGTAACGTCATCAGCGTGAGGACGACGTACAGGTAGCAGGTGGACGCATCCATATCTGATTTATTGGATTGTAAAAAGTCCATGTGTGTGTGTGTGGATCAAAAGCATGATATCCTGAAGGGAATCTGAAGAGAGAACTTCTATTGTTCTGCGTTGCGTTATGCTATTTTCAATGCATGTGCACACGGTTGTTAAATGCTAATACAGTGTAAACCTAGTTACAACCAAAAAGCCTCATTACATGTAACAAGAAACAAGTAGTAAGCGAAAATGAATTTACTGTATAGAATCTCCTCGGAGGTCGGAGGTTCGTCCAGGCATTTTAATACGCGGCTGAAGTTCCTCTCCATCCGTCGCAAAAACAGCAGTGAGTACAAAAAATATGTATTTCAGGGTAAGTTTTAATGAGTTTCGAGTAAGAATATATTCACTTCACGCTTTGTCATAGACTGCAATGCATCCCTATAAAAAAGTTTTGGAGATTCGGTCCGCTACCGGAAATGGCAAGCTGCGAGTCGGACTGCGTACCCAGTGCTATGCCGTAATTTCAAATGGAGCTTTTGGGTACAGAGATTGTCGCTTAAAAAAAATAAATATATAATGGTTTGTTTTACTAACATGCCTTGAGCGCATTTTTAAATAATTAATTAAATATATTTAACTAATTATTAATATTTTTTAATGCAGGTTTATTTTCCCCGCAAGAAATCGATTTTCGTTTTTAGAGTCCTCACTGCTGCCACACTTGTTTTATTTCGTCACTGAGTCACTTTTAATTGGTGATTTGTTCACGATTTGGCCTGTTTAACTAAAAGTAACCACTTATCATCAGTCGTACGTGCCGTTGTATGAACACCCAGCCATAGCATACATCTAGCTGTCATCAAAATTATTTATTCTAGTGATTTTTATATAACCGTTTACTTATAGGCCCATGATAACAATAGTCCTATATATTATGCTAAAATGCCACCAATTTCTATATCAGATTTTAACTATTGCTAAGCGCCGTTAATGCATCTTACCAACAGGTGGCGATATAAGACCAATACAATAATAATCGTATATTAAATGTAAATTTGTAAAGGGTGCTCGGGTTCTTGATGGCTCTCGAGTGTTCATTCTTGCATATTTATTACATATTAATAATGAATAGTAAATACATTCATACTTTGGTTTTATCTTAGGTCTGGTCGTTAAAATACCAGGAAAATTTTGATTCACATAAATAACCTTAACCTCAACAAAATCACACCTTAAACCTTATCCTTTCAACTACACAGTTAATTACCTGTTTGTGAGTTTGTTTATTCAGAATAAACGAAAAAAATATTTGCCTACAATTGATAAAGCAAAACATGTTATACAGTGTCAGAGGTTAGTAATAGTATGTGTGTGTTTGTGTATGTGAAGTATGTGAAGGAACCATTTATAATTCTGAAGTGTATTACTGGAAATCCCATATGATAAAATTACATTTCGGATACATCCATTGTGTATAAGCTGTAATACTGCGATGAATTTCAATGCATTACTACACCATCTGGTTCTGCCTGTACAGTATATGTAGGCCTGTGGATAATATTTCAGCAGTTTTACTTTATACGGACATTTCAGAAAGTCAGTATCCAAGGAAAAGTTTCTGCTTTCAACCTCCATTCACGTCCATCGTGAATGAATGCAAAAATGCCAAACAGAAAAATGAAACTATTATAATATTTATATAACCCATTTATCTAAAGAATATTGCATGGTTTATTAAGAAACAATATAATAATTTAATTGCTGATTGTGGTCTCGCACGTCAATAAAGTATGGGCCACAATATTATGGTATGATTCTGCCAGTCATAACTGTCTAGTTCTGTACAAGGTCATACCAACCTTCTTTTGAACTTTATCAGAAAAATGGTAAAAAAATATATATATATATATATATATATATTTATAGTACGTAGATCGTTAACCCTAAATTTATACCACATATCAACCTCTAAATTAATCTGTTTAGTAAGAATTTAAATTGCATGCATTTTTAAAAGCAAGCCAGAAACCCTTAAGGAGAACATCTAACATAGCATGCCAGCAGTTTCCCGAAGGCTCTGCCGCAGCCCCATTAAGCAGACAGCAGCTGTGATCCACCAGCTAGCATCCTCTGAGAAATGAAGCTGAGAGCCCCACTAAACTGTGAAGCCCAGCAGTTAGGAGCCGAGTATTTGGCCTGCACATACTTTTAGATTGTCGTTTATGGGCTCTCAATTTCTGTGTTTTTCCCTTCATTTTTTTATTTTTTACTGTCTTTTCCCCCGACTTTTGCAAACGTAGTGGCCCTGTATGTGTATTTCTCTCATTCCATTTCTATGACAGGCCGTGTGAGGAAAGGGTTACCTGTAATGCAACGTGATGACACCATATGACAAAATGAACATACGTTTATTATTATTTACATATATGTCAAATACAAATAATAGTACATGTTTTTTGTAAGGGGAACCCCGATTTAGTTCAGACCTGACCAGGAGGAACTTTACCTTGTGTCATCCTTCAATGCCCCTCTCTGTACTTGGTCAGCCAGTCTGACTATATTTTGGGACTGATCTGATTTTGATGCATTAGATTATTTCCAATGTCCATCGATAAACAGATCTTCCTATTGCTGTCTAACTCCGCAATTTCATTCTCTATAGTCTATGCCCAATTCCTATTTCCTCGGAATACAAGCTGTGTTTTTTTTTTTTTATTCGTGCCTCTGTTGGCTGTAAGTGCTGTTTCCATGTAATAAAGGAGTTTCAGTGTCTCTTCTTTGGAAAAAAAATGCTTTTCAAGCGTTTATAGAAATTTACAGAAACACAGGAGGGCACGGCTGTTTCGCGGGCGGGAAATAGGCGGCACCAAACACCTGTTATCACGTGATAATGGATCAACGGATACGTACATAAAACTGGTAATTTATGGATACATTTGTAAAGCAAAATAATAACCAATGGGGTTTAATTGGCGTTGTCTCTATTTTAAAAGAGAACATTTAAAAATATGCAGTTTTACATGTTTTGGTCAATGTGTCAATATCTATTCAGTGCTTCCAAATAGCTCTATCTAGCCACACAACTGAAGTCTCTTGTCCATTATGCCGAGCAAGGCAGTGTTGCAGCACACATGTGATTTCATGATGTGACTTCAGTCTACAGCAAAAGCACCAGATCAGCCACATGATGCCATAATCAAAATGCGTTCAGTGGGAGGCAAATTCTTTCTGGAGGTAAATCAGTCCTTAGACGTTTTGCAAATTGTAAATGTAAGTTATGATGCATGTTATACAAACATCTAAGTACACAGGACCAGCATTCCCGTTAACACATTGTTACATTACTGGTCAGCATATTTACAGGATTTTTATGTAAAAGTGCATTGTAATAAAAAAAAGTGAAAACTGCCCTTATACAGCAGTTGTTTAAATGAGTGTCTGTTTAAAGTGGTCCTTTTCCAATGCCGCTTAATCATTGGCTGTTGTAAAATACTCCCGTTGAATACGGTCTTTTATTGGCTTTTGTCAGTTGGGTGTTTCTCCATTGTGTCTCCTCATTGGCTCTTCTTAAAGGTACTCTTCGAACACTTCCTCTTACTTGTTCTTGCCAAAGGCATGAGCATCCATTACCAATCCCTCCTCATTGTCTCCAGCACTGGCAGTTAGTGCTTCTGGGCTGCTGTTTTCTTCCCAGGAGTGGAAGTTGTTTGATTAATGAAAGCTGCTACAGGAAACAAGTCAAACGACGGAATAAGATTTGGCATCAGCAGGGACACTGTCACTGTTTCCTGTAAGGCAGTCAATGTGAAATCAGTCGTCCAAACGGAAAGTCCGATAATCGAACCCCCTACCTTCACACTAAGGTGGTGACGCCGCCCAGCTTGCCCCCCTCGTCGACCCACGGCTGCAGGTTCTGCAGGGCGAAGAGGGAGGAGTTGTGGATGCAGAGCGGGTCAGGGGGCAAGGAGTCGCCCAGGGACTTCTGAAAGGCATCATGCTGCAGCTGGACCATCAGCCGATTGGCCTGCTGCCGCTCCGCCTCCCGCTCCTCTGCCGTCTGTCGCCTGGCAACAGGGTTACAAGTGGGGAAAGGACAGTCAGAGAGTCAGTCAGACCCTAAGCTAAAAAGCGGCACGGGGGAAGGGTTAAAGGCAGAAGCATGAATGTCAGAAAAGAGATGGTTAGAGTCTGGGAGAATAACAGAGACACTGACCCACTGAGGTGTTTGGGGCGACACTTTTCTACTAATGCAGTTTAGAGCTAAAATTTATTGATGATTTTGTCCTCTTATTTGATTGAAAGTGGTCACTTTGCCAACAGCTCTGCGTTCGTCGATTTACGTCGCGGTTTTAATATGAGTGGATCGCTCATTAAGTCACGTTGGCTTGCTGTCAATGGAAAAGATGGCCACCATCACCCTGGTAACAGTGAGCAACAGTAACAGCCACTTAGGCACTTAATCATATTGCCGCTGCCAGCGTCGGGTGGCTACATGCGCAGCAGAACAGTTCTGTGGGCGCCTCTGAGGAGCACAGGCGCTGTGGACGGGAGAGGGACCAGCTGGCACTCCTCCAGAAAGTGCAGATACATTAGAGCTGTAGGCCAGCTTTACTTTCCTTCCCAGTGAGCACGGCGGTCGGGGACAAACATACGGAGCACACATCATGCAGAAGGAATACACGCACACCCCCGCGCCACCACAGCAACATGAGTCATGTGTTATTAAGGCTAAATCGGTTATTATTAGTGCAAACTGCTTGTATTTCCACCCCAGAGAAGGGGGTAGGTGTATTCAGAAAATATGCTGTACATATGGTGCTTAAAAAAAAAAAAAAAAGGATTGCTTAAGTGGTGATGATTGCAATAGTGTTGCTAGCTGAACCGGGATACAATGTAACGTGACGTTAAACATTTCAGCCGTTCGATTGCATACATATGAGACACCAGGAGTCACATTCTGTTATGCTGCTGCTCTGCACTATTCATAAAAGGATTGTGCTCGTATTAAACATCCCTGTCCATCAATTCAACACCACTTGAATAAATGGAAGTGGTATTCCACATGTATTCACAGTGTTAGTCTCGTTTGTGATATTCTGGTTTACAGATGAATGGCTTAATAAAGATGTCAATGTAAAGAGCCTTAGGACAACTCTGTTGCGAAAGGCACTATATAAAAATTAATTGAATTGAATTGATACTTGTTGATGAGATAAGCAAGAATGTTGAAGTTGATGTGAACATGCCATTAAGTGAGTGAGTTTTGTTTTATTTTTTTTGGTGTGAGTGTGACACCTTTTCACTTCAGGTTTGAGTCACCTGTCTTACCTCCACTTGGTTCTGCGGTTCTGGAACCAGGTCTTGACCTGGGCATCAGTCATCTTGAGCGTCTTGGCGAGGGCGGCCCGCTCAGCGCTTGCCAGGTACTTCTGCCGGTGGAAACGCTTCTCCAGCTCGCAGATCTGCATCCGCGAGAAGGAGGTGCGCGGCTTCTTGCGCTTGGGCGGCGTGCGGTTCTGGTACGGGTGGCCGATCCGCCGCGACACACTGAATGGGGTCAGTGTTGCTGGAGAAGGGGTGTTCGGGAAGGGGGGGGGGGGGGGGTAATGGACAGGTGTGTGTAAGACTTCGAGTGGTAATTCACTAATTCAGATCCAGGGGCTCTCCCGCAGCAGTGACCAGGTGTCTGATTTAGGAGCACAGGCATTCTCCCACAGGGAATTCCATTAAAGTTATCCGGAATCTCCGCACTGCCTTATTAGACTGTGTGCGCGAGGGCCTTACAGCTGACTGAATATCCACCCAGGGGGTGTCCTGCATGCTGGGAGCATCAGTGATGACTGGACTTTATAATTATAAAAAGGTAAATGATTCAAACCACCTAGAATTCCCAGCAGTCAACTCACCTCAGACAGGTATATAATTAAATGTATCACATGCACCAATTTAAATGGCTTTTATATGCATATTATACCTGTAGCACAATTAAACAATAAAGCTAATAATTTCAAATTTTGTCAGATTAATTATTTAATGTGTATATAACAATTGGTACCCAGAACTTTTGGAAATCCAGTAAATCGTCTGTGTTTTGTGGTTTGGCTTTATATACAATACACCATGTATATCTTGTAATGCATTTCAAATTTTTAACTTGAAATTAATCTCTTATGCATTTTTTTATTTCAATAAAGTCAGATCTAAGGCTTATATTATTGCTTATATTTTAAAATTATTTATTTTATTATTTAAAATTTATGTTTGGGGTTGTCTTTGAGGGTGTAGCAGGCAAATAAAGTGGATTCTGATGACAAGCTTCAGTGGTATTAGAATTGAAGCAGTAAGCTGGACACCAGGACTGTCCACATTACACCACATTACATTCCCTGTAAATAAGCTATTTATGTGAAAAAACATTAATACCACATCATATTCTTAGACTTGCAACGTGTGTCTGTGTATTATGAGTTAGAAGTTTAAATTATAATCACCATGATACACAATAATAATAATTCTTATTATATTATTATTATTTTACACTTTGCTTAGCAATAATAGGCCAATTTACTTCGTGAGTTAATGAATTTAAAATAGATTAACATCTTTTTTTTAAAAAAAACGGGGATAAAGTATGGATCACGAGTGTTTTAACTTGGGTTATTTGATTTGAATAGTCGACGCACTTATCGTAAAAAACTCAAATGGTGTCTGTAGCCTGTCTGTAGCTGAAAAGGCGTGTGTGCCCTTGTTTTGCATCATCGTTTTTCCTAACAACTGTAAAAGTGTAAAATCGCAGAAATTAAATTGCCTTGAAAAATGTCTGACAAAAAAGCCACGGTGTTAACTAATCTTTAGATAAATGTGATTCTGCAAACAAAACGAACTAAATCGTCGATTTTCGTTTCAGTTACTTAAGTGACATACTTTTTATCTTATTCATGTGTTTTTAGAACTTTTTAGAACAACCGAATGAAAAGCCATTATATTAATGGTGTATTTAGACGTTATGATGTTTTATACTGACATTTGGTTAAAAGACAAAAGCCATAATAAATATCTATTTACCAAGAAATGTGGAAAAAATACTCTAGAACGAATCATTATATACCATAAACAGATATCAGAGTCTGGATATCAAATTTGCCCTTACCGATTAGGAATTAATTGCAATATACGCTGAGACTGGAAAAAAATCCATCCGGGTGATCAATAAAAAAGATTTTCAGAAGCTGATATGCTATGCAAAGGATAAGGTAATAATGCATAATAATGCACTAAAGTATTATATCCACGTCTCGTTTTACGTAATTATTGCTAAACGTCGTGCACTGAATTATCAATTTTAGGCTGGAAACAAATTTAAAAATGATCAGTGATGCCAATTAATACGCTATTCATGCAAAAAATGGTATTTGTGTGGTATGATTATTTCAACAGAGAAAGGGGTTTGGAAGTATAGCAAAGGAATCGTTTTAAGGAAAATATCATTCAATTTTGTCTAAAACAGACATTTAAAAATAAAACGCATCTATGGAGAAAAATATGAATTTGTGCTCATCTGAGTGTGTGGATGCGAATGAGCTATTCGGAAACAGGTGTCTTGAGTACTGGTTTAAATTATAAGACCCCTTTTAGCCATGGGAAACGAAGTAAATCCATCATATTGTTGACTTTTGGGCTTCAGATGATCAGCGAGAGGGTAACTATCCAATAATGTCAGCGCAGTAACTTGTCACATGGTCTTACATGTAGCATTCAAAACTAACAAAGGATATTGTTGCAATATATTTCCTTTTTTAGAAGCAATTTCTATTCTAATGTCTGGCTTTCTATCATCATAACACCAGTTCTTTTTCACAATTAATTCGATATTGTAACATTAAGTTATAATGGGAGATTAAGTTAACGTTTTGTGTTTTGTGTAATTTGTTAACGTGTTACAGGAAATAGGCCACATGTTTTCCGTAACTGTCAGTCTAAATTATTATGACTAAAGTTAGGGTGCTCAATTAATCCATTATTCATTAAAACTGTAGAATATTTCTGTATTACGATTAGGTGATCGACATGAGGCTGTTTTTGAGAAATGTATTTTTCTGTAAGTTGGTATGACGTTGTGACTAGAGCTTTGATTTATTATTATTATATAGCTTTGATTATATTCATTATTATTAGGGGTCCAAACAGCGTTGCTGTTAGATCCCGTTTATTGTTGTTGTTGTTGTTATTATTATTATTATTATTATTATTATTATTATTGTTGCTGCTGTTGTTGTTACTTCTCTCACATTTACTGCTGCAGTCTGCGATGTATAGCACAGATCTGAAAAAAGTGTTCCAAACATACAGACCTATTAGTTATTTCGGCCATGCATATAAATATTTTACCTGACTTAATCAAGCACATTAAAACGTAACTCAATTTTTGTCAAAGTTTTCCCGTGCACTTTTAGTTAACTAGGAAAATGAATGTATATAGTTCTAAGTGTAAAACAACAACAGCAAATTGTTAAATGAGCAGTAATTTGTGTTGTGGAAATGTTACACATATTCGCTTAGACATTAGACACTTACACATTCAAAACGTCCCGTCATCGCGCTCGTCGAAATTGATACGACTGAAGAAAATACGCTTTACACTTTAAAGTTGGTCAGCTGCAACTGACAAAATTGGCAGTCGTCTAATTCTCCCTCGTTGTCGGTTTCATCATCAATATCAATATAAATAACTGTTTACCTGTGAACCTGTCCTTGGCGAACCTGCGACTGGCCTCCATCCACGGGAAACTGACACTCCCGAAACCAGGCATTGCGCTGGCCATGGGCGGCGGAACAGCGGCAGTCAGAGGTCTGTGTGCAGGGACCCGAATCACACCTCCGGGGGCCAGGGTCAGACTCACGCTGTACGGTCCCGATTCCTCGAAAGGTGCGGTGAGTCCGGGAAAGGCGCCGGATAACGAGGGGTGAGGCGCTGCGCTCCCGCCAGCGGGGCTGCCAATGCGATACCTTCCGCCACCGGTGCGGCTGCTAATATCCAAATCGCTTCGAGGGCCGTTTTGGTGAGAACTGTCTTGATCCGAACCACTGAGGATCTGGTCGATTCCGAAACTAATGGGTTCGTGCTGGACAGTCTGGGGTACCGGGCCGTGACGACTAGGGGCATCCTTCTCCATTCCCACTCCCAGGCTAATATCTGCTCTTCCCGAAAATCGACACAATACCAGAATAGAGGGCTCAAATTGAACGGGTGCCTGTAGGACCACTTAAGGGAAATTTAGAAAACAACATCTACTGTATCACTTAGAATTCCGTGTCTTGGTTCCTGGTGCTTTGTCGTTCTGGAAATTATCGAACCAAATGTCTTCCGGACACCCTCCCTTGAGTCTCCCGCGGAATCATCCATCTGCAGTTCGGGGAGGCCAGTGAAAGTTTGGCGAGATGATGCCACTTCTGCGGGACGGATCCCTTATTACCCCTCCCTGGAACGAATCGCAATACTCTGTTTTCATTGGTCGATAAAAAAAAATACGTTCATGTGACTGGTTGCCATTTAACCAAGGATTTGAGTAAAGCCAACTGTTATCTTAATGCGCTTTTCAGTATAATTTAACTGCCGACACCAGAGTGGATTTATTAAAACATACTTAATCTAGACGCAATGCAGTGCACATTTTTGTCTTAGTGAAACTGCCGTCTTTCTAATAACAGAAATGGGTTTCTAGTAGACGAATTTCAGGAATTTCTCCTTTGCATGAAAATAAATGAGTAATATCATTATGTAATAGTAAACAACAGTATAAGAAGATATGTATCAATTCCCTTCATCCTAAATATAGCACGTTTTGTTTAGAAACGGTTCTTTGAAACTGTTTTCTCAACTGAATGTAACCTAAATCTATGTTATACATCATCTACAAGAGGGTAAACTGTGCTGTAGTGTTGTCTGGATCAGGAACATTGTGTTCACATGGGACTAATTCACAACAGTGCCTAATGTTTAGTTTTTACTCTTAACAGTATTATCCGAATTTACACACGAATGTATTTGTGTTTTATACATTTAAACGAATGTGACATAATTTTTAAACTTCCAGCTTGTTAAAAACAGGGATTCTGTATCCTAGTCATTGCATCGATATCATTGTTTTCAGTTTCAAACATTGTTATAACAGTCTCGATGTAATAGTTTGGGGGTTAGCACCAATACCCCCCATAAGAAAATCATCGCTAACGCATTTGCGCACGTAAGGTTTTCATTCATTTTACATTCATTGCTGGCAAAGACACTACTCGAAACAAATTGCTCTGACGTAGTTATCAATAATCTGGGAAATGGCAGTGAGCTGTATATAGCGTGGTAGCGTATATCATTGCTAGATTCTAATTGCGGGGATGGAATTTTAAGTACACAGTAAAGCCCACAAATAAAGAGCAGATATTTTTTCATATGCTTTAAGAGAATATCATTAAGCTGACAAATCAATTAATCTACAGTAAGTAATGAAATAACTGTGCTAACTTCTCATTAAAGAATCTGTACTTTTTTGGTTGCTATTTTTTCCAAAGAATTGTTTTCATTATTTATAGTTATGAACAACATGTAGGTATATAAACTGGTTATTTATTTTTAATAGCATGTCTAATTGATGCTAATTATTTTTTCATGTCATGACACCTATGAAGACGTGGGCTGTTTACAACCTTGACGTGAAAGCTTATATAAAAGCTTCCGGATACACCCTATAGCCAACAGGATGTGGAAAATTAAACGATGCTCAAAACCCGTAAACTCACAACCTGGAGCGCCGGAATGGAGGAGAGCTTGTGGCTGGCTCCGGCGCCGGACCTGCCGCCGTGACAACCTGCCGAACTTACAGGCCGTTTAAATCATCCGCACGACAATGACAGCGGACGCATTCTAGCGTGAAATGTTCGATTTTAATCAAAATGAATCATTAAGTATAAAACGTTTAAAATCTTGCCGTTTCGTTGCCATGGGTGGTTCAGTACTATTAAATATTGTGAATGTATAAATATTTTGGAAGATGGCATTTACTAAACTGAAATAAAATATTGTATTGAGTTCGGGCTAACGGTGTATTTCTGTCCAGGTTCTTGACGAGAGTCTTCGGGGATTCTTTGAAATGTTTTGTTAGTTATGACATATAGTTCATGCTTTTTAAATGTGCGCAAGGATTTTTAAAGTTAACATAAGAAAATAAGGAGATTTTTGAAATGGTCAAACATTTTGAAGTATCATCAACGAGAATTAAAAATGTAATACAATAATTTGTTGTTGTATGGAAAGAATAACATATTTAGAATTTTTTATCAGAAGTGGACATTAATGCAATGAAATAAAAAGAAACAATAAATATTGTAAACATAAATATAATCGATAAAAATAAAATAATTGGTTTAATAAAAGATCAATCTGCAGGGAATGCTCAAAAATACATATCATTCCATAATTGCCTTTTTTTTTTAAATCCCAGCATATCACTACATACGTATCATTTTTGCTCCCCATTTCTTTGCTTGGTCATATTTATGCTCTGTGGTATTAAAAAAGAAACGAAAGAGGCATATATAGACATGTTTTATGGTTTCTGGTTTTAACCTCAGAGAGTATGGAAGCTCAGCATAAAATGGTTGTCTTCAACATAAATTTAAATCTGCAAATGGACTGGACATATAAAGTTGTAAAGTGATGAGGTGACGTAGATGCCAGTTGGTCAGTACAACTGCCTCAAATATATGTATTTTATGTGTTCCAAGCATATAAAAATGTGATTTTATAATTACATCCTATATGATGAAAACGGAGGCCATGAATAATTGTTATAGAGCAGATAGACGTATAGAGCTGTATAGCTATTTATTGGAATACTTTTCCTATATAGAAAGATCTGTGCTGATGGCTTTTCACAGGACTGCACAAAATTATACCAGGTCTGTCTAGCTTGGAACACATTTCCGCTCCTGGCTGTAATCCACTCAGATACACATACAGAGCTGCTGTACCTCAGGAGACCCTTGCTGTGCAAAGTGGGTTTAAGGTATTACTTGTAATCAGCTGAGCAAAAGGGATTATATCCATAGTAGCTTAATAGTCATGCTCAATTACCTGTACTTAGCCGGAGTCCAAGCCAAGACTATCGTTTGCTTTTCCAGTAATCCATACTGGAAGAAATTGCCTGTTATGCTCGAACACTCAATTTCCTATGGTAAGGTCACCTTTACGCCGCTTTTCCCAGAATCCTTTTCCCTGTAATGGTGATAGTACTGTCAATAGCTCTGTAGTCACAGACTCCCTGTCCTGCCTGACTTATCCTGAGTCTAAGCCTGTTCTCACCCACCCCAAGTCACAATCTGCCTCCTTTCCCTCAGCCTTAACCTCCAATATTTACCAGGACATATTATTCATAGTTCAGTATTTCTTCACCCTCATATTCTGCCACCATCCATTCCGGTCATACACTTAATCTGTGCACTAACGGTTGTTGCTTGTGAGACATCCTCCCAGAAGCCATTCATTTTCCAAGAAGATGCGTAAACACATCTTTAATTAGTAATCATTTAATCTCTCATATCAATCCTTTATTACAAACACCTGAATTAAATAAATATGATTCAAATAAGTGATATTCACCTTAATATGCTTACTTAACATGTTTGCCTAAAGACTTTCGTTATGTTGCGTTATAAAATTACACTTACCAGCAACTTCTCTACCTACGACCTTATAGGCCTATGCTTGATAAGCGGTTGTCAGATGCATGGACTGGCGAACTGCTATAGTTCAGCAATATAGACAACCTGACTTACTTATATCTTCTGGGTATAATCCAAAGTAATTTACCGTTCTCTAGCAAACTCCGTGCCTTAACTTTATTCCATGTCCGAGTTGTGTTTCGGGTACAACGTCATGGTAAGTGATTCGGCTACACAATATGATATAGGCCTAAGTGTGCAACACTTGTCTGATATTTAATATGATACTGAACGGTATAACTGCAAAACACTCATTGATTTTTATTGTTCTCAAAGGTTGTAACGTGTAATATCCAATATATTAAGTGGCTGTTCTAAGTGTATGACAGGCTACTCCGCTAAGGTGAAAGGCACCGCATTTATCTGCGGAAACCGGGACGAATCAGCGAACAAGAGCGGGTCTGTGGACAAATACATTAAATGCGTGAAATCCTTACTCTCCAGGGAGAATACATAGAATAAATAAGAGAAAACGATTTGTCGGTGGAAAAAAACCCCCACCTGATCTGCATAATGGGGTCCGGGTGTTCGCCCCGGGCGCAGTTTTTATTGCGAGCGTCTGCTGATACCAATTTAACCGAGCATGTCTAAAGGAAGTCCCGGATTCTACGTCGAGGCTTTTGACATCGCTTTTGAATAATAAATGGTAAGTTGCTGAGGAAGCCTTGAAGTACCTCTGATGGTGCAATATAAAAAGGCTTAGATAAGTAATAGTACGTTTAAAGTGGATCTAGTGCGTTTTTATTACACTATGCACACACACACACACACACACACATATATATATAATATAAAATATAAATATGAAATACCTTCTATATATTGGCTACACGCACAAAATAAGAGCAAAAGCATCTGTATTTGTATATCGTGGCTATATAAAAAAGCTACGAAAAAAATTACATGACAGGCGGACCGCATTACCTCGGGGCAAAATAACATATTTAATGAAAGTTTACCGCTCATTTCTCGCTGCGCTTGGCACTACTTATTAAATATTAACCGGTTTAAAATATAAAGCTCTTAAACATAATTGAATTTGTCTAGTTCTAATTTCTGTCGTCGTTCCCATGTCCTACACCCTTATTCTTCGGGTCTCAAATGGATTTATTTTAATCGGGTACATATTGTGTGGTTTATTTCATCTGGAGTTTCCAGGCCGACAAAACTGGGATATTCCTGGGCTGACTCGGCGTTCGCGTGGCTGTCGATTCTGGGTGGGTGAAAGCTTCTCCCTGGTGCTCTACTGTTCTTGCATATATGAGAATATTATCCCGAGCAATAATTAACAAACATCAATCCACTGTGTGGAAATAAGAAACAGAGAGGAAGAAGTCCCCGTGTCACAACTGATTTGGGAATTACTTCAGTAGGCTCTGAATGTGCAGCTGTGCAGTTTTCTGATTTTTGATGACACATTTTTTTCCTGGCCATTGAGAGCAGTCTCTTTGTCATCAATCTCAATGAAGCGCACTCCCCGGGCCACCAGAATGACTATATCCACTATAAAAGCACTCCTACTATTTATTCATTTAGGGAAAAGTGGAAAGTGGGGCTGGACGACCAGTAGGCAGCACTAGCTTCCTGCGACGGGGTGAGGCGTCCGTGTGATGTATTGTCTGCTGGAGGGCGAGAGAAACCCTTTGTGATGTGGCTGATGTTCTCCGCACAAGTAGGATGTATGCGGTATTATTTATACGAACACACATTTGGATGGACACGATGCTGTCCTGCTAGATCCCATTGCATGCTGTTGCAGCCGGTTCCCGTGAGCCTTTGCGCCCCCGGTCTGATCTAATATTGGTAAATGTCCAGTAGTTATACAGCAAATGGTCTGTCTTTATTTCTTGTGTGCTGTCCTTGACGCCGTCCGTGTGCTTGGGTAGACCTTCCTGTTTCGATGTCGCGTGGTACGGGCAGTCGCCGCGTGGCTCGTATGCAGCCCCCCGGATGTCATTTGTATCTGTACAGCTGCCTAACTGCCAATACCCATCATGAGTGAAAGTGAAAGCATGTCATCGGGATCGTTTGTGAAAGTCTCCCTTGATAAAACACCGTCCTATGTGTGCTACCGCTAAGCTGTCACTTTCAGTATAACCTTGTGTTATACTGTGAATGATTTTTAACATGCCTGGTGCTATATTTCAGATTAGTCCCTGTCTGTATGTCCATGACTTTTTACAGGATATGTAGTATTTTCGGCCCCCCATCCACTCTGTTATTGTTGGACAGAAGCAGGGTTGCATGCATGTACACACACACACACGTTTGTATTCCTGTCTTTGTGGGGACCGTCCACCCATTTCAATGGGCAAAACCCAAACGATGGCAACCTTAACCACTACCCAGCCCTAACCTTAACCATGAGTAATCAAACTTTTGACTTCTGGCTATTTTAGTTCATCAATTGCATTTGCAGATTCTTTTTGTAAAATTGAGTCGTCCCCCC
>JAODKL010000002.1:2493460-2523698 GCA_026780765.1 Petrocephalus schoutedeni
ATATTATATATATATATATATATATATATATATATATATTATATGCAATAATCTCTTTGTTACAAATGATGCACAATTTTGTATTTTTACAGTAAAGAATACAGTAAAATTTTACTCACTTCAAACAAAACAAAAATAGTTATGCGTGAGTAGCTATTTTATTTGGAATATTTAAATGTCACACATTAATATTTGTTTGATATTATTTTGTTGTAATACTCCCTGTCTTTTGGAAATGTTTCTGTGGACACAATTTTTAAAGGGCACCACAAACGTTTGAAACTGGGATTTTCTGCTTTGGCTCTGCAGTGGGAAACCTGTCGAAAGGTGAATTTTCTTGATTTTATCATACTTAAAAAAAAAAATCTGTATTTTATTTTTTTTGGGAACAATTGCCATGAATTTTATCTGTATAAAAATCTACGAACACATTCATAACACATTATAATGCATTCATAAAGTATAACAAACATGATTATAAATATTTGTAATAAGGCATTATAACCATGTTTATTATACATTATGAATGCTTTATGAAGTTCTCATCTATAATACACTATAGATACCTCCATAATCTGATTCAAAGCATCCTTGATTCTTATACCAACCATTATAATGTATTACATTTACAGCATTTGGCAGGTGGCCTTAGCCAGAGATAAGTGCTTAAAGACTCCATTAATGAATATTATGAAGGTATCTACAGTACATTTTAGATGAAAGCTTCATTGTATGAACATTATAATTCCTTTTGACTGGCAATAGAAGATGCTGTAATGCTTTATTAGTTCTTATACCTACCATTATAATGCATTTTGATGGTATCTATAATGCATTATATATGACAGCTTCAAGTAAAGTGTTACCATTTTTGGTAACACTTTATAGGGATAGTCCACCTACAGAGGGTATGCAGAGTATTTGGAACATTTGAACAACTCATTAGTTGTGATTCCACAATTCATATAACGTTGCTTGAGTGAGTATCCATCCAGTCATTTTCTGAGACTGCTTGTCCTATTCAGGATCGCAGAGGGTCTGGAGCCTACAGGCGCAAGGCAGGGAACAACTCAGGATGGGGCACCAGCCCATCACAGGGCACGCTCACACACCTGTGGGCAATTTGGTAAGTCCAATTAACCTCAGCATGTTTTTGGACTGTGGGGGGAACCGGAATACCCAGAGCTAACCCAGTGACGAAACAGGGAGAGCATGCAAACTCCACATACACGGAGCCATGGTGGGGGCTCGAACCCTGGTCCCAGAGGTGTGAGTAGTGTGTAACACTGCCAACCAACATGCCATCCCTGCTTGAGTAAATAGTCAGATCCAATTAAATCATTCTCAGAATATGTAGATACATTCCTGAATTGTTACATATACATATACATAGTGTGTATACTATTAAACATCTACAGGCACAGCAAAACGGCTGAACTGTTGAATCTCAACTAAGTTGTTGAATATAAATATCCTGTAGCTGGACTATTCAAAGAAAGTGTTGTATTTTTCTCCACCAGTTTGTCCTTTCCTTCTCCGCAGATTCCCAGTTGCTGCTGCCCATAGCACCATGCTGTCTTCACCGCTCCTCACTGTAGGGGCAGCCTTGCTTAAGGCACTGCCAGTGCCAGGTTTACGCCACACTGCACTTTGATGTTTGTCCACAAAGCTTTTTCCCTGGTCCCGGCTGACCACAAAATCGTTCCCCACATCATAGCTGGATGCCGATCATGCAGACTGTCAAACTCCAAATGAGAGTACCTTTTGAATAAACACTTGTTTTGTGCCACCCCCCATATAGGCTGGTGCATGCAGTATAGAAGCACCTTTACTCGACTTTCAGCCACTGATCCTTGTCGGTATTTCAAAGTCATCATTGGCCTCTACTTGGCTTCCCTCGAGTGTCTCACAAGCTTTTTCTGTGTGGTTTCTGTGGTGGTGTGATGCTTCTCCAGGCCTTATTATTGGACCAACAGAACTCGCTTTGGATTACTTTTTCTATCATCAACTTTAGTCCTCAACATTTGCCTAGATTTATTGCCCAGTTAATGGTCCCTCAACAAATTGAGGCTTTTATCCAAGGAATGGTAATGTTTCACCCGGCGCGTTCTTCATTCTTCAGTCATACCATGCAGAAATAGTGCAGAAAATATGCAAAAATGCGGAAAACAGTGGTCAGGAGGTACCTGGCCAGAATTTGATAGCGTTACCAGAATACAGAGTTGCAGTTAGCTTGATTTAGTAGTGGGAAATAGCTAAAGCAATAAATAATAAAAAATAATAAACAATACTAAGATGTTATGTATTTCGTTGTTGACTTAAGAACCATGTGGGCTAAGTTATTTTCATAGCAATTTAGTGTTAACAAATTAGTTTCCAACTGAAATTTTCATAAATAAAAGTGTTAAATAGAACAATGTTAATGCTTTCGAAAGGCACCGTATCTGTATTTCCTTTCCCATTTGAAGAATCAATCCATCCACAGCATTTATGCTCCGAAAAGTTCCAGTTTTCTTCACCTGTGCCACTCTGCTCCCCTTTTCTCTCTTTCACCACTCCCCTGCATTCTGCCTGCCCCAAGGTTATGTCACTGATAAATTTATTAGAAGCCTGGCCCTTTCTGTTTTCTGTGACTCTGTCTCCACAGACCCCCTTGAAATGTTTTCCTTTAAAAAAAATAAAATGTAATATTATATCAAGCCATCTTCCAAGAAACAGCATCAAAATCTCACTGCTACTGCAATGTGACGTACCTGTAGGTGTGTATTTAGAACGAGACCACTTCTCCAATGATACCCTGAAGGCTCCGATTGAATAGCACTACTTTCATGAAAATAACATACCATTTCCCAATATCTGTTTGTACATGAGCACAAAATACAAATTAACAAATTAACCTAAACGTTTTTTTTCAAATTTCTACTGCCAGTTGCAGGGATTTCTTGAAACACAATTGAAACCTTATTTTGAGACCGAAAGCCCAGTTTCTCGATATGCGAGAGCCCGCCACCTTGTGGCAGCTGATAAGTGTAATGCCGAAAAAAGTGTGAAAGTGTCGTGATGTAGCCTATCGACCGAAACTCCACAATTTGTATTGAAACCATTTACGTAGTTTCAGACAAACCAGGAAGGGATCACGCCTCTTTACACAAAAATCTAACTGTTACGTTTATGTAGTTTTATGTGTAGGGAAATCTTTGCAGTTTTCACTGGTTTTGAAGTGCCCATTGTGTGTGAAGTTTGCACATTATCCACGTATTCTGTATGTTTGCTTTGGGTACTCTGATTTCCTACCGCAGTCCAAGACATGATACACGAACTATTACCTGTGAATGTGTGTTTGTTTGTTTCTTTATCTGTGTACCCTATCATGGACTGGCATCAAATACAGGCTGTTCCCTTGCCTTGTGCCCCACAGTGCCTGGGATAGGCTCGAGGCCCCCCCCCTGCAGCTCTGATAATCGGAAGATGAGTGGATTTTTATTGCTATTATTATCACTCGTAATAACAGTATGGCTTTCTTCCCTTTAATTCGATGGCCCTTCCTATGGCGGAAGAGGAATGTAGTGGTATCTGGAGCAGAGAGGTTTGGGAGTATCAGAAGGATCTCATCTTAAATTTTTGTAAGAAATTTGTAAGAAAAAAATTGAGATGGTGCAGATATATATATATAGGGTCTTAGCTAAGGCTCAGGGCGATTTTTCAACAGACGGTACTGTATAGATGAGGACGATGTCCAGTCATGACAAGCCAAGAATTCGGTCTCCATTGGGGCATTTCTTAATCCGGCTCAGCATCTATTACAGTCGCCAGAATCCCACGGCTCACAAGTGAAACTAAACATCCTGTTTGCCTGGATTCACACGCGTTTGTCTTTGGCTAACTCATGTTTAAATGCAGGCATTAGTCTTGTGTCCAACTTTCAGGAAAGTTTTGTGTGGAGGATATATGGAGAGACATAAATATTATAATAAACACTGGTTAGGAGGTTGTCCTAATGAAAAAAATGCTCGAATGCTTATTATTATGCTCCGTAGCAGCTGCTGCTGCGTGTTGTTCAGTCAGGAAGATTTGTTTGTCTGGAAGACTAATAATATACATTCAGGGGAAGATCCTGTGTGAGGTTATCTAAATATCTGCTGTGTATTCGCGTGGGTCCAGCAGGGGGCGCCAGAGGGCAGCATGACATTTCGCTTCGGCTTGCAACGCATTATCACAAAAACATGAAGAATAACGTAATTATTCAGGGAAATTATTGTACTTATCCACCCTTCTTGCACTTCTTTAGCACAGGCCCATTTTTCAGGCAGCCTGCAGATTCTGTATCACTCCTGTACAGCAGGCGGTTTTTTTTTTTTGAGCTATAGATGCATTAATTGAACATCGTTTACATGCCTCCTGTTGTCTAACCAGGCCACATCCAATGTATATATTGATTGATTCATCAGGGCCAGGGGTGTAACTAGACATTCTCGGCCCCCTGACAAAATGTCACCTTGGGGCACCCCTTGCAACATATAATTTTATGAATTCAAGGGCCCCTCTAAAGTGCTGGGCCCCCTGAATCTGTCAGGGTATCCGTGCCCCTCTGACTCCCCTGATCAGAGCTACCATTCCAAATCACATCCCTATCCTATCCTAAGGGACCCCCACTGAATTCTACTGGGGTGTCCCGAGGCGATTGTATGACGTTTATGGTTGGGTCAGGTGTGCTGTAAAGTTGGGCAAAGTTAGGATGATTCCAAGGGCCCATGAGTGACAGGGGCCCCAAAAAAATTTGGAATACAGTTGGAATGGTCCAGGTTGGGGGTCTAATGTGATTTGTTTCCATAGGTCCCAAAATCTCCAGTGGTGGCCCTGTCTGCAGTCATGGCGGCTCACTACTCTACAAGAGAATAGGGTGGTCAGCTGAAAATGAGCAGAAGTTTCTGGAAAAGACTCGTACTCATGATTTTAAGTGGGCCGCATGGACCAGCATACTCCTCTCCATGGTCTCTCTATAGTCTGAGGTATGGAGCAGTCTTTTCAGATATCAGTCTGTTTTCAGACCGTAATCTCACTCAAAACTTTTGTCATTATTGTAGTCCCCTGGTGGTGGTCTGGACATACCACATGGGATATACCAGCTAATAAATGCACACTGGACAGTGATATCTGTAAGCTGTGTATTATTTATGACACACAGTTTTCATTTTAATTTAAAATATATATCATGTCTCTGTCCACCTGGAATGCTATACTGTACTTTGGTTGCCCTATGACAGTCTTCCCTCTTGGGCTGGGATTTTTGTCCTAAAAATATGCAGTGTGTGGTGTCTTTTTTCCCCCAAAGTGCTAGCATATTAATAAAGAAGTGGCTCTTTTGTGTCATCCAACAAAGGGGTTCCAGTTGTGCTCAGTTTAGTCCATTGTGATTTTTCAGTTGTTCAAGTAAAACTGCAAAGTTACCGTTAATTCAGAAAAGCTGGCTAACTGTGACAGTTATTTTTATGGATGCGTGAATAAGCAGGGAAACTTTTGGTCAACTTACCGGACGGGCACGCTGTGGGAGGAAACTGTCTTCCTCAGATGTGATTTATGCCTCCATGTAGACTCCACACACGCACAGAGTCACTGTGCAGCCCAGATGTATCAAATCATCACTAGATAATCTCATGTAGAAGCACGGCTCAGCTGGACCACAGATTAGCATATATAGTCCAGTCATCTGAATGATAGCTTTGAGTTCTGTGCAAATTATTATCCGTCTATTAAGTGAAATGATCACTGTGAGATGTAATCTTGCATTGAAAATGTTTTTTATCATGTTTTTATTCACAGATATTCAATGGTTCTCACCCCAGGCCCCAACCCCCACCCATAATTCTGCTGTATTCCACCACCTGCGTGCCTGAGCCCAGAACTCAAGGGCTTGATAGTTGAGAAGTAAAATCTAGTGTGTAGGTGGTGGAACTGAACAAAAACATAGACTGGCTGGGAGCAGGAGCCACCACCTTCATATCATGTCATATTTGCTGATTTTTTAAAAAATAAATGTCTTTATTTTGTGAATTCCTCTTAAACACAAACTTCCAGACGACTGCATCCAGTTTCTTTGTCAATTCCCTCCTTGGTCCTTGTGGTCCTGAAACAAAATTCCTAGTTTGTCCCCAAACAGATGCTGGGCAATCATAGTCTGCCTGAAGGCAGATGCGGAACAGGATGGCATATTTACATAACACTGACCGTGAGCACAGAAACACGGTTAGGAGGGAAGCAACTGGATTTCAAATGATGTTTGAATATATATATATATATATATTCAAGTTTTTTTGACCAGCGTGAGATAAGGGAAGGAGAACCATGCACCTGAGGCAAGCCACCTGGGAATGTGCAACCTAGGAATAATACAGAAATGGTTAAGGGTAACGAGGGATGTTACTCAGTTTGCTGCATTCAGTGCAGAAAACATCTATCTATCTATCTAGATATCTATCTATCTATCTATCTATCTATCTATCTATATCTATATACATATATGTATATACATGCACACTGGATACATACATACATATACATATATATGCACACACAGCTCTGGAAAAAATTAAAAGACCCCAGCAAAATTTTCCAGATTCCGTCAATTCCTCCATTTATGGGTATGCACCTGGGTAAAATGCATTTTTTTTGGCAAACTCCAGCCTGGCTTTTCCCTGCTTCTCACTGATGAAGGGTTTCTTCCTTGCTTTATAGAACTTCAGTCCTGCTTCTAGGAGCCTGATACGAACTGTCCTAGCAGTGCACTTCACACCACTTAATGTTTGCCATTCCTTATGAAGGTCACTTGTTGTCATCCTCTGATTCATTGCCAGGCATTCCGGCATTGTCAGATGAGATGGTCATCACCGACATCAGAAAGTCACTTCTGCTCTCTACCTGGCTATTTTTTTGGTCATTTCCAGTGTCTCCTGCTTCACGTAGTTCTTGTGTACTGCTGTCTAAGAAACTTTGAGCCTGGAAGCAACCTGCCGCTCAGTGTAGCCTTCTGCCAGCAGAATCACGATTAAACCAGGATTTTCAAAGGTAGATTTTTATGGAGTGGTCTCTTAATTTTTTTTCCGGAGCTGTTAATAATGTATTTTTTTTATCTGCTGCCCTTCCAATGGGTTTGTGTAAGGCTGCATTTATAACGTAGATTAATTTCATGGCATGTGTTATTGAGCACTTAGATGCCTGACACTGTAATAGGCTTATGTCCCAGGCAGTGCGTAGGCATTTAGCTCAAAGTGATTACTTTTTAATGTAGAAAGAGATTTTACTGGAAATATCAGGCCAATCCTTTCCTAAGCCTTCTCTGCCAGGATCTTACTCTTACGCCTCCACATTAAAAGTGGCCGCATGCCCTGCCCTGCCATCCTATTGGCTGCCCCTGACAATCGCTCAATAAGGGAGTACCAACAAGTCAAGTTGCAATTGCCATTCATAAATAATTGGCTGGTACTTCACCATAGTCTAGGTCCTGGATGGATGGACTTTTTATTAAAAATAGTGAGGAGCTGTAAAATCCTTCTCAGCTATGCTACTCTCTGACAGCTGATTGTTAGTGACAATGATGTCAAATGCTAGACTTCAAGTCATGTTGTGCTTTAATACAGTACTTATGTAACACCTCATTCTTGCTTCCCCTGTGTCCTGAATTGTTCCTATATATATATTCTCCCTTATTAGTTCCTCGACAGTATTTTTAAGAAACATGCTCTATATCTGTCCTAAATTTGGGAACTATATGGATTCAGCACCTGTTTCGAAAGCACCTGTATTTTTCCTAATGAATTTGACACCTGTTTTCAACAAAGGTTCAGAGAATAAGATCTAAAAAAAATCAGTGAAACAGTCATGCTAAGGTATAGCGTCATAATCTCGTAGTTATATACATCTGTGTCAGACCCTAACCGTCCTGGCACTATGCTCCCTGTCCTGCCTGATATAATCTGCCTATCTGTGCACCATGCTATCTGTCTGGGTTTTGTACTATGCTTCCTAACCTGGCTGATATTGGCCATCCCTGTGCGCTATGCCAACTACCCCAGATAAAATTATGCACAGCTCTGTGCTAGCTACCTACTCTGGCTGGTATTATACACCTGTTCATGCTGTGCTACCAGTGTTATGTCTCTTTTTGCTATGCTACCTGTTCTTGCTGGTTGAATTATAAATCTCTTAGTACTATGCTGTCTGCTGTGACAGGCACCATACATGTCTTTCTAGCTATGCTACCACTTCTTCGTACTACACTCCCTGCCCTGATGGGTATTATATATCTCTCTGGGATATGCTACCTGTCCTGCCTGGTATTATACAGCTCTATGTGATACGCTACCTGCCCTGATGGGTATTATATTTCTCTCTGGGATATGCTATCTGTCCTGCCTGGTATTATACAGCTCTATGTGATACGCTACCTGCCCTGATTGGTATTATATATCTCTCTGGGATATGCTACCTGTCCTGCCTGGTATTATACACCTCTATGTGATACGCTACTTGCCCTGATTGGTATTATGTTTCTCTCTGGGATATGCTACCTGTCCTGCCTGGTATTATACACTTCTATGTGATACGCTACCTGGCCTGATGGATATTATATATCTCTCTGGGATATGCTACCTGTCCTGTCTGGTATTATACACCTCTATGTGATACGCTACCTGCCCTGATTGGTATTATATATCTCTCTGGGATATGCTACCTGTCCTGCCTGGTATTATACACCTCTATGTGATACGCTACCTGCCCTGATTGGTATTATGTTTCTCTCTGGGATATGCTACCTGTCCTGTCTGGTATTATACACCTCTATGTGATACGCTACCTGGCCTGATGGATATTATATATCTCTCTGGGATATGCTACCTGTCCTGCCTGGCGTTATACACCTCTATGTGATACGCTACCTGCCCTGATGGGTATTATATATCTCTCTGGGATATGCTACCTGTCCTGCCTGGTGTTATACACCTCTATGTGAAAAACACTACCTGTCCTGACTCATCTGAATGCTGCTATTCCTCTCCTGCAGCATCAGATCTATGTTGCCATGAGATTCCACATTACAGGTAGTGTGTGCACATAGGAACACCATTTCTCCAGTAGGGGCTACTGTGGAGCTGCTGATGTAGGGCTTTGTGCTCTTGCAGCGTAGCAGCTGTTCATAGGCATTGCGGAAGTCTCGGTTTAGGGCCGCGTACAGGACAGGGTTAATGGCAGAGTTAAGGTAGCCCAACCACAGGACCACTGCATTAACAGTGGGGTTAACTGCGTCCTCGTACAGCCCCCTGTAGGTGAAGTACGTGAAGTACGGAAACCAGCAGACGATGAAGGCGCCCAGGACCCCTGCCAGCGTCATTGTGGCCTTGTGTTCGCGCACCGCGGCTGCCACGCACGCGGACGTGGACCGCGCGTTGATACGCCTCGCCTGCTCGCGCGCGATCCTGAAGATGCGGTAGTAGGTGCAGCACATGACCAGCAGGGGGAGGTAGAACGTGGCGAACGCATCCACCAGCACGTAGCTGGGGTTCAGCTTGAAGTGGCACTCCCGGCCGTCGTCCTGGCCGAAGTTCTGGATGCTGTGGTCCCGCGTGTTCCAGCCCAGGTGGATGGGCAGGAAGGACACCATCAGGGCGACGATCCAGATCAGGCCCATAGCCACCATGATGCGGCTGCTCGTGACCAGGGTCGGGTAGCGCAGCGGCGCGGTGATGGCGACGTAGCGGTCCATGCTGATGACGAGCAGGTTCAGGATGGAGGCGGTGCAGAGCATGACGTCCAGGCTGACGTAGACGTTGCAGAAGATGGCGCCCAGAGGCCAGTCGCCGCGCAGTTGCCTCATGGCCGAAAAGGGCAGCACCAGCAGCCCCAGGAGCAGGTCTGTCGTTGCCAGCGACACCACTAGGCTGTTGGTGACGCAGCGCAGCTCGCGGCAGGCGCCCACCGCCAGGCACACCAGCACATTACCGAACACTGTCAGAAATATGATGAGCACCAAGCCCACGCCCTGCAGTATCCTCCACATCATGCTAAGAGGCTTCGTCGCGCGGCTAACTCATAACCTCTCGTCACCGGGCACCGTGGCCTAGCTCCTATTTGCTGTCAGTGACCCAGTCTGTGGAATGTTAAGCTCAGCACCCCTGCCAGTGGATTGGAAGCGTCCATACCCTGTCTGTGCGGCGAAGCAGTCAGCACCGTTTTCTGTGGAATGTTAAGCTCAGCACCCCTGCCAGTGGATTGGAAGCGTCCATACCCTGTCTGTGCTGCGAAACAGTCAGCACCGTTTTCTCTGGAATGATTTAGTCATCACCATTGTCGCTGAACTGAGACACAGTGAAAAGTTTTTCATTTTGAGTAATGGTCTCGACCCGCGTTCCATCTCTGAAGCTCAGAAAAGACTTTGAATTTTGGATAGATTCCCGACTTCGTTATGTACTCTCCGTGTAAATGTTTGCGGAGGAATTAGTCGCCACAAGGGGGCTCCAGTGCTTCAGCCATAGACGGCTGCTTCAAAGATGCTTCATGCGTCGGGAGGGTACAGCTCACAAGAGGCATCGCTGGGGACATAAACAAGAGGAAAAGATAAGGGGAGACAGCAGGCACCTTGTGAATTATGGGATTTCTATTTGAAAGTTTAGCTACTTTTGTTTTACCATCAGCCTGGTAAGGATTTGGAGGATTATATTAGATTAGGATCCTGACGGAGGTCTAGTGTTCCTTACACTGCTTATAGAGGGTAAGGGTCCCCGACATTGTTTATGGAGCTCCTGGGTCCCTTTTCAGTGTTTGAATCGCTCAGTGTCGGTGCATTAAGATTCAGGTACCGCACATTTTATGAGCAAGCTCATGACTGTACACTTACTGTATATTAAGGAAGGTTTGGATGCTTCGCATTTTGAAGGACATTTATGGTCTCTCACATTACTATAGGAAGAATTTTGAGGACGTTTCACTCCGTAGGAGAGGGATTGGGGTCCTGGACCGCAGAGTGGCCGGGGCAGTGAGAGCAGCCCGCTACTGAATGTTTACTCCCCAGGGCCAGGCTTTAATGGAGCACCTGGACGTACTCCAAAAGTACAATGTGAAAGGGGCCACGAGGCCATTTTCGCACATGCAATCTTATCAGTGCGACTAACTGGATGGTGTTTTAAGTGCTCAAACCTCCAGCCGACAGAACAAAAGACGGCGAGAAGAAAGCGTACAGCTTTGTATCGTGGCTCATGATACAATCGTGGCTGATCCCTGAACGTCCAAAGGAGGCAGAGAAAAATGTAACTTGGAACATAAAGAAAAGCAAACACCAGCATAAGCTCACTAGCGGTCCAGGACTCGAAATCCACTGAAATTGTGGGGATATGAAAATTGTTACTTAATGCTTGTGTGCATATTTCATCTCTTCACATCCCATTACATATTTTCTCATCTCATCTCATTTTCCCTCCACTTTTCCTGGTGATGGTGACAGTGGTAACAGACCAAGCGAGACAGACCAGACCTAATTTTCCATGGCCATAGACTCTGGCCCATAGGTGACTCGGTTTTATTCCTGGGGGTGCAAGGTGAGAGAGCACAACCATTCATTCATCCAGATAAAAAAAGAAAGTAAAAAGATAGTTAATAAATTTGCAATAAATTATTATATAAACCACATTTTCAAATATAAATGTACAATTTAATTTCATTTTCTTGAACTTGCTATTTGATGTTCAATTCGCATTTTCATCATACCAATAGGGGGTGCACTTGCACCCTCTGCCCCCCGGTAAAATTACCCATGCTGTAGCTCATTCCTGGAAGGGCCCAGAGATGTTCTCAAGCCATCCAACGATACATAATCCCTCCAGTATCTGCTGGGTCTCCTCTGGGACCTCCGCCCAGCAGGACGGACCTGGAACAGCTCCCTTGAAAGTTGACCAGTGAGCGTCTTTATAAGATGCTCAAACCACCTTAGCTGACTACTCTCAATCCAAAGCAGCCCAAGCCCTACTTTGAAGTCCCCTGGGTTTCCCAAACCCCTCACCCTGTCTCGGAGAGTGCGTCTGGCAACCCGGCAGAGGAACCTCATTTCAGCTGCCCGACCTTGCTGTTTCGGTCATTACCCAAAACACATAACCACAGGTGACGACATGGGCGTGGACTGTCTGGGTTTTATCTTTTTAAATCAAGGAGTCACTCTTCTGAAAGTTTAAAGGTCTCTCTTGGGAGGTATACTGATCATTTTAAAAGTGCCAGATACTTTCTCCTATGTTCTGGCAGACAGGAAAGCTTTCTTGTAATCTCACGTACACTTACACACAGACTAAGGCTATTTTGCTCACTGAGGAAACTTCTCCCCTATATGTCCAATAAGTCAAGTGTTAAATCAAACAGTCTGAGAGTCAATAGGAGTTTGGTTTGTGTGTCTATCTCAAGGGTAGATAAAGTTGTGGGGCCAATTCCTCACACCTATTCCAGCCTTGGCTGAGTGTAACAGAGTGGGGAAGTATCAAGCCAAGGTCAGACCTCCAAAACGCTGTTACTGAGGGTGATGAATTAGCATGGATGGTTATTACACTCCATAACGAAATACTGCACACCAACGAATATCTCAAACAAAAGCTCATCTTAGAGCAGCTTTGACATTATCTTATAGCCTGTGTCCCATGTCATCGGGTAGCTTGCCTGAGAGTTTGATATTTCGATACACTGATCAATTATGTTTATCTATCTCGTCGATGTTTATGGTCAAAACTTAATTCCGTTCAACTGGGAATAAAATCCGAGTGGCTGATTCCAATGTTTGGTCTTGTGACTTGGATTTTAAACCTGATCTGCAATTTCTTCAGCTACACTTTCTGTTCCTGCTTTGACTTCCTATGTCGCTAAACATTCAAAGAACATTTAGTGGCCTTTTCTTCCGTGGCTAAACCCAATCTACTGACCATCTCTCCTATAATTGGCAAAGGCTGCTGTATCGACTAATCTACTGGGCTAAGTTAGGGTGCCTTATTGGGTAATCTTGGATTCTTTATTTGGTACTGAAGTTTCTGAGCAGCTCCGCTGGTCAGCATACTGGAGGTTGCCTAGCTACTATACATTTTGGCCTAATGAGAGATAGCCCTGTCTGCTGTGGAATTCTAATGAGGTGTGAAGAAGTACTCTCACCCTCCAGCAGAATGTACTCACATACGTACTCAACACACACACCACAGATGTACTACTCACACTTAGTAATACACAGATTTATATATCTGCAAGGACACTCGTTCATTCATAGACATGCATTTTACAGTATAATCCACCAACATAAACATGCTTTCATTGACTAAACATACAAGCTTAAGTGAAAGCACCTGTGAAATGTTTAATCCGATTTCCCTCTCAGGAATGTTCTTAGTAAATATACAGTTTGTACTTCTGTAAATCAAAGTAATGCTCAGTGAAGCCAATCTCTCAGTGTAAGTGTGGAGTTTCGTATTTATCATTACGCACGTTCTCCATTGGAGGAAATGTCTGTTAAATAGATCAATGTAAATGTATTGTTGGGTGGAGTTCCTGGTCTGTGTGAACTGTGGTGGAGAATCCTCCCACTGTTTGTCATGTGGTAAGGAATCCCGCCTATGTGTACTGTACTGAGCAATCCTCTCTCTGTGTCTACTGTACCGGAAAACCCTCCGTCTCTCTGTCCTGTAGTGAGTAATCAGCCCTCTGTGAAGTTACGTAGTGAGGAATCCTCGTTCTAAATCGTAGTGAGTAATTCTATGTGTGTGTAATCTTGTGAGGAGCCTTCTGCAGACACAAGAGCTGGATTCAACAGAACCAAAACCCCTCCAAAAATTCTGGTCGTTTCCTTATATGCTTAATCCACCCTTATTAACATTGTTGATAAGAGTGTGTGTTTTTTAAGCCATCAAACACTTTTACTTGTTGGTCATGGAGAAAACAGTGTAGGGTATTATAGATATCCACAGAGTAATTCCTTCATATATATGTAGCTTTGGAAAAAATTAAGAGACCATTGAAAGTTTCTAAGCAGCAGAATATAAGGTGAAGCAGGAGACACTGACAATGACCAGAAACCAGCCAGGTAGAGGGCAGAAGCGACTGTCTAATTTCAATGATGACCATCAGCTTGTCCAGCATTGCCTCAAAAATCAGAGGATGACATCAAGTGACCTTGCAAAAGAATGGGAAACATTAAGTGGTGTGAAGTGCACGGCTAGGACTCCTAGTAGCAGGACTGAAGTCTCGGAAGAAGCCCTTCATCAATGAGAAGCAGGGAAGAGCCAGGCTGGAGTTTGCCAAAAAAATGTATATTTTACACAGACACATACAAATAAATTGAAAGATGAGTGAAACTGAAAATTTTTGCCGTGGTCTCTTAATTTTTTCCGAGAGCTGTATATGTGTGCGTGTGTGTGTGTCTGTGTGTGTGTGTGTGTGTGTGTGTATGTCTGTGTGATGGGAGCTGAATATTTTTTCCATTCCCGCAAAATCAATAAAACCTTTTGCTTTGCACTTTTAAAAACAATTCCTGACCCCTCAGGCTTTCGGAAGGTCACCGCGCAAATCTAGAATGCCAGTCAATGCCTCGATACCATAGCCAATAAATTATTAAAGAACATATAGGTTTAATAAAACAATCCTGAGTGAAACTCACCGCAGCTGTCAGTCCATCAGGCAATCAGACTCAACTCTGAACTCCAGTAGTTCAATCCAGATTATTCATGTGATTGTATCCTGTGCCTGGAAGGTCTTTATTCTCTCTGTCATGATGCCAGTATCTCTTTTTTTCTATATCTCCCCCCTTCCCCTGTCTTCCTTTCTTATCCCCCGCCTCCCTGGTGTCTTGGCCTCCTTCTCGTTGGCTCTGTGTGCCTTTCTCCCTCTTTCCCTTCTGTCTTGCTCTGTCGCCTTATCTCCTTCCTACCCTCTCTCACTCTCTGCTCCCTTTTTTTTTTTTAAACTCTCTCTCCCTGCACCCTCCCACCCCTCAACCACTTTCTGTTTTAAAATACGCATGCAGAAGCACATGCAAACTCAGACAGAGACACACACGTGGTCAGCAGAGGGGACAGGCCTCCCATAGTTGAAAGATCTTCTTGGTCGGTCCCTTCACCCCAAGAATAGAAGACGAATGGCTTAAACTAAATATAAGACTTACTGTGTCCTCTCATACTCAAAGTGAATAGTGACTAGTGCATTAGCTGGGTGAAACAAATATGTTCCCATGCACGATTCTGCCGAGGTAAATCTGATGGCATCTCAGCATGATTTATGTGGGAAAAAAACCCAATTCTTCTCTTGTGAGGCTTTCGGGATAAGAATGTGAGTGGAGACAGCAGCCATTTCTATTGGCTGCCAAGGTCACCCTGTGTAAGGCCCCGCCCAGAAATAGCTCTGGGGAACAGTGCTCGGTTTGATGAAGTTCCGTTCACGCTAAGGAGAAAAGAGAAAATGGTTTAGAGGACAGTAAAAAGAAAGGGTAGTAGTCACCAGCAATCGGTAATGAGTAAAATTCTAGTAAAAACCTTAAATCCTCAGAGAAACAGTGGAAAAGACATGAGGAATGGCCTTCCTTGGAGGCGCCATCAACTCCATCCAATCAGCTGGACTGCTAATATGCAAGGATGACAATTAGTCACAGTGGCAGTCAGACCCTCTGCCAGTCAGCAGGCTGCCAATCAGACGGAGCCTGGCGTGACGTACCGCAGCTGGGCTCGAGAGAGCTCCTTCCATCAGCAGTCGCTATTTAACAGGTGGTGTTATCTCGTGCCTCTGAATTACTGCGTCAGTCTACCTGATAATTTTGTTCTCTCGTGTTCCCTGTTTATTAGTGCTTGATTTCCACATTAGATTGGATTATCTAAACTCCGTTATCGGAGTTGTTTTCTAACCTGTCGGCTTCCGGCACCATTTTGAGAGCCTTTAGTCAAAATTTTTTAATTTCTAAAACAAGAGGATACAAGCGGGATATTCACTTGCATAGCCAGTCCTGCATGATCTCACATACAGGAGCAACTAGACTCCCAGACTTTTGTAGAATATAGGAGTTTGTGTAAGTGTTTCCATCTGACTACATCTTTTACTTTCTGGACCTGAACTATCCATCTCTGCATCCAACCATCTTCTATAGCCACAATTCCAGGACCACCACAAGACACACTGAGGTGTAGCCTGCAGTGCTGACTGAGCCTGCAAAACATTCCCATGAAGCTTAATATTTCCAGAATGTTAAATCCATCAGTCCAGTAAGGCCACTCAACTCAGTAGCTTCTTGAAGCTTGACATGATGTCTGTCTATATCCCTGTTCATTAGTGAATTTATTAGTAATATGCAATGCATGGTAAATATATAAATATCTCACACCTTGGAAGCCCTTATCTGAGGGTATTGCTTGTCAGGCTGAGTGTCTGTGACAGGACTCAGGCTGTGCTGGGATTATTACTCTGGTTATACAGAGCTCACAGTCACTATTAGACTTTTAGGAGTTTATAGAGCAGTATCACTCTGGCAGATATGGATGGACCTGGGTGGGTGGCCATTATACCAAACTGTATCACTGAATACTAGAGAATGGCTGCTGCAGTTGATCTTATTACGATCACCCTTATCTTGTTTATGCACACACTAAGAGAATGAAAATACAGTATCTGATAACTGTACAGCTTTTTAAAAAAATTGCACCAGGGAGAGGTATTCTGCCCAGGGTATACCTGTGCCTTGTATTGCCCCTGCACCCTCGGATAAGTGATTTGAAGATGGATGGATGGATGTATGGGAGCATCCATCTTTTGAATCACTGCCTTTGCAGTGTGTAATTTAAGCCAATACATCATATAGTGTCCATAGTCGCCTTAGACATTTTTATGATGGTTTGAAACTGGAAACATTGAAGCATCCAGATTATTTATTTATTTATATATCGCCACACTTCAAAGTGAAATTAGATTTTTATCGGAAACAACATACATCAAACCAGCCATAATTAGTCCTATAAACCTTTTGGGGCAAGAGACAGATTATCAGTCAAATTTATACCAGGATGATGGCTTGAAGGTAATCCGTTATCAGCTTGCCATTGTCCTGCCAGAAGTCAGAAATCTCTATTCTTCTCAAAATGATATTTTCCTCGAGTAAGTACCATTAATTCCATTAAAAAGGAGCATCCAAATCCTCGTTTCCTCATAACACGATATTTCCACCTCCACACTTAATAATATGACTGCCACTATCATATAAATCTGTTTCAGGGAGGAAATGGCTTCCGTTTTGGTACTCCCACATTTCTGGGAAGTTCAGTTTGAGGATTAGTTTTACCTACCCTAGGAATGTTGGTCTCAGTCATCGGCTCTTCTGATCACTGTCTCTCTGACTTAGCCACTCCGTTTGGGAGCAGGCCTTGTCTGCAGTAGCTGTGCAGTGTATTTTTCAGTTCAAAGCTTCTCTTAAAAAAAGGAACATTCAGTGCCTTTGAAATCATTCCCTGATCTCAGCGTTTTCACATCTCAATACCCATGTTTCCCTTTGACTTTCATGGTAACATCTCTGCTTCGAGTTCCGTACTCAACTCCAGGATCATACTCAGGCCGGTTTCATTGCGGCGTGCACTTTTATTTCCAAGGAGCAGCGGCAGGTCCTGGAAGGGGCGATACGGACAGTCTTCTCAGGGGGTAGCATCTTATCCATTTATCCAGCTACACAAGAAACACAATACAACATGCACAGCATACAGATGAGACTGTCCCAAATCCCCAACCCACTAGGCCTTATGGCAGACCCTCAGAAGTGAACAGTTAGATTAAAATAGTCATAAATAACAACGACAACAATAATAATAATGCACACATATGTATACATACATACATGTACATATACATATACAAGCAAGTCACAAATGACAATGGATTAGTAAATGAGTAAAAGACAAATGGGGGGGGAGGGGCCAGCAAACTGTCTCCCCTCCGGCTGACGATTTTGACCATTGTCAGCATCCTGGCCACCGGTGGTGAAACTGTGGGCTGCCACATGGGCTTTGACTCCCACTGCCCCAAAGCGACGATCGATTTTCCCAACACCTGTGCAGGGGGAATCAACACTTTCCAGTAAGTAAGGATTTTAGTTTCGTTTTTTTTCCCCCCAACTGAATTGGTATTGTGACAAAATACCAGTAACGCATGATTCTACTAGCCTGACACCTCTCTGTGCTCCCTACATGCTTTGATGTTGCACTTCTGGTCCTTGATAGTCTTATTAGGGTCTTGCTTTGTTAGACGTTGTTGTGTAGCTCCTGCTCCAATCCTGCTTACAGTCCAAACTGGGCATTCACTGGAAGCTCAGACTAGCTACACTTACTCCTAGCTGACGCTTTGAAAGCACATCTGCTTGCAATGCACTATTAGCCTCACTTGCGTGTCACTGTGGATAACAGCACCTGCTAAATTTGTGAAATGTATTGTAAATGCAAACGCTAATAATAACTTAGCGGGCTATTATATGTCTGTGCACACTACAATAGACCTTTTGCTAATGATAAGAGGGGACTCACAAAATGATGTATATTACCAAGCTGTTCTTTGCAAAGTATTCTTTCTGTTGAGAAGCATTTAGTTTGGAGGATTCTAACCTCTACCTCGGAGAGGCAAGCAAAATTATTTTTTTTAATTATTTTTCAGGAGATAGTGGTTACATCAACCCAGTGCACATTGCGGCAGGACACCTTGGGCTGAGGCGCCCATGATGAAATGTGCTAGCCGTCATTTGTGAAGAAGCAGGGTGGTGATTTAAACAGCAAAGGAAGAGGAAGGAAGGAGAGAGGGAGGGGCGAAAATACAGAAGTCAGCAGAGAGCAGAAGCTGTCACTCAGAGAGCTAGAGAGCGAGGCAAAACGAGAGGCAGAGGAAGACAGTGACTGAGGGCGAGTGGGGAAATTGCACGGAACCAGGTGAAGGCCCGGCTTTCATCATGGCACCTTGGACAAAGACCACCGCGGAAAGATACGGCGTAGGTAAGTCTCCATCATAGGCCCGAGTCGTGCCTGTTACACAGAGGCTACACTTTGTTATACTTCCTGTTAAACAGGATGTGGGCAGATGGAGGCCAACGGATCAGTTGTCTACTGAATCACGTTTGCAAAGATGATAAAGATTGTTAGATCGACATTTAACATGCAAAAAGCGCTTTAGCCTCACACGATGGCGTGACAAAAAGGCAGAAGAAGAGAGATGGCTCGGCACTAGGTCTAAAGCAAGGATGTGAGGAGACTAGGACAGGAACAGAGGCGGAATAAACTAGGTCTAATCCAGACTAGAACTAGTCCGCAGACCTGGGATAATCAACGGGCAGCACCGTTAGACCAGAGCAATACTGCAACCAAATTATGGAGAGCCTAGAGACAGTTTGCAGCAATATGCAGGGCTCAGCAGGGAGGTAGTTAGTTAGCTAGGCTGTACAAGAAATTATGGCTACAACAGACCAAGCCCTTGGACCCCAGGAAAATTTGTCTGCCTGTACTAAGCTGAAGTAAATCCAGTATAATTTCTGATGTTATTTAAAATATTGAATTATAAATATTTAAAATATTTAATAATAAAACTGGACCATCCCGACCAAGTAACCCTTATGTCCTGCCCAATGTTTCCTGTTATTGACTGACTCCAAGCTATGACCCTGGATTAGATCAGTGGTTATGGGGGTTAGGATCTGACTGGGTTCTCTGATGATAAAATAATGAATAAACATATAACAATTGCTAAACGTCAAGTAAAAGGTTAGGGAGCTAATATGAAGAGACATTAATCTTGAAGATCAATAGTCCTGGTGCTTGTACAAGTGAGAAATTATTCATAGTTTCTGCATCAGGGCTTGTGCAAGAAACTTGAAGCAGTCAAAATGCAGACACAGAGAAAACCTTGTCGATTTTTATGCTGAAAAAGACTGAGGCTGCAAATTAAGTTAGAACTGATATGAAGGTATAAAGTATAAACAAATATTCATAGTGTAATGACACTTAGAGTAAATGTAAATTCTACACTGTGCTCATATTCACTGCCTATTCGGAAAAGAGCAACCACTCATATAATAATTAGCTTAGAAAGTATCGATATAGCCGGTGCAACACTGATCCATTCATTTCAGTAACCGTGTAGAGGTGTGCTGATCAGTAAGGCGTGAAGTAGGAAATCTATGGACATAGGTCAAAGCACAGATCATACTCATAGGTACACATAGGGGGGCTGGGGGACCCTTATAGAGCCATCTGCCCAACCACTGATCACTCGGGCCTCTGCAGACATCTCTGTGACATATTAACCTTGCTTTCCGCACCCAGTGTTTTGACGCATGTCTCAGTTCTGTGTAAATGAATCGATCAAGTCTGAATATCTGAAAGGTGCCCGACGTGCTTATGAAGTGTCCAACCGAGATTGACTCTAGCCTGTTCAGCTTTAAAAGTATTTGCATGTACCAGAATCTCTTCGGATGCCCAATTAACGAGATGTATTCAGTCAAGTGTAGCTGACACATTTCTAATAAGTAGGGCTGTTGAGCTACCTGTGCGCCCTTAAAAAATGGAAGAAAAATACAGATTAGATATGGTGATGCTTGACGACACTGATTGTTTTCCTTGGTGCTGTTCCTGCATAGCTATATGGTGATAGGAGCGGAGTTATTCATGGCGTGATTTTAGTGACATTCCCAGGATGAGGCTTGCCGTTGCCGGGGAGCGGCTCTCATCCGGCTTTACCTTCCCCTGCGCGTTGCTGTATGTGTAGAACCGTTTGCTGGGAGGGCAGCCAGGAGGTTTGATGGCGCTCTGCTCGATTTACCCAGCCGGGCGGCGTGAAATGGACACGGTGCGGCACCACAGAGGCACTTTGCCCGTGCGGGTGGGAATAGAAGTAAATGGGGCCTGGTTCATATTCAGGCCTCAGGGGCAGGACATGAAATTGGCCTTCTGCTGCCAACATTTGCAGTAGCATTTCTCCAGCTTTTCTGTGAAGCTCTCACACACAGAAGCGATTTTTATAAGTTTGGCCTCGCCTTGTCCAGTCCTGACTGTTTTAAGCCGTACTGCACTAAAAATTAACAACATACACAAACCGTTGGTGGGTATTTGATACATACTTATCCTTTCAGTTTTGTTTTCTTTTCAATGATTAACTGTTTTTTTCCCCCCTTTTAATAGTCAGTGTGTTAGGCTGGAGTTTACATTACTGGCCCCACGGGGTGACTATCCCACTGACCTTCCAAAGAGTAGCACCCCTTGGTGCTAGTACTCTGTCAGGAACATCACTGTATCAAACTAGAAAGAATCTGGCATGAAAAGATAACTGGGAAACGTAAACGTAATTAATATTGGGTATTACTTACAGTTTTACTTTGCCTGCATGTTATTTGTATGATTCCTAGCATCCTTTGCATAAGGATTAAAATCAGCATCATTAGTTTTAGCACAATGTTTCTCTTTTTACACATTGGTCAAGTGTGTGGTAGACGTTGAGCCTTTTTCTCTAACCTAGTTTAATGAAATATGCAGATTTACCGATTTTCCCAGATCTCTTCACTGATTCACTGATTGTTCTTATTTCTGTCACTGTGGATATGAGCCGAGTCGTAAAGATTCGCATCTAATACCGAGTCGAAGCGGGTTTATTTTGCGCTGTCGCTTTCATACTGCGTACTGCGGAAAGCCGCCGATCTACTAAAACAAGGCGGAAGTGAGCGTTAAGGAAGTCACCAATGACACCCCCCTCACCCCCCAGCCCCGTACTGTAGCATCTGACTGCGACCGCACGGCCGGCGGAGGGCAGTCCGGACCCCATGCAGCGCCGCTCCATGCGTATAATTAGTCATCGTGGTCTGCATTTAGACTGGTGGTCAGAATTCGCCATTAGCCTCATGATAATACTGCCAGCGTGCCATTTCACACCACACTTTCTGCAGTGTCTCAGTAAACACAACTTTTTTTTTTAAAGCAGACATTGTGTAATTAAACAGGTGAGAGTATGAGAAAATTGCCGTTCTGTGCGTAATGTGGAAAGCGACCCCGGTATTAGAGTTCAGCGCAGGAAACGCTGCCCCCTTCAGGCAGAATAATAAGTAATGAATAAGTACAACCGGTTACAGTTAGATGGCAGGGAAGGAATCAAATGGATTTCATGTTGACCGGGTAACATTTGTCCCCTCTCCACCTCTCTTCCTCTCAGTTAAATGGAATTTCAAAGCAAATGGAGAGAAGCACCTATCTCTGGAGATTGGGGATACGGTTCAGATCCAGGAGTCGTGCGAAGGTAAACCTCGGAAGAAGATTAGTAGATAAATTGGCAATTTCAAGGAGAAGGAATAGATTTGAAATCTTATTCTAAATGTCTTTTCAGTCCCTTAATACTCTGGAACACTGCCACACATTATTGTGAATGTTTTCTATGAGCTATATTTTATATCTATTGTTATATATTATCATTAATTATTTACAGATGATTATATGGAATAATTTATTATTGACTGTTGTGTAGAAATTCCAGTGTTTGGGGTGAAGGTTTTTTGATTAAAGAGACTGTTGTTGCAGGGTGGTACAGGGGCCACCTGACCAAAGACAAGACTCAACAGGTGAGCTGGTAAACACATGCATTTATGCAATTATTAGATTATTATGGTATTCGTCCTGCACAGGCTTGAAGCACAATGCAGTTGCTACCTGGATCCCTTCCCATGCTCGTAGTGATAGCACACTCAGTTAGTGATCTGTTTCTGCTATATACTACTGCTCTGTTGAGTAAAGCCCATATTTGTATAACGAGAGAAACATCTCCTCCCTCCCCAGGGTATGTTTCCAGCCTGTTTCATTCAACTGAAGGAGGTGATCATTGAGAATCATGGGTAAGTAACACTTCACTGAGACGGCTGAAGTCACAAGTACAGCACAGCACGAAAGGAATGAATCTCACATCCGCACATCTTTTCCAAATTTTAAACATTTGAAGACCGCAGTGTTTCCCTGTTGTAGCATTTCAATCCATGCTCGCTAATCCAAAAGCTCGCTAATATGAGCTGAGGTTTCAGAGTTTTAAAAAATTTTGCTGCCCAAAGATCCAGCCATTTGCTATAACTCTGTATCATCTATGGGTTTGTGTGAAATTTATAAAACAATGACATAGCAGGAAAAATATGCATTAAATGTGAAATGAATATATGTGAATATTACCTATTACATCATATGTTACTTGTAATAATTATATATACACACAATACTACATATAAAATGAAGAATATCTATTACATATAATTATTTGATTATATAGCATCATCAGCATTCATCGACGTACATCCTCTGCTTTGCACATTAAGCTCCTGCTTAGCAAACGCTCATCTCCTTAATCTGCTGAGTGCCGTTGTCTCCTTCAAACGCCTCTTTCCCCCGAAAGCCCCCCCCGCTCTCATTCCCCTGATCCGCGCTGTCGTAAAGCGCCGCGTTCCATCATCATTTGATACCTCTCCAGCCCGCTGCTCAAGCCTGCAGCTCCACTTCTCCTGAGCTGCGCGGCCCGGTGCCACGGGGCCGCGCTATGCCTCGCGTCACCTGAGGGCGCGCCCTCATCTCATGGAGGCCTAATGCGGGTCGCGCTCACCGCCTCGGGCCAGTCAGCCGTGCGTTTCATGTCCTTATCGCCTCTTCTCAGTCTGCCTGCGCTCGAAATGTCCTACTACATCCATTCACCTGCCTTTTCTGTCTCCCACTTACTCGCCCTACATGTTATTTTGATGCCTACAGAATACAATCATTTTTCAAGCCCAATTAATTTGCAGACGTCACTTGATACCGGTGGCAGCCTTGGACGCATTTGTACATATCATCTAGGTTAAGAAATTCCACTGTCTGGTTTTGGGAAATTATTAATGTAAAATTTGTCTTTGCCTCTAGGGGGCAGGAGATGGTGACCTCTGCAGAAATGCCTTTGGTGAAGGAGGTGACCACCACCTTACGAGAATGGGGAAGCATCTGGAAACAGCTATATGTTGTAAGGACTAAGTAACGAAAGAAGAATTCATTTTTTTGTAATATGTAGCTATATGAGAAACGTATAGCATGCCATTTGTCTATCTGTAGAACCACTCCTTGTTTAGAAACTGAATTTGTTCCAGTGACCGGGTCGTTAAGCTTAATGGTCCCTAAGTGAAAATCACAGCAGCCTAGGCATGACCGCAACTGTATTTATGACATTACTTCAACTTTCTGTACTCAGTTTCTTTTATTTCTCGCAGAGTGGACATTTTTAACAACATTTTAGACATTCTATTTCAAAGACCTCTCTAGCTCCGCGAAATCTGGTCGTAAATGCGCACATTGGTAGGAAAATGGATTTCTTTATTACCGTCGCATTTGGAAATGGTCCCTAACTGAGGTAGCTGCTAAATGAGGAGTGGTCGTATATAGTTGCCTATTGGTTTCTCCTCCTCTTTATTTCTAAGCCAATCCAAAGTGGCATCTGTTTTAATGACATCATGCTGTCCCCTCCCTAGGCCAATCAGAAAGAGCGCGTGGCTCATGTCCGGAGCTTAATGTGGGAGCTGATGGAGTGGCGTTCCCAGCTACTGTCAGGCACCCTGCCAAGTGATGAATTCAAGGAGCTGAAACAGAAAGTGACCTCCAAAATCGACTATGGAAACAAGTACACCAATGCTTCAGCTTACTTTCACCCTGTCGCTCTCTCCTTATTCCTCGATCTTTCCTTCTCAGCTCCTTCTTGAAGATCAAACTCACATCAGCTTCACTCTGTGTCACAGAGGAGCACAACAGAAACAAAATAATACTTACAAATGTAGACATTCATTTGTGGGAAATTAACAGATTTCTCCGATTGCAGGGTTCTGGAATTGGATCTTGTTGTACGGGATGAGAATGGGAATATAATCGACCCGGACAAGGCCAATGTCATCAGCTTGTTCCATGCCCATGAAGATGCCACTGCCAAAATCTCTGAACGCATTAAAGAGGACCAAGTGAGTTGGACCTGGAGGAAGTAAAAGGATTTTAAAAGAAATTAAAGTTGCATCACAGCATCTGCCTCCCTACCAAATAAATCCCCTAGGAGATCATTCTGAATCTGGGGCTTACAATTGATTTCAGACCCATAGTGGAATTAACACAATAGTGGGCTCTTTATTGATAAAATAAGTGTATTGATGTGATATGGCAGATAATTCTTCCCTGTGCTGTAGAAGGCAATGAGAATTGTCTACTTCCTGTGCCTAAATTCATTATAACAGCAATGTTTCCCACCTCCTATCAGTCTAATGTCCAGGCAGATCATTCTGGGATATCGGCTCGGATCCAGTCGTCTCCCACCCATAGTCTGTATGTCTTCGTCCGCAACTTTGTGTGCCGCATCGGGGAGGATTCTGAGCTATTTATGTCCCTCTACGACCCCAACAAGCAGGCCATCATCAGGTCAGGAGTCATTATCCGATATGTCTTTCTGTCTCTGCCCTATGTGCTGGTGGTGGACCTAGTTTTACACAGAGAGCCTTAGAGTGACTTTGTTTGGAAAGGATCCCTGATATTTATCCCAGAGCATGGAAAAATCACCCATGTAAAGTGTCTTGGGATAACTCTGTTGTGAAATGTGCTATATAAAAATAACTTGAATTGAATTGAATTGAATTGAAAAATCTGGTGTCTGTTGCTTTCTGTTCCTGTATCTTTTGAAGCCTAACCCCTTCACAAAAGCCTTCTTTTACAACCCCGAAATAATAATATTGTCATTGTATTAAACATACAATGTTTAATACTTCTTGCTTGCTTGTTTTGCTTACCTCCTCGTCCCGTCCAGTGAGAACTATCTGGTGCGCTGGGGGAGTAAAGGATTCCCTAAGGATATTGATATGCTGAACAACCTGAAGGTGGTCTTTACTGTAAGTTATCAATAAGGGTCTGCATTCACCAACAAACAAGTGAACTGTTCCCATTTCTTTGTAAGGTGCTCCAGATCGTCTCCCACTCAATATGGCTTTCTAATGGCATATGACACTCGCTTCTTACTCTCCCTGGCCTGGTTCATGTTACTTTATTGGCACAAACAATATCACGGGAACTACTACCAAAGTATAGTTGAAACTCAAGCAGCGATGATGTAACCAACATATAGACAGGGTTCCTTAGTTCCAGTACTGGAGGGCCAGCCTACAACACAGTGTGCAGATTTTCTTGCTCTCACACAACTACTAAACCTGGTAATTAGGTGATTAGTATGTGTTTGAGCAGGGAAATCTGCAAGCTTGTGTTGCAGACTGGCCCTCCACGACTGGACCTGGGGAGCCATGATAGAGAGAAAGAGTTCCAAGCCGAGAGACTGACACGTAAGGTGTGTTACACGCCGTAGGATCTGGGGAACAAGGACCTGAGCCGGGAGAAGATCTACCTGATCTGTCAGATCGTGAGAGTGGGGCGCATGGACCTTAAGGACAGCAACAAGAAGTGTACCGTAGGCCTGCGGAGGCCCTTCGGCGTGGCAGGTGGGTCCCCGTTGAGGTTTCCTGGTTTTCATATCTCAGATGTCAGCTACCGCTTTAAATATCGTGTTCAACATCACGTCCAGTTCTCCGCTATGCTGCCCACTTATACAGAATCTCCTCTTGCCATTTTCCTGTCCGTTTCTGCCTGCAGTGATGGACATCAGCGACATCATTAAGGGGAAGATCGAGTGCGATGAAGAAAAACAGTACTTCATCCCCTTCCATCCGTAAGGCTGACAGTTTCCTTTCTACCTCTATTATTTTCCTCCCTATCTTTTGTCTCTTCCCTTCTTCCTCAACTCTCTGTCTCTGTCTTCTCTTTCCTCAATCACTCTCTCATTTTCACTAATTTTTTTCTCCCCCCTCTCCCTACCCATCTGCAATCTATTCTCCATCCCGACTTCACATTCCCCTTCCCTGTAATCTGTTCCTCTCACTTTTTATCCCCCCCCCCCCCCCCAATCTGTCTCCAGTCACTTCAAGGGCCTCTCTGTTAATTAATGAACAGGGGTAGGTAATGGGATTACCACGGTTGAGCTTCCCGTCTGTAATGCATTTCTAGTGTGAAATACGTATTTCGTTGTATTTAATCGATGGCTGTTTGAACCCGGTCTCCGTCTGTCTGCAGTATCATGGCGGAGAATGATTTTCTGCACTCGCTGCTCAACAAGGTGACGGCCTCGCGCGGCGACAGCGGAGGTCAAGGTTGTCAGCTCTATTACGTCAAAGCTAACAGCAGTTAGAGAAACGTCTCAGGTTTCTGAGCAGTATTATGAATGTAGTATGTATGTACATGCCGGCCTTTTTGGTATTTCTTGGATCTGAGTCAACATCAGACCAAGACATTTTGTAAAAGTAACTTATTTTTATTATTCCTAGGAGATCTTTTCTTCTTCCACTCATCCAAACCCAAACCCTGAACCTTCACCACTAAGCATTGTTCCTGCTGTCTGTCCAGGGCTTTGGGTGACCATGAAGGCCCTGGTTGGGGATATGGTACAGATTCGGAAGGAGTATCCGCACTTGGTTGACCGCAGCACCGTGGTGGCCCGAAAACTGGGCTTCCCTGAGATCATCATGCCCGGAGATGTGCGTAACGACATTTATCTGACGCTCTGCTGCGGGGACTTCGACAAGTACAACAAGACCACGCAGAAGAACGTGGAGGTCATCATGTGGGTGTGCGATGAGGAGGGGAAGGTGGTGCCGGTGAGTGCCAGACGTAGCCTGGGCTGCTTTAGGAGACGAAAAGGCAAAGGATGACCAAGGTCCAAACCTGAGGGGCGGAGCTACTGGAAATAAGGGGAGGGGCTTCTGAAAAAGAAAGCCAGTATTAACAGAGAGCAGAGATAGGGCTGAAGTGGACCAAAGGGTGGCAAAGAGGTCCTTAGGTGATGCCTTGTGCTGCACTACTGGTAATACAATACAATTCCTTGCTTTTCTGGTGTTTTACTGAACAACATTTTTTTTATTCATTTATAAAGTTGGATATTTCAATTGTGAATTTTGGATTAAGTATCTTGCACAAGATACTGTGGCAGGGATTTTCCATCAACCTCCAGCTGACGACCTTTAGCTTTCTCACGAAGCCTGCCACTACCCACAGGGACCAGCGCACGTGGAATTATATGTCAACCAGCTAATTTGTTTCTGCTCTCATTCCACATTTCATATCTTTTGACAGAATATGATGCTGCGTGGGAATGGTTGATTTATTACGTAATTTGTTTATTTATTAAGTTTTAACAGCTTTTTCTCTTGTGCATCTCATAGCAAAAAACTCACCCAACCAAGGCGAGTTGAAAAGAGAAATCAACTAAAACCTATAAGGGATATTTTGCTTGGATAAAAAATGTTTGCAAAAATTGTATAGTAAAATGATTAAACATCGTTCAATGGTCTCCAGGTTTGAACCAGCGGAAGCTCTATAAACTTCTCTTTGTTTGTACAAGTTTTGATAGTGAAACTCTATTGATAGATCCTTTGTCAAGGGGCGTGCAACCATATTCTGTAACAGAAGTATAAATCCACCCAAACCCTGTCTCAGATATAGTCAGGATGCCCAAGGCAGTGTCTCTGAGTACCAAACATATATCTTCTTTTGTCATACTGTTTCTGGGGAGCTCGCTGACAGCCAGCTTAGATGGTATGAGATTCAGGACCATTGCTTGCTGGTTTAATTTTCCATGGGTGACTGCTATATTTCACACCCTGTAAACTCTGCGTGGGATTAAAACCTCATCCATCAAGCACAAAAGATGTCTCGCCGCCCAGATCCTGAAGGGTTCTTCATCAACCCACCCCCCCCCCATCCCCAAGATGTGAGGTGATATGGGGCAAGGCATCAGTGGTTCCTTGGGCTCTGGGTCACCCAGTTCTCTTCTTGTCCCAGAATTCCATTTGCCTAGGAGCAGGAGACCGGCCTGTGAGTGAGTATAAATCTGTCATCTACTACCAGGTGAAGCAGCCACGCTGGATGGAGACCTTCAAGGTGAGAGAGATGCAAGAGCAGGAAGTCAGGGATATTAGAGAGCAAGTCTGTTTGGAGAAATTATAAATGTAACTGGTCTGGGGTCTGAAATTAAGAAACTTGAGAAACAAGAATAGCCGATGGGTGAGAAGGTGTTTTTCCAGCTATGTGAAAGGACATTGCAGTGGGTATTACAACAGATCACTCTCCAACACTCTCAGCACCCAGTAGTATTATAGATGGATGCTGGGTAGTTTTTGAAAAGGAGTCGGTGGCTCGTCACTTTAAGTTAATTGAAGCATTGCAGTTGTGCATTTGCTTAAACGGAAAGCTTATTCGAGAACTAATCCATTACATGAAAAGTGGTCACGCTGTCAATTCTCAGGCAACGTGTTCACTTCTACCAAGCAATAATTGGAGGCTTGTCCTCCTGTCCTTTCCAGCTCATTTCCTCAGAAGCTGGAATCGTACAAGAGTAGAATGTCAAGTGTTTGTTGTTTCTGCTTCCTGAGTTTGCTTGCTGTGCCACAGCTGTCTGGGCCTGTTCCTCTTGGCTGAGAATGGGGACACACGTGTAATGAGTCTTCCCACTGATTAGGTGGCCGTCCCCTTGGAGGACATGCAGCGGATACACCTGCGCTTCATGTTCCGGCATCGTTCCTCCCAGGAATGTGAGTTTTCCCCTGACCTCCCCATGACCACATGGTTGTTCTTCCTGAATGCAGGTGTGGATGCCATGGCTCAGCAGGTTTGGATGCTATGGCTCAGCAGGTGTGGATGCTGTGGCTCAGCAGGTTTGGATGTCATGGCTCAGCAAGTTTGGATGCCATGGCTCAGCAGGTGTGGATGCCATGGCTCAGCAGGTTTGGATGTCATGGCTCAGCAAGTTTGGATGCTATGGCTCAGCAGGTTTGGATGTCATGGCTCAGCAAGTTTGGATGCTATGGCTCAGCATGTGTGGATGCCATGGCTCAGCAGGTTTGGATGTCATGGCTCAGCAAGTTTGGATGCTATGGCTCAGCAGGTGTGGATGCTATGGCTCAGCAGGTGTGGATGCCATGGCTCCGCAGGTTTGAATGCTATGGCTCAGCAGGTGTGGATGCCATGGCTCAGCAGGTTTGGATGTCATGGCTCAGCAAGTTTGGATGCTATGCCTCAGCAGGTGTGGATGCCATGGCTCAGCAGGTTTGGATGTCATGGCTCAGCAAGTTTGGATGCTATGGCTCAGCATGTGTGGATGCCATGGCTCA
>JAODKL010000002.1:2525091-2537533 GCA_026780765.1 Petrocephalus schoutedeni
TGCCCGTCTGTTAATGCACTATTACACCAGTTTACACTAATTGCACTATTGATGGACGGAACAAACATCAGCTACTCATTTGTCCCACCACACAGACGTAGAGCCGTTATGTCCATACCAAGTAGCTTAGCGTTGTCTCCACGCACGCCGCCTCACGTCCTACCTGCGACGTTTCCAGTTCCTGCAGGATACGCTGGACGCCCTCTTCAACATCATGATGGAGCACTCGCAGACGGACGACTATGACATCCTGGTGTTCGACGCCCTGGTGTGTGTCTCTTGCCCGCTCCGGCGAACCGCAGAGTGAGGGCGCGTGGGTAACGCCCATCCTGTGTGACTGCCTGTCATCTGAAGGTTCTTCTGCTCAGTCCGAGCCTAACACTAAATCCGTCTCTGCCGTCATGACCTGTTATAAAGTGCCTCTTATACTTTAATTGACAGATTGTTTGAGCGGCAATAAAATTTTATGAATAAGTTGTACTGAGAATTCCCACTTACATTACACATCCTATTCCATATATTCAGTTGGTTATCTAATTATAATATTGTTTTTGTTTTACCGCATCATAGAGGTACAGAGAGCATTCAGTAATGTTTACAGGGGTACTCTCACGTACATGTACCGCGTGTCCTGTAATCACTTCTCCCTCTTATACATAAATGTGATGTAATTGCCCTTCTCCTTCTTATGACAGATCTACATCATAGGCCTGATTGCTGACAGGAAGTTTCAGCACTTCAACACTGTCCTGGAGGCTTACATCAAGCAGCACTTCAGTGCAACGCTAGCCTATAAGTATGCCTTGTCACGCGTCTGAATGTCACTCACCCATTTCATACCTCTACATGTATGGACGCGTCCATACCAAAATTATGCACTTCCAGAATTAAACCAGCAGGTGGCAGTCAAAATGATGAAATGGCTTGCTGACAAGTACTATATTTGACTTTATATTTCAGTAAAGATATAGGTTAATGGAATTATCAAGTGCCTTCACAGAGTCTTATTTATAAATCTCTGTTTATATTGCTTTTGGTCTCTGGCTTCCAGTCTGCTTTTGAAAAAAAATTCATTGCAGACAGACAGTAGGTTCATCTTAAACAAAGACCAGAAAATTTAGTGAGACGAAATCATAGCCTGTTATGTAAGTATCCCAGTAAATATAAGGTCAGTCATGTGGCTGATCATTACCATTAAAAATCCACTGTATTTATATCCCAGCTCTCATAAAAAAAACGAGGACATTGACAGAGATTACACTGCTTACCTCCTTATCTCGTGCAGCTTTCAAATACCACAGCCCATTAATGATGCTGTGCCATTATTCTCTAAATCAAATGGTCTGTCAAGTGCTGTTTACCTTATTACCATTTATAAGGGAACTTCAGAATGGTAAACACACTGTAGCAATTCACCTAAGTAAAGCTGTAAACATACTGAATAGAAGTATCTGAAGTGCATAAAAAGTACGTGTATATTTAAAAAAAAAAAAAAACAGCATTCCTGGTAAACTGTGGGCCAAAGGGCTATGAAGGTTATTTGTTGTGCCTGGTATATATTACTACAGATTACAGGCCGAACACAATAACACTGCAGGCTGGACCACACACCTCCAAGCATTCCTACAGTAACTCAGAGCTTTAATCTAGTCCATAAATCTCAGGTTCCCAGGATCTATACAGCAACACTGAATTTTGCTGAAGTGCAGATTTTCACAGAGGCACAAAATTAACCCGACGTCCTATTGACAGCCCAAAGCCCCTCAGAGATGCACCTTCCAAATTTGCAAATCCTAAAGTAAATTATAGCTCATCACCAATAATCTTCTCTTCCCAGCGTCTGACTTGATAATTGTCCCCATGTCACTGTCTGTTGGTGCTCAGGCATGAACTCTTCACCCCTCTCTGTCTCTCCCTCTCTGTCAGGAAGCTGATGTCGGTGCTGAAGACCTACCTGGACGTGTCCAGCCGCGGGGAGAAGTGCGAGCCCATCTTGCGCACGCTGAAGGCCCTGGAGTACATCTTCAAGTTCATCGTCCGGTCCCGCATGCTCTATTCTCAGTGAGTGTGGCCCATCACCCTGGCCGGGCCTATCGAACAATGACTGATGATGAACGATGAATCATGTCAGACGCGTGGACCAAAGCAGCCTTCGGCTGAGAGCTGGGTTCACAGAGTCACGGCCAGCACAACAGCTGGGAAGCAAGCTAGGCCACATTATTTAGTAGCTTGACATTGTAATTACCATTTCTTGCACCCTTATAGTTCAGAAACAGATAAGGAGGTTGGGCAACCTTGTGATTGTGAGTGTATTTATTTTTCTACATGTTACCATTATACATTACCTCCACTTTAGAAACACCTTTGTTCTTTACATTGACGTACACCTCTGACATGTCTGACATACCCACGAGGCCGGACTTATGCACTGGCTAACCTGCGCTTTAACCTCGGGCCCCCTAAGTTTTCCTGTTGATACAGCAGAATTTTATGCTGTGGATTGGACCCCAACAATGACTTTTTCCCAGGGGCTTCCAAACTCCTAAATTCAGCCCTGGACACATGATATTGGACCCAGAACCAGATTATTACAGCTCTGCTTCCTCCAAAAAGAGGCAACACTTCGTCCCCTTGTTAATTAAGACGGATTAACACCCAGATGAATAGTACACAGCTGCAGATGTTAACAATAAACACCCTCAGTGATAATGCGGAATTTTATTGAGACAGATTTGGACGGTCTGCTTTCATCTCGATGGAGACGACGCGGCATATTATTTCCATGTTGCTGTGCTTCCAGCCTTCTAGTGAGGAGAAAAACCTTTTAGTAGGCCAGAGCGAGCCCAGTCATATCGAGCGACTACGCCAGCCATCGCTTTGTCTGCCCCTTCTATACGGCTCGGTCATTGTGCTTCAGATGGACTGTGGCACCAAGGTATAATATTTCTGAATAGCTCAAGAAAAAGGTAAAACTTAAAATGTTAGTGTTTCGGATGAGGCAGCGAATGACGTGGCCATTGGCCGTCCGAGGCTAAGCGAGCATAATGAACAGGCCTGAGTCATCAAGAGATGCTCTGGGAATCAGACAACACTAGAGATCACCATGTCTGGACTGCACCAGGGCTCAGGGGACCATAGACGTCATAGCGTCTGGTGTACTAATAATAAGGGCCACATTAGAGGGCACAGGAACAGAGGTAGGCCGAGGCTTACAGGCACCCCAGGAATGAGGCCGGTATCAGGAATCAGGGATTTGAGCTGTAACTGGGATTTGAATATCAGATCATAGCTATAGCCGCCATGCAGAGTCATTAAGCCTGACATGGTGTTAGCTGCTGTCACTGTGAAATGCAGTGGGGTTGGGATCTACGCCCATATCCGGAAGGGCGTGAGTTCTAAGCCTGTGGCCAATAAAATGATCATATCACCGCCGGGCCTTTGACTGCAATTGCTCCAAGAATACAGGCCGCTCCAGCTCTCTGATCCTTACTTGTACATCGCTTTGGACAAAGGTGCCTGCTAAATGTATAAATGTATAGCCCATTTGAAAAAGCATAGAGAGAGAGCTGAGGAATGTCTGGTATTCGCTTGTTCATACTGCAGCTCGCCGGCTGAGCTCCGCCCTGGTTATGGCTTTCGTAGGGATCTGAGACTTTTGCATCGAAAGCCACTTCTGCAGTTCCTCACAGTGGTTCCCTTCCGCGAAGATGAATACCATCCTGAGTAGCTGAGTAGCTGCCAGCTACAGGGGTTCTCTTCAAAGGCGCCGGTTCCCGTCGAGGCCCGAGTCGTCACCCGTACCACTCTTTCTCTCCCGTAGACTCTACGAAGGCAAGGAGCAGGTGGAGTTCGAAGATTCCCTCAGACAACTTTTTGAGTCCATCAACAATCTGATGAAGAGCGCCCACACCACTTCCCTCTTGCTGCAGGTCGGCATGCACACCTACACGCATAGCAATGAGCACGACACCTACACTCACTGTATGCACAGAAACACCGGGACCCCCCCCCCCCCACACGTTACTGGGCCAGAGCATCTACAGCGTTCCTCAGGAACAGAACCAGCCGTGCCCGGGCGATGCGGCCTGATCGGGGAGCAGGTGTGCCTTGAATGCATCATTTGGAGATGGTGCTTTTTAATGAGTGTAGGAGTCGGTGTGGATGTCGGCTCGTTAATACGCCGATCTGTCAGAGGGGCGCCCACGGGATTAGGGAGAACAATGGGCGCAGTAATCTCCGGGTGTGTGCGCAGAGCCCCCAGGGCTGCACACAAAGGAAGGCGGCCGCTGTGCTGTAAGCGGAGCCGTGTAATCCCCTGATCTCTCAGGCAGCCTGTCTGTGCGCCTCAGTCCCCCACATCGCCCACTGCACTTGTGACCTGTCTGGGCACTGAGACGGTTTTTCTGTGCTTATGTGCTGGTGTGCAGGGGTCCAGTTCCCTAGAGCCTCGATAGACAGACACCAAGCAAATTGAAGGTTTAGAGTGGCACAATACAGGCATTTAGACATTAATGCTTGTACCGTTAATGTGTTTTGTGACATTACTCCATTGATCGTCATCAAAATGATCTGGCATTTGCGCCACAGTAGCCCTTCCGTTGCTTCACGGAATAACCTTCATTCGCATCTCACATCTGTGAGTCTTGGCTGGCCAACATCCTGCCTGCGGTACCTGATTTTTCCCACCTCAGGCCCCTCTTAGTAGGTACACACCACGACTGACTGAGAGCCCAGCAGGCCTGGCTGTTTTGGAGATCCTTTGATCATAATGATTTGGCCCTTGTCAAAGGCACTCGGAACCATGAGTACGGAATGTTTGTGTTCTGTCCAGACTCTGGCAAGCACTGTTTTTTTTCTGAGATAGTCAACATTATTTGTTGCAGTTGCTGGTGGTCATAGTGTTTTGTCTCGTCAGTGTATACCGGGGCGGGCGAGGGACCAGGAGTCTGTGACAAAGGCTGGGGATGAGAGTTGTGCTCAGAAGACAGCGATTTCGGAGGGGAATCTAAGCAGAACGAATTGGGGCAGTTTTCCACTCTGTATCCTGTCCAGCAGTCGGATGAGCCTGTTGTCCGGCGTGGTTCTGTTCCAGCACTGCTCCGGTTTCTGTTTACTGTCTGGTCCAAGCCTGTGCATTGCTCACGGTCTTGTTAACATCCGGCCTTCTGTCTCGTTGGTAGACACGAGGAAAAACCCCGCGTTTCACATTTTATATCGCTGGCTTCTAAAAGCTTGAATCCTGTGTGACGCCAGCTGGAAACGTTTCTACCCCTCTGTCCAGGTGGCGGCTCTGAAGTACGTGCCCACCGTCTTGCATGACGTGGAGATGGTGTTCAACGCTAAACTGCTTAGGTGAGCATTTCCATCCTTCAGGTAGGGAGGTGATGTTCCCATTTACATGAATTCACCATGTACCTCAGACTACATCTCTAGCAATAAAAAATTTATATCAGTGACCAGGGACTTGCTGCAGCGATGATGAAAACAGAATCCACCAGTCATTCTTATTTAGCCCATTCCTCAATCTAGCATCTCGTTATTTTTGATATCCCTGGATTGTGTTATCAGATCCCACTGCACGGGATCATTCCAGCAAACTGAATGTCAGAGACATCGTCAAACCTCCCAGGAACAACTCTATAATTTCCTTGTCAGCATCTCGTAAAGAGTCTCCTCTCCCACCGGTGTCGTCGAATCGGATAACGGCGCTGGTACGAAACGGCCGCGCCGTTAACGAGCGGGTGTCGGGACGTTACGTTTCAGACCTGGCCGTGAAACAGGCGCTGCCTTTCTTTCCGACATCTGACACAGTGCTGAGTGCTTTTGGCAGCGGCTTTGAAGTTTCCTGTGACTGGAACATCCTCTTTGGGTGTCATGCGAGGCGAGCAGTGGAATGCACAATAAGACCCCCCCCTCCACCCCCCGCCTCTATACTTGCACATCAGACATATCTCTCCAGCCCAGCTTGAGTGAGACCTAGTCATGATACACAGGCCGCATTAATAACAGATTAACACTGAGTGCAGTATCAGCGTTCAGGACCAGGTCATAACCATGACTAGGTGTAGCTGAACTACTCCCTCCATGAGGGTCCCCATTTCTTCAGGCTAATACACAGCTTGCAAAAAAGAAGACTGTTTATTTATAATATTAAGCCAGCGAAGAACAGATTGTGGGATTTTTTTCCGTCCTTGTAAAATGGGGTCACATGCTCAGGCCGCAGAGCGCAGTGAGTTTGCACATTTGTTTTTGAACCAGCCTCACCTCTTACTTACTGAGCACGATCAATCTTACGTGTTTCCCATCATTTTTCAAAGACTTCCCATTAGGGTCACATAAAACTGGAGCCTGTCCCGGGAGATCTCGAGCAAAAAGCAGGTTACGATGTGAAAAGGAGAATGGTCCCTCAGGGCTACCAAACACATGTTTACCGACATGTTTATGCACCACAGGTAACTTAGAGCCACCGGTTCCGGATTGGCTCCGGGTTGCGGGAGGAGCTTGGTGCAGCCAGAGAAATGCCACGGGAGCATGGGGGGAAATGTGCGGAATCGGCACAAACGGGACCTCTCCCGAATTTATACCTCCAGCCCTGGAGCATTATGTTGAAAATGCTAAGTGCTGAGCTCGACCGACTTCACGTCTTCGTGTGCTACTCCTTATAAATATTATATATGACCATGCCGTAGACTTTTCAAGGTATGTATCTACACCAAAGACACAAATCCAGCTGCCCCCCCCTTACTCTGCATTCTAATTGCCATCTGATTTGCAGGCAAAGCTCCAGGTGAGCTGACCTAAAATGATCGCTTCAATAACACAAATAAGGGCTCAGCTGAAGCGAAGCCGGCGTGCTCTGCTGTCGGGCACTCGCAGTGTAAATAATACATATAATTAGCTGCTATTTGCTTCAGTTAGGCTAAGGTAATGAGCTGGAATGAAACAGGATGTGCGTGCCCATGTCAGTTTGTGAAGGCTACCCATATTCGCATGTATAATTACCTGCCTTGTGAAGTGTACCTCATTAGGTTGGCACTCTGCGTGTGATCCCGTGGTTGTGGGTTTGAATCCTGTGGCTTTGAGTCTGATGGTTGGGCCCTTGAACGTGGCCCTGAACCTAAACTGCTTGGTACCACTGTGCTGGGACTCCGCCTAAGCTCTCATTTGTATTTTTCTCTCGTGGTGAGAAGGATGAGTGAAAAAACAACTTCTCCTCAACTTCTCAAAGAAAGAAAACATCGCTATTCTGTTGAGTAGAGCAGGGTTCCCCAAACCCAGTCCTTAGGGACGACTGGACAGTCCATGTTTTTGCTTCCCACCAGACAGTCCACATTTTTGCTCCATCCCAGCCCCTGGCAGGAAACTAGAGGAGAGAAAAAAATGTGGACTCTCTAAACATTGCGGGGCTGTGCGTGTGACAGGCATACACGTGTGATTGTGGCATGAGCAGCAATGGTGTGCTGAATTGTGTAAGTGTTACTCCGGGGTCTCTGGAGTGCTCACTCATCTTCAAAGGAATTATTTCAAGTGATGTTTTATGTTGCTTTTTTCATCCTGGGAGTACAAGTAGTTCACATATATAACTTGAGGGCATTTCTATAGGAGAAAAGCTAATTAATCCACCCCCCTACCCCACAGGCACTCTCTGTTTTCAGAGACCCACGGGGGATTCGGCAAAGAGCCATACAGGAAGCTCTGCTGAGTACTGCTGAAGCTGGCGGATCTGAAACGGTCAATAGCAGATTAAACTTAAACTAGGTGACGTAGGCAGGTAGCCTGTGGCGTTTCTGCTCAGAGGCCCATGTTCAGAGGGGTGAACAGGACAAGGACAGGGCCACAGGGGCACTGAAGGCTGACTGGCTTCTCACCCACACTCTCCAAGATGCATTTCCTTGACATCAGGAATATTACCGTAATTGGACTGAGAAACCACAAGCTGTGACGTTGTGGGGGAAGACTGGATGATGAGACCATGAGAGTAGCTTAGCACAGTGTGATTGAAAGGCGGGAAGGAAGCTGCAGGTAGCTAATGGTGCTAACAGACTAGCAGTACTGCTAATATGCTGAAACGGTGGCATCACGGGACAGCAGGGAGCAGGGTGGGAGCAGAAACGAGGACCGTCTGCGGGTCCCCAAGGAGCGGACTGCGAAACACTGCTTTAAACTGTCTCAAATCCCATCTTAATAATAGCGCAAGTCCTTTGATGTTACTGAAGACTGGAGAGCTTTGACAGGCCACCCCAGAGACACATTTGTTTGGTCTTATTTCATTTATTCAAAGATGGTGTTAATAAGGGGGTTTTATCGTAACATATGTCGGAGAGCTTGAACTGATTCATGATGTCCGAATAGGGATTAGGGAAGTGCTGTGTCTCACCCAAGGGTGCAGTCTGAACCCTTCATGCTGCTTAGACCATTAACTCATTAAGGCCCTCTGCTTCATCCTTTATTTCTGAATCATTTTGCAAAACCTGTCACTTACAAGGGCCCCCAGGTTAACAACGTCCAACTGCCATAAAACTTATTTTATATATTATATATATTTTATACATCAAAATTTGTATAAAATACAATGGTTCATAATAACAAACTTAAATAGCAGTTCGTCGGCCCCAGGTACAGCACTGTACCGTCTATAGTTATCATTACTGTATAATTATTATAATAATAATTATAATAATTATTATTATGTACTGCGTTATAATTTTTCTGACTTAAGTACAAATTCGACATAAAGACAAGCTTAGGGACGAGATCTCGTCCATAACATCTAGACTCCCTGTACTTGATTCCCCGCTTTCCTTGACCACCACGAGCGATTTAAATATGACTCCTCTGTCTCTCCCCACCCCCTCACAGTGAGCTCCTGTATGACTTCTACACCTGCATTCCTCCAGACAAGTTACAGAAGCAGAAAGTCACCTCCATGACAGAGATTGTGGGCAGCAGACTTTTCCGAAACCAAGGTAAGGGATCTGCATGTGCTGCATTTATTAATTTTTTTGACAACATTTTGCTTGAAAGGACACAAATAATATAGTATTATACTCTCACTTACGTATATAATAATTAACAACAAACTAAATCTTAGTTACACATGGATCTCATGCTAATTCATCATTAATGAATCATGATCCGTGCGTTTTATCCCAGGCAGTTACTCTATATATCTGTTAATTCTGTAAACCTTTGTGAACCACTGACTAAGGAACTACTGAAGGAATAAATTATGAATAACATAAGCGAGATACTGATCTCGTGTTTGTTCATCATTAATGAACTGTTATGCATCTTTTACCTCAAGTGCTCAAGTGTAGTAACTATATTTGTTAATGATTTATTCATTATTTGTACTAGCAAAAGTACAAATAATAATATTGACTGAGTTATTACTATAGGCTCCGGACCCCCCGCGACCCTGAACAGATAAGCGGGTTGGAAAATGGATGGATGGATGGATGGAGTTATTACTAAGTATTTGGGCCCTGTCAAGTAAAGTGTCACCATTTTTTAATGCATATTGTTTGTTCAAAACTACTGTGCAGTCTTCATACATTAAAACCTGCTATGTAAAGTAGCATTCGAGGAAGACTGGCTTAGAAAGTGCTGGACAAAATTAGCATTAAATAGCATTAGTGGTGGCTATGAGGCCAACAAGGAAGGTAATATTTCAGAGTTTTAGTTAAAAAGAATGCTGCCCAAGAGGCATTACCAGCACAGCTACCTCCTTTGATTATTAAACAGCCTCTGGTCTCCTCTTTCCATCTTTGATAAAAAAAAAAAACTATTGATATTTAAGAAGGGTGAGCATTTCGGAGGGGACAGCTTATAAATAATAATGGATGGCGTTTGCCCTGGTGGACAGGAGAGGCGGGGATCCACGCCGTTTCAGACCATTCGTCAAATCCGCATCTCCAGCGCCACCTGCGGATGCTCGGGGACTCCGAAACGGGCCTCGGTAATTGGCCAGGGCTCTGTTTGAGACGGCAGCACGTCTCGCCCGGCGACAGCATGATTAGTCTTCGGCGCGCCGCATTAATAAAACACTTAACTGCCGCTGTCACTCAGCCCGGGTCCCGCTCAGACGTCAGCGGAGCGAGCGCGCTCCAGGGCCGCCCCGCCCCCGCGCTCTGCCGCTGACTGGTATTTCAATCTCATAAGTCCTTCTACACGACTTGCGCCGTTGTGTAAGTGATGTTGTGTTAGTGCAGCAGTGACGTGCTCTAAGTTTTCAGACGGGGGGGGGGCGTGACCTATCGGTACATTTTGACTGCTGCACTACCCTCTAAAGTAAAAGTCTATACACATTGTCCATGTCGGAGAAGCTAGTGGATTCCAAAGGATAATGCTGCTGTCTCTGCGGCTCCAGGTTTGAATCTGGCCTCCGAGTGGCATTTGCGCGATGCCCCCGTCTTTCTATAGATTCTCTACAGGCCACTTTGGTTTTCCTCCCACAGGCCGAACTCTTGCACACTGGAGGAATAGCTACAATAGCTGTTGTATGAAGGTTGTATGCATGGATGGATGCAATCTGATGTCTTTTCTTTCTCACACGGTAACGTGACTCAGGCACTCTCAGCACCTTGCACACCACATCCTTTATGAATACTTTATTTTTACTTCAGTGGTTTTGGAGAAAGGCATCAGTATTAATAGAACATATGATTAACTAATAATAGGACGAATTAGGCTGGGCAAATGGATCGGAACAAACCCAGCATATGAACTACCGTCTGTAGACACCTGCTGCACGTCAGAACTAAGTGGGAACGGACTTCCAGATTTATTAGCACCTGATGCTGGCTTGCCTACGGTTATGACATCGCTGCCACGCAGTCCTTTGCAGAGTGGCGCGCGCAGATGTGCCGTATGAACCGGAGAAAGCTAATGGTTCCTTTGGGACACCACTTATACTGGGACAATACGGTCAGTCCGGGATCCCTGAATAATTATATGCCGCGGCATTGGGTTTAAAATGGTGCCACATGCAGAAAAACGCATCAGAGTACTATCTGAGCCATCGCGGATGCAATTTCAGTCTCCTCGCACAGGGTTGGTTGGGTGAGCGCTTGTGTTTTTCTGGATGCTCCTTAAGCATTGCAATCTGCAGAACAAGTGCTCAGGGTACGGTGCTTATCCCTGACCGGGAGGGGACCGGGAGAACATCAGGCGCCTTCCTGCAGAGACACAGTGGTGGGCTCTTGTTCCCTTTTTGGAACATCCGCCCACTTAACACGCACCAGCATCCCCTCTCATTTCCCTTCTCAGTCTCAGGGCTCTTCCTGTGCTGTCCCCTTTCTTCTAGCGTTTTCCACTGTGTCACTTTCTGAATTTACTGTGAGCTCTCAGCTGGGCTGCGCCAAACTGGGCCTCACTGTGACTGATTGTGCAGCGCTGTGAACTGCCGAGTTTCGTGGATACACTGTGCCATCGTTCTGCATCGTGCTGTGTTTCCCCACTTTGTGCTGTGTTTTGCTGTGTTGTATTGTCTTGTTCTGTGTTTCACTGTGTAGTATTGTGCTGTGCTGTGTTTCACTGAGTCGTACAGTGTACTTGATTGCTTTGTTGTACTGGGTACTTTATTATTTTACTCTACGATACATTTTATTGCTCCGATAAATTTCTTGGTAAAGGATAATTTTAATCCTGTGGTGATTTAAATCACCTGATAGAGATCTACAGCATGATTAAAATTTTGCCCTTGAATATACAAGACAAATTTTGATTTAACTGGGCAATATATTGTGTGGCATTCCTTAATGTCAGTATGCTCTATATTTGACTTTGACCCTGAACCAGTAGCACAGCAATTTACATATTAATTTCAAAGTCATTTGCTGTGCTAAGCTGTCATGGCTGGGCCACGGTGTGCTGATGCATTTCGTTAATGCCTTTCCATACCGTGGAGTAATGTGCCTCAGCTCCTGGGCTGGGCTTTCGCTGGCCCGCGGTGTTCTGTGCTGTGCCAGTTCCAACAAAATACCCATATCAACCAGCAGTGGGTCGTCAAAAGCCAAAGGCTGCGCTGCGTTTCCCCTCTATTAAATCCTTATAGCTGTTACTAGGCCAGGATGTGAATTCACTTCGTCCTCTGGCTATATATCAGTTGCTAACAGAGTGGTAACCCAAAAACCTGCAGACGCTGTGGCCCTCCATACAAGTCACAACATAGTTTTTTTTTTTAAGAGTCCTGTATGCGTAATAACCAATAAAGATTACATGTATATTACATGTATATTTTTTTCAAATTTACTTTTTTAAATTTGAAATTTTCTTTGAGATAAATAAAGTATCTATCTATCCATCCATCATCCATCCATTCATCCATCCATCCATCCCTGATGTTGTTTAATAGCTCAGTAATCGATGATATAAATCATATATTGGGGAGCCAATATATGCTTCTTTGCATGAACGCGACATGAGCCCTGCCCCCATCTGA
>JAODKL010000002.1:2544972-2563732 GCA_026780765.1 Petrocephalus schoutedeni
GGGGGTATGGGGGGGGGGGCTGTCGTTACCATGGAGACCATGGGATGGAGGCGCTGTGGAGAAAAGTAGTTTGGGTTTGGTGCGGGAGGTGTGTTCAGGAGAGGGTGGAGGCAGGTGTGTCGCATGACACTCAACACAGTCACTGCTTCCTTTTAACGATGCATAGTCCCGCACATACCCGACACACTTAGGGTTGTGATCAGTCTCCCGACCGCTATCGGACCCGGAAACAGTGTGGGATGTCGTCTAATACCACTGTGCTTAAACCTCCATGAGTAAATGATTGATTTAACTGTCGTTAAATTATACTGACCGTTGACCCTGCCCCTAGGTATTTCACAAAGAACTTCATTTGCTTTGTGCATACATTATAACAAAATATAATGTATTCTTAATATATTGTGTTATAGCCTAAATTACTCTCAGGAAAATATTACATAGGCTGGTTTGCTGTTATACTGTATATTTTAGGCAAATTGAATTTGTTTGTAAACATTGTTAGAATGTAACTACCATATCATAAAAAAGGTTACAGCAAAGCCTCTGAGAAAATTATGCTCTTGCAGATACGTTTTTCTTATATTCTAGTTGTTTATTTTATTTATAAGTGTCGGTTGCATACTTTATTGATTACAGTAGCCTAAATTTGTGGGTTTCCCGAATGGCTGGTATGTAAGTAACGCACCGTAGGAGACAGAAAAAATAAGATCAGACCTATCCTTTTTGTACCCTGAGGTCCGTCTGGTAAAATCGCTTGATTTTCCTGATCGTAGGAGATTTATGTTGCTGATGTGGTTCAGTGAGTGACCAAATGTCTGGTGGAATCCAGAAATAACGAGAGTTAGACAGCAGACTGCCGAATCTCCCTCTCTATACAGCCATACGGTCTCCGGCGGCATTGTTTTGGAATAAGCATACGTTTTCCCGCCCCTGTCGCGGTGACTTTTGAGGAAACACAGCTGTGCCCATTGAAGGGTAAGACAGCAAAAGAAAACGATCTGTGTAGCGAAATCAAAGCACACCGAAAGAGGCTGATAAACAGCAAAGTTTTGATTGACAACACAGCTATGTTTGTAGTTACGAAGACCTTTTATGTTGTTGGACGACCGTGGTGCGTTGACACTGCTGTCGCGACTTTTGTCAGGCTGCCACATGACAAACCATAAACAAAACGTTGGGCCTACGCACACTGCACTTGGCCTTCTTTGCCACCTACCCTTCACTTAGAGCCTTGTTTCTCTCAAGGTCCTGGATGACGTTCAGCAGGACCTTTATCTTCTCTTGATTGTAGATTAGATTCTCTTCCACGCTTTGCAGCCGACTGTGGAGCCCCCCGGAAACCCCGTTGCATTGTGGGATCGGCGGTGTTGACAGAGGAATGTGATGGTTATGGGTATCTGTGAGGGGTAGAGCTGATTCCACTTGGTGGCTTGAAGCAATCAAAGGTTCTGAATCAGGGGCTTTATTTGGGTAGCCTGGGGTTGTTGGTGTGGGGAGTACGTATGTAGAAGGAACAGGTGTACTAGGTTGCGAGTCTGTGGGATTCTGGGGGATAGGGACAGCTTGTTTAAAGAGGGTGTGTGTTGGCAGAGCCTGTGTGGTAGTTTGGGTTGTCGGTCTTTGTGACGGTGGGGTGGAGCTAGATGGTTTTGGATATGTGTGTGTTGGGGAAGGTGGACTGGATGACTTGGGTGTTGCATGTGTCTGTGGGATTCCCCCGCTTGACTTCAGCTGGGCCGTCCTCTTGCGGCACGTTGGGGACATGCAGGTCGAGGCAGGGGTCTGGCGTCGGCCACACTTAGTGCACAGTCGAGGGGCCAGGGGGCAGGCCCGAGGACTGGACTGCCAATCCTTTATGGCCCGCCCCCTGTCCTGCTGTACGGGGGTACCGGGCACTGGCTCCACCCCTTCGTCGGCATCGGAGATCACTCCACCGACTGCTTCTGAAGCGACAATGCTACCGTTAGTGTACCGGGAGCTGCGAGTGCTTTTCAGCTGGCAGCTCGACGGTCCTCCCCCTTGTGCAGTATTTACCTTGATCAGTCGATGGCAGTAGACCCCACCCCCTGCATCTGTATTTACTGCACCCTGCGTGATGCTATTAGCTGTATTCTGTGAGGATTCCCTAGTAACATCAACTTCTGACTCATGGGAAATCCTCAGTAGTGAGGTCATCACGCCCCCTATGACATCACCCCCGGCCTGTTGGCTGGTGGTGTTCTCAGATTGGCCGAGGTGCTTCCTTTTCTTTAGGGAGGTCAAAGCTTGGAGTCCAGGGGATGTTTGCACCCCCACACTGCAAAGGGGGCCCCATTTCTGTGGCAACATCCCACCCACTTTTTCACTGCCTCCCATCTTCCAGCCCCGCCCCTCCGCCAGCGGTATACCTAACTCTGTCACAGGATTGGTGATATCAGCTGCTTTTCTCCCCATGACCAGACAAACTGGCTCAGCCCCCTGAGGAGCTCATATGGGAGAGGATGCTCTTGGGCATTTTACACTCAGACACGTTACGAAGTCAAATAAGCTGATAATGAGGGCTTGAGAATTAAGGTTGAGAAAAAGTGGGCAGTCTTGCAGTGTCAACATATGTTATTATTGGATATTGGATATTAGCTATTGGATTAGACTGGATATTAGCTATTGGATGTTCCTGCCTGGTGATTGGGTATTGGCTATTGGATGTTCCTGCTTGGTGATTGGATATTGGCTATTGGATGTTCCTGCCTGGTGATTGGATATTGGCTATTGGATGTTCCTGCCTGGTGATTGGATATTGGCTATTGGATGTACCAGCCTGGTGATTGGATATTAAGTATTGGATGTTGGAATGAGGAAAGGGTGTCCAGGAAATGGTTGACCATCTGGGCAGCGTCCTGTAAAGACACAGACTGGTGGTTATAACTTATAGCATACATATGGATAAAGCCTTATATTCAAGCCTTTTTCATTAAAAACCTCTTTAGCCCCTGGCCTTGAATCACATCTTTTCATAGCTATACAGAAGTTTTATGCTGCACAGATAGAGCCTCAGGTGGGATGCTGAGGAACAACAGTAGGTTTTAACACTGCATATCTGGGCAGGACGATCACAAGGCTTTCTTTTCAGTATTAACAATGAGGGCTTACATTGGATGACTACAGCAAAAATTATCAGCCAAAAACCCATTATCACTGCTCCTGGTTGTATCAGTTTGGATGCGGCAAAGTCATCCCCAGGTAGCTTCAAAGGCTATCAATTTCATATTTGCACAATCTGTGGTTTCTTTTTTATCTGCCAGACAATGTAATCTGTCATTATGGACAGCTTGATGGTAGCAGTAATTTCACCGTGTCTTGTTTGCGTACCGTTTTGACAATTTATGATTGATTAGTTATTGGTTTGTTTTTCCCAGAAGTTTTACTTTAAGAATTAAACTATGCCACTAAACTACTAATTTTTTGTGAAGAGAAACTGGAATTGCTGCAATACACAGCAGGACCGAGAAAGTCGAGAAAGTAGCCAGTTTGAAGAAGGGAATTTAGACAGAAAACATCAGAAAAAAATAATTGAATCAGGAATGGCCCAGATGCTGGGCACAGTAATAAATATTATTTGGGTCCAGGGGGGGCTAGGAATTGCCCTGGGGTAGGCACTGATCAGGTGAGGCACATGCTCTTATACTAATGGGCCAGAATTAGCAGAAACAGAGAGACAAGAAAGCAATGACACACTACTTGTGCAGACCACGTTAGTAAGGCTGCAGTAAAAAAAAAAAAAAAAAAAACCAATGAATGAATCTTTTAATTGTACTTCAGTATAAGGTCTGAGTGAAACACAGTAAAGGTACAAGAGACATCTCCCTTTAATAAACATCGTAATTAAAAAATCTGTATCTGAGGTGTATTTGTATGATTTACTGTCCATCAGAGTCAACCTTCCAGCAGGCTGGAGAGTCATAGTGTTTTTTCCTGTGGTCTGTAATGGTGTCTGTCTGGTGCAAAGCTTTAGTGTTAATTCAGTCCACATGCTCGGGGGGGGGGGGGGGGGGGTGGGCTTGTGTTGGTAATAATTTATGCAGGTGTGCTAATGGCTTCATTAGTTAGTGACAGCAGAAATGAATAAACGGAGCAGGAAGCCACTGGGCTGTGGGAGAGGAGTGGACTTTCGGAGGCTGTGTGTGTGCGTGTGTGTGTGTGTGTGCATGCACAAAGATCACATTTGAAGACCAAAATGTCCCCAGAGTGTGATAAAACTTGAAATTTGCCTACTTTTGGGGAGATCTTTTCAGGTCCCCATTTGGATAACCTCAATTTTATAAAAATCTGTGAGTGCAATCAAAAAATGCTTGTATTTTGTTTGGCTACTTATGGTTAAAGTTAGGGCTGTGTAGGGGTTAAGGGTGTCATAGCTGGGATTAAGGTTTTTCCCATAGAAATGAATGGATGGTCCTCACTAAGTTAGCAATACAAACGAGTGTGTGTGTGTGTCTGGCAGGGGAGACTGGCAGGGCTTGCATGGGTGTGTGCACATGTTCCTAAGAAGTGAATGGAGGTGCTGTATGCTTGAACTGCCTCCTTCTGTCCCTCAGTTTAATTTGTGGGGGGTTGGGGGGGGTGTGCGTCAGCATTTTGTGTGGATGTTTAAACCCCCATTTAACATTAATACCCTTGACAGCAAACCTTTAGCTCATTCTGGCGAGGCGGCCGGCTGGTGTTAAGGTCTCTGTGTCTACATGTGGTCACCTGACCCCAGGATCATGTGTGTGCCAGGGGGTGGGTGGTGGGGTCTGGGGGGATGGCTGGTGAAGGGGCCACAGCTGTGCACCGTGCAGTGCGTCACGACGGACGCTGTCATTTATATAACAACCGCAGCCCACTTTGCCCCACGCCATTAATCCAGATCCGGCCAAATGCGGACCATCGCAATCCCTGGCACAGCAGCTTGGCCTTCTCTGTCCTCTAATCCTGCTTTGCGTTCTCCTCTGTACAGCAACAGGTGCATTGTGTGTGTGTGTGTGTGTATATATATATATATATATATATATATATAACAAAAGCAGTGTATAAATAGGAAAGCAAAAGGCAATTTAAAAAAACATCAGTTAATCAGTTGGTTTGTTCACCAGAATTTTACTGCTTTTCAGAAAATGGGCTGTTCCCAGATGTACCAGCAAGGGTCTTGCCCTAACCTCCTTAAAAAGACATATAACCTGAATTTTGTCACTAAAATATATTCTGGAGCGAATGGGTAAAATATCTCTCGCTCCAGAAACGAACCTTAATCTCATCACTGATTAAATCACTTGTGATTATTTAACCAAAGCACCATGTGTAACTGGGCCCTTCCTGGCATTTTAGTGCCCAACTAAAGACTTGGACAAAAGTGAGGGGGGGGGCACCAAGAGGCCAGGACATCAGCACATCCCCCCCCCCCCCATAACAATTAATCACCACTTTAATACTGATTGAACTCCCAGATGAATCAGCCCCAGCTAAAGGGGCTGATTCAGACCCGGGGTGAAATTCAGACAGGACAGGTTTGAACTCCCAGCCCTGGCAGCATCATCGTTTTCATGTTACGGAGGGGGGAGAAGGACTTCTCAAGGTGATCTTTGTATTGTAAAGCAGAGCAGCAGGGACAGTAGTGCGATTCTCTAGCAACAGTGGTGCCCGTGTCGGTTTTCGGCTGGAAAACACCGGCTTTTCTAAAGACTGTTGATACACGGTATATTCCGTCCAACTGACGCTGAGATCGAGAGCAGCTAACGTCGGTAACATATTTACATATTTACACTTTATTCATCGGGGTATTTTTACAGAAGAAATTCAGGTTATGTGCCTTCCTGAAAGGTATAAAATTGGGGTCCCTCGAGAGACCAAAACCCGGAAACCATTTGGTAACGGGACCATTTTTTTCACTGTCTGCGGTAAGGAGGGCCAGACGAGAGAGGGCAGAGAAAGATACGGAGGACTGCGAGGATGATTAATAAAGTAAAGGTGAAGATAAGCTCTGAGCAACTGAATCAAAGGCTGTAATCTCAATGGTATCAATTCTGATATTACTTGAACACTACCACAATCTGATATCTGATATCACAAACTGATATCCCCCTTTTTATCCTGATCTGGTTATCCTGGGTATTACTGGACCAAGGGGGAAACGGGGAAGACAGAGAACGTTAAATCAATAAACCTGGAAAAGAGGGTTATAAATATTTTGAGAAATATAAAGTGGTGACGCTGCGACTGACATGTCGCTGCTTTGTAGATAACCCCAGTCTGTACCTGCCTATACATTCCTGCTATTGAATCAGTAATTGAAATTTACTAAGGAAGGGATATTTACTTTGAAAAGCTTTTTCTCTGAATGGTCGGTGCTGATGCTGCCTGAGGATTCTGGCTTACGAGATGCATGTTAGCAGAGATGTCTCGGGTACTGCATTGGAGATTACTCACACAGGATAATGCATTAGTGATGCTTCTTCATAGTATTTGTGTCTCCTTGAGAAGACTGTAGGTCTTGCGCCATTTATTTGATTTATTAGTTCATAGAAAACAAAATCGTCATGTTTTCTGGAAGCCGAATTTAAGAATTCCCCCTAGCCCGTAAAGATCGCCATTGGTCCCAAAGGACAATGATCTGAGTACCATGAAGTGAGATACAATTTTAAACGCTAAGTAATTCACACCACAGCACAGCCGTTTAACAGATGATATTGTAATGCGATATGCAGGTGTTTAAAGGGGAATGTGATGTGATGTGCATTTGTTTATAGGGAAACACCACTGGGACATCTTGAGAAACACTAGTGTGTTATGCAGGTGTTTAATGGGAAACACCAGTGTGATGAGCAGTTGATTAATGATTAATGAGGAATACCAGTATCACATACATGTATGTGTAACATCACTGTAACATGTAGATATTAAACAGGAAACACCAATGTGACATCCAGGTGTGCAATGGGAAGCATCAGTGTGCTATCCAGGTGTTTCAGGGGAAACACCTGTATAGCACATATACATAGGAAATACCAGTGTTATATGCAGGTGTTGAATGGGAAATACCAGTGTTATATGCAGGTGTTGAATGGGAAATACCAGTGTTATATGAAGGTGTTGACTGGTGTTTAACAGGCAACACCAGTGTGATATGCAGGTGTTTAACAGGAAACACTAGCGTGATGTGCACGTGTTTAATGGGAAACACTCTGACACACAGGTGTTTCATGGGAAGCTTCACACACACTGAACAGGTGCACAATTTGTATCGCTTTTGTATTGCTGGAGGTTTGAGACAACAGTGCCACCCAGAGAGCCGCCATCCTACCCAATGTGGTACTGGCATGTTTAAATAAGAAATAGTGTGATGTACAGGCATACTGTAGTACATTTGTTATGACCCTGTATAATAAATACGTGTTTCTTACTTGCACACTCTCAGCCAGGATGTGTGTTAGCACAAGAGAGGACCTTGCCGGGTCAAACACTTTTCCAGGTGTCTGTGTCGGCGTCCAGGACAAAGGGTGCCGGAATAGGTCCCACTGGCACACAGCACACTAAACGTCGTGCTGTACGGAGGTCCAGCACTGCAACATTGTTCTTCACAAGCGTGTCCCTGAAACAGTCTAGAACCCAACGCCACCTGGGGTTTTAACATCCCCCAGAAGAGTTCAGACCCTCAGTTTAGCTCTATGCAGTTCATTACAGAAGCATGCAGAGGGCAAAATCGCCACACAGGGCTCTGTGGAACTAGCTGTAGTTAAAAATGCTCGACTAAAACCCAGCACTGAATAAATGTTTCAGAGGAAAATTACTTTTGCACAACAAATGCACAACTGACTGGTGCTCAGAGCATGGCTTTAATGACTGTAATTTACTAAATACCGGGAGCCATACAGACTCATAGAAAAAATGTCAGCCACACCATCCACGTCACCATACACGCACATATACACACATGCTCACACACATGTTTGCATCCTTATCTTATTCTTCAGTTCTATGAGGAAGAACCCTAATCCCAACTATGACAACCTTAACCCTTACCCAGCCCAAACCTTAACCATAAGTAACCAAACAAAATACAACATTTTTGGCATTTTTACTTGTTTGATTACATTCACAGATTTTTTTAAATTGATTTTCCTTCTATGGGGACCAGAAAAGTTACACCTCATCCCCAGACATAAAAAAAACAATGCAATATATACATGACCCCCCCCCCTCCACACACACAGACACACACACATGTTTGTATTCATATTTTTGTGGGAACTGTCCATTCATTTCTATGGGAAAACCCCAATCCAGTCAATGACACCCTTAACCCCTACTCAGCCCTAACCTTAACCTCAAGTAATCAAACAAAATACAAGACTCAAAAATGAGGGACGGAAAAAATACATTTTTAGTTTTTTGATTGCAGTGACAGATTTTTATAAAATTTAGCTTTGTGACATTATTTATATACTGCATAGCCCCTTTCACATATCTGCATACACTCACAAAGACACACCCTATGCAAACTCATACAAGTTATGTTGACGCCATCCTAACTTACACGCATACATGGGCATGCAAACGTTCGGCGTGTCTTAGACTCGCATGCACACAGGCGCCAAATCCTCATGCACAGCTTTAGATTAAAAAACAGAAGTCTCTCTCTCCCCCCTTAGGAGGAATGTCTGGAAATGGAGGCCAGCACTAGGACATACTTTGCTGCCAGTAGCTGACCCATGCAGTCATTACATAGAGCAGTACCATGATGTCCAGCCTGTTCTTGCAGTGTTGTTGTCGTGACTTACCGCTACTCCATGAGTAAGGCCAGCGCTCCAGCTGTGTTGGTAGCTGTGGAATGCCTCTTGATCTCTACTCCAGTTATAATCTCCAAATTTGCCCAGCCTTTGACACCCCGACTGCCTTGTCCCAGCTCCTGGAGGACACCCTGGGTCGAATCGTCCATCCACTGAGGCCAGTGAGCACGCTGTCCTTCTGTTTTAGTGGCCACCTGGACCTTCTGGCTTTCTGTCACACAAAAACACCCACACACGCGCCCAGTCCGCACCCTGAATGAAGCAAGTGTGACTCAGGAGTGACTTCTGAGGCTCTGTCTCGCTCTTGTCTCAGTTGACTGCCCTGAGCTCGGAAGTCCTGCCTCGACGGCTGGCTTCTGCCTCGCTCTCACTCTCCCCTCGTTCTCTTCCTCTCTCTCTCCCTCTCTCTCCCTCTCTCCCCCTCTCTCTCTCACACACACGGAGTTGTATACACAGCTCCGCTGATGATTTGAGAAATCTTCCTGAAATCAGCTGGAGGGAGAGCGAGGGAGCAAGAGGAGAGAGAGAGAGAGAGAGAGAGAGAGAGAGGGAGAGAGAGGTGATTTCAACTCCTAGTGAAGGGACCGTATGAAAAATACACACAGATGTTCAAAAGAGAAGTGACAGATCCTCTAGCAGAGATCTTTAATCAGAGTGTTCAGACATGGGAGTTGTCTGCATTCCCACAGTTCGGAATATAACAGCTGAGACTGAGACAGACAAGAGACCAAGACTGATAGTGTGGGGTACTGACAGGGGATTGTAGAGTGATGGAGATGAAAGGCTGACAGGACAGGGGACTGGCTGGGGCTAGAGGAGAGTTCGGCAGCTCTATGCCTGATAGACAGTGTTCTTGTCTATGCGTGGAGTACATTACGTATTTCTATGTATGTGTGTGTGTATGTATGTATGTATCTATGTATACAATAAATGTGTGTTTTTACACAGTGTATATGAGCATGTATATGTGTGTGGCATACAGTATATATGTGTTTCTGTGCTTTTCTGATACTCAACATGCACATTGTGCTGGATGTCTCTTTAAGGGTCACAGTGCACATATGTGTACTGAACTGGTCTGAACTGAACATATTCCCCTGATGTTTATAAGAACCACGGCCATATCTGTATGTAAACATTTTAAGATGCATGAACACATCGAGTGAGCGTACATAAACACACATACAGTTGTGCATGCATACAGACATTCCCTCACGTATATAGGCATGCGTGCATATTTGAGCACTCACGCAGATGTGCATCCTTGAAGATGCACACAGAGACTCAGCTGCCAATAGACACTCACATAGACCCATTCATACATGTGGACACGCATGTGAACAAATAGCTCACTCACACACAATCAGCAGGCTGACTTGCAGTATTAATAGGTCGCAGATTGTATAAAAAGATGTCCAAATAAAGAGAGGGAGGGGTTTGTAAATCGCTTTTTAATTTGAGTCTGACGCTGGTGTAATGAGATCTCCCTGTGAGTACCTTTTCACTCACATGAAGGCACAGGGAGAGAGAGGCTAATTAGCAGTTATGAACGCAGAATTCCTGATCATCATATAAACCTTTGTGCATCTGCTAGAGACCTTGAACAACTCATTAGATTAATAGTGAACACCGTTTTTCTTCTTCCTACCACTAGGAATAACATAATAGTTAATTTATTAATCTGGATGGATTGACGATTTAGCCGCTGTCACATATTTTCTACATCGGAATGGAAAATGGGCTTCCATACAGACAGTGAATCAGTGCACATCTATTTCACTGCAGGTGTAACTAAATAGTAGTGTTAGGAATACAGGGTCATTGCAAAGAGAGCAGTTGGATGTGTCGAGCACACAGCGTACCTAGTTCTCCAAGCACAGATTCTGAGCAGGAGATCAGCATAGTAAATCTGAGTTTGAGACAGCACAGTTTCCATGTTTATCCATGGTTTATTCATGTTTATCCTCCCAAACAAATGAAAATGAACAAATGAAAATATTAAATGAGTAACAAGAGCGTGTATAAGTATAATGCAGGTGGTACAAGTCAGGTAGGAGCCAGCAGGCCCACCCTGCAGATTTCCAAAGTTCCTCTGGAATTAAGCCCAGCAGAGAATCTGTGTGTCAAAAGCTTCCTAGAATGGGCTTCCATTGCTGAGCAGCTGCATGCAAACCTCACATGACCAAACACAGTGGCATGGGTCAGATGGAGTGGTGTAAAGCACACCACCACTGGACTTCGGAGCAGTGGAAACATGTTCTGTGGAGTATCAAATCACACTTCTCTGTCTGGCAGTCTGATGGGTTTGGGTTTGGCGGATGCCAGGAGAACATCACCTGCCTGACTGCATTGTGCCAGCTGTAAAGTTTGGTGCTAGAGGGATTATGGTATGGGGTTGTTTTTCAGGGGTTGGGCTATGCCCCTTAGTTCCAGTGAAGGAACTAAATGCTTCAGCGTACCAAGACATTATGGACAATTCTATGCTTCCAGCTTTGTGGCAACAGTTTGAGGAAGGCCCTTTTCTGTTCCTGCATGACTGTGCCCCATGCACAAAGCCAGGTTCATGAAGATATGGTTGGGTGGGTTTGGTGTGGAAGCACATAACTGGCACCCACAGAGCCCTGACCTCAACCCCATCGAACACCTTTGGAATGGACTGCAACGGAAATTGCCAGCCAGGCCTTCATGTTCAACAATAGCGCCTGACCTCACAAATTCCCATAGACACAAAATCTTGTGGAAAGCCATCCCAGAAGAGTGGCAACTGTTATAACTGCAAAGGTTGGAATTTATTGGGTCCCAATACATTTGTCCATATAGCCTCTTGTTAGCTAAACTGTATTGTATTACATGTACAGTCTGTCTGTCTGCCCCATGGTATACTGTATGCACACTGTACATATGCTGTATTGTATTGTGAATTATACATCTCCTTTGTGCATATGTAGAGATGCACATTGTTGTACTGTTGTTTTATGTGCAGTTTTCAGTTATTAATTGTACTGCACTGCTGATCAGAACTCGTGAGCCAAGACTTTCACTCACTAGTTCACAGGTTCTAGTGATGTGACAATAAAAATGATTTGATTTTGATTTGATAGTGTAGGATGTGGAGTGGGGTTATGGACCAGGACGGGTGGGCAGCCGTGTACTGTGTGGGATGACCTCACAAAGGGCCTTAATACAGGCTGCTTTTGGTAGTTGATGCTTGCTGAATAAGTGGTTGGGCAATAGGGCGGTTGCACGCCATTGGTTTTGTCTCTGGGTGTTGCTGCAAGGCTTTGGCACTCAGGGTGCCTATGTGTGGATCTGAGGTTTCGAGTGGGCCTGGCTTGGTCTGGCTGGAGTGCTGAGGCCACAGAGGTGTGTCACGAAGTATCTACAGAATCGTAGCATTGAGTTTTTGGGCGGGAAGGGTGGAGGGGCACAGATCAGTGGCCTGACATCTGCTCTGTCCTGATTTCCTGATAATCCCCGGAGATGGCCTGCCATTAGAGAAGGCCTGGGTGGGACAGGGGGCCTGGCCTGGGATGAGCGATTGAGGACAATGTTAATTCCACCCAGGAAACCAATTACTGGAAAGTAGAGCGATGAATGATGACCCTGAAACACGCAAATCTACTCTAATCCCCAAGGGTGTCAGATTGCTGTCATAGGGGTTTTGTTTTTGGGGTACGTACTGGGCATGTGTGTCGAGGTCTACACTGGGGAGGTCTACCGGAGATGGAAAGAGCTTTGGGTCTGTGTCAGTGACCTCTATTGAGTTGTCTGCTGGGCAATCAGATTTTCGACGAACACGCTTCGCATGCCAAAGGCAGAGTGCAAATGGCACCATCTCCTCAATGTTTGGCAATGGACCGCACCCCAATATCCCCAGCCATTGCTGTGTGTGACTAAATGCCACTGTCTGATCTGTCCTAAAGAAACATATCCTGTTAATGAAACACTTTTCAGCCAGAGGTCGCTTGCAGATCAAGGTCGCCCTTCTCATCCTTTAATCTCCCATGATTCCCTAGTGTAGCCGCATGCTGGCATGCAGAGATGGCAGACTCTGTGGGCCGTGACAGTGATCCATTTGCTGTTAGGGCTGCTTTGGTCTAATCTATGGAAGAGGACACGGGACTCCATCCTATTCTTCTTCTGTCAAATTCGCTGTAGAATCCAGGCAACACAAATGTCATCAGGGCACAATATAAAGGTATTCAAGGCACAATTGGAAAGAATAGGAAAATTGGAATACAGAATTAAAAGCTGTTGTCAGTCACTAGACTGGGAGGGATAGAACAAGCATCTGCATGTGAGAGATGTAGTTCATTTTGGTGTATAAAATAGACAAGGCAATGTTGTTATTTGTTTTTAAGATGACTCTAATAAAAACCAACTACTGAAAAAAGCATTGCTGTACTCATAGATGGTTAATAATTAATTTTTGCGTGTTGCAAACTTTACTTGTATTAGTTATGTCTTGGATTGAGCAATTACCGTTGGGATTAAAACATTTTGATTATTTGATTGGTGTGGCCAGCCACTTAATTAATTGCCACAATTAGACACTTCGTTTGAGCTGTTCCTCCGGTTCTGGGAAGGCCTTTCCTGCTTCTCAAACGATCCCTGCATTGTGAGCTTGCGCTCTTAAACAGCACCCCACCTGCCGAGCCTTTCAAAGCATAAATTTACATCTGTTAATCAATGCAAAGTCCCTGAAAAATCCATATTTCAAATATTTCTCAAGGTAAAGAAGTAGGTTATTCTGAAGACCTTTTTTATGGGGCCAGAGAGCCTGTGGTCGCTCCGCATCGTGCCAAATTAAGCATTTGGGTTTGCGGCTTCGGGATGCAGCCGTGTTAGCATTAAGCTGCTGAGGGTAGGCATGACACGCCCTGGGCAGAGCAGCCCAGAGCAGGTAAACAGCATCATGGGACCTGCGGGCAGGGATGCTAAAATTCCGTGGTGGCTGCCTCCTCTTCTCTGTGCTTTTTCAGTGGAAGTCATTTAATGCTTCCTCTTGTATGAGCAATGAGGTGCATTTCCTCAGCTGCCCAATCAATTCACCCCCTCCCTTTTCTCTGTCTCGCTCTCCCTCTCACTGTAAAATTAAGTGCCTTAAACCACTGAGGGCACCGGGTGTCTTCCTCTTGACCTGCTATGAACTTTCGTCCTGTTTACTGCACTCCCATACCACTCCTGTCCACCTCTCGCCATCTCGTCTCCACACTCTCCCTCCTTACAACTTCTCCTCTTCCTTCACACGCTAACTTCAACTTTCACGCTCTAATCTGGGGCCCTCACTGTCAATGTGGTGCTTGGATCATCACGGGTCATGCCAAAGGTCATGCCACGGGGTAAATATAGAGCTGTGAGGAGGTGCCCCACCATCCAATTCCTCACTCTCTCTCTCTCTGTTTCTCTCTCTCTCGCTCTCTTTCAGTCTCGGGTGGTAGCCTGCATGACAGCCATCCTCAGCCAGATGGATGACCGGCACTACGCACGCTACATTGAGACATTCTCGGGCAACTCGGAGCTGGTGGTGAGACACGGAGGCGTGCCCGGAATGCACACGGGCGCCCACGCTCTCCGACTCGGACGCACACGCGCGGCCCGGACAAATAGCCATGAAGACAAATGCACCGAGACACTGCGGGGAGCGGGCCGGGCGAGGCGGCCAGGATGACAGCACTGTCTATCATTTCAGGACTTCCTCATGGAGACCTTCCTGCTGTTTAAGGATCTCATTGGAAAGCATGTCTTTCCCTCTGACTGGGTGGCTATGATAATGGTGCAGAACAGGTGAGGATGAATTCCCTGTATGAACCCCTGTCTATTTTAAAATTGGTACCAGGTCTCCATGATTGGGAATGCAAGGTCATTAGCCAAGGGTAGCCTTGGAGTGGAAACCCACGTGGCAGACACAGTCAGCTGACTCAGAACAAGGCCAGGATTCCTCCCGTCCCTTATCACCAGGCAGGGGTGACCTGGGTAGTGGGGGATGAGTAGCCTCACCTTGGATACCATCACTTGTTTAAAAAAGGCAAGCATGTTAGGTGTTGAAATGGGCCACGCACTCGAAAGTCGTCAGGTCGAGTGCCGCGATGCATTCTTCCACCAGGGGGTGTCTTGACATCTCCAGAACAGTAGATGGAACGATGGTCTTAAAAATAATGAGCTGGCCAACAGGACCTCGCGTCACTCCTGCCCTGCTGATATCAGTCATGCCAGTAGCCAGTTTGTCAGACAAGATCTTATCATCTGGGTGAAGAAGAGCCATAGGCATGCGCTTTTAAGTAGGCCCAGGATCACTCAGCCTTAGCTCCGCCCCCACAGAGCACATGATGTCAGCATGGTCTTACTAAGACTTATGCAAAGAGAGAATTAAATCCAAAAAAATATATATATTTTTTTCAGATGGAACTGTGCTCTCATTTCAAAACGCACAAGTCAGTGTCCTGAACGGCTCTCTCCCTTGGACGCTCTCTAGAGGTTACCTTGCAGAATTTTAATGGTTTGTGCCTGAGTGCGGACAGGCTAACAAGCCCGCGTTGGCTGCAGCTACCCGGAGGCAGCAGATGGGTTTGGCCCTGCTGGCCGGCCGTGACATCTGTGAACATGGTTCCTGTCAGGTCCAAGGCAGAGGATGGGGAGAGAATGGAGGAGGGGTAGAGGTTAAAGGATGAAACAGTATTAGGGAAATACTCCCCCCCCCCCAACACACACACACACACACACAGTACCCCGCCATCAGTGATGGCCATTCTGAGCCATCAGTTTAGTTCTACTGCTGAGAGTGCAGAGGAGTGAGTACTGGGTGCCTGGGAATAAAAAAAAAAGACATATATAGGAAGAATTTTTAAAGAATCTAGTTTGGGACAGTAAGAATCTGACACTGAGAAATATTGCAAAGAAAAAAAGGGGGGGAAGAATGACAGGGAAAAATGGACTGGAAGAAAGAGGAGAGCTCATTTGTGTTGCGTGGGCTGCTTACATATGCAGGGAGATCTACAGGGCAAGGATCAGTCAAAGACAACCACCGGTGGCAGGGAGACAAATGGACTCATAAGGAGGCTAGTGAACGAATTAGTCTGTGTTTCCGTTATCATCAGAAAGACTCTCTAAGTGTAATGTATTCATAACGCATCCGTCGGCTTGTGCGGTGATCCCAGTTACCTGTAGCAGCAATCTCATTTAAACATCTCACGTAAAGAGCCCACATCTCACACTGTGTGCCAGCTGCTGGCAGTTTAGAGATAAACAGCCTTTCCTGCAGAATTAAAACACAGACATGCAGCAATAAACATGGTAATGTTTTGTGCCGCCGTGCGCTCAGGCAGATCCCCGCTCGCTTCCACTGCTCAGTTTCTATGACAGACTGCAAACCGAAACTGGGACAGATCATTCCTAATGCAAAGCAACAGTGAACCTATTGCTGTACCAAATCTGATCAAGTGAAACCATCTTAGATTCACACATCTATTTTATGCCTTGCTTATCCTTGCCAGGATCACAGGGGGACCTGTGGCTAATCCTTGGCGGCACTGGGCACAGGACTGGGAGGCACGCTGGGTGGGATTCCAGCTGGCAAACAGGCACACTGTGGGCAACTTAGAGGTGCCAGTTAGTCTAACTGCATGTCTTTGGACTGTGAGAGGAAACCAGAGTACCCAGGGGAAACCCATGTGGCCCAGGGAAAACATGCAAACACCACACACACACACACACACACACACAAACTCCCAATCCTAGGATTTCGGTGGTAACATTGCTACCCACTGAGCCACTGTGCCATCCAGTCTTAGACCCCCATCTCAGTTCAATTTAATTAATTGTAATTCAGTTTCTTCAAACAATCCCAAAGTGCTTAACTGATAATTATAAAACAGTATAACGACAGTTAAGCCATTCCTGGTAATACTTTACTATAAGCAGTTATACACATGCCTTCATAATGCATTATAATGCACACATAAAATAGGCTACAACTATTTGTAAAAAGGCATACCACCTACTTAACACATAGCACATACTTATGTGCGTTCTGCATTATAAATGCTCTATGGGGGTTTATAATGCACTATATACACCTTCATAATGCAGCACAAAGCACCCTTAATTCTTATACTGACCATTAAAATGCATTATAAAGGTATCTATAGTGCAGTATAGATGAAACCTTGATTCATAATGCATGAGAAACATGGCTGTAGTGCAACACCATTTTATAAATATTTATAGCCATATTTATAATACTTTATGAATGTATTACAATGAATTATAAGAACAGTTATTAGGTTTTATGAATGTGGGCTTCATAGAAAGTGTTATCCCATTCCTGAGTAAAAAACAAAGATAACAAAGATAATGGATATAGTTAAAGGTAACTGGTTATCTTCCCCCAAGAAATTATATATCAGACATATAGTGGAAAACAGTGCTGTTTTTTCGCTTTGCCTTGCTCCTTATGCTAATGCATTCTTTTCATTATTTCCCTCACTTTCTCAGAGTTTTTCTCAGGGCCATAAACACCTATGCCGACACCATGAACCGTAAATTCCTGGACAACAAAAATTTCGAAGTACAGGTTAGAGTTCAGGTTCCTTACTCATCACTAAACGAGCACAGCTGGAAAATCAGTCCGTGAACGGGACCAGGCTGTGCGCCTCTTCGTAACGTTGCGCCCCCGTGTCGCTTCCTCTCTCTGCAGCTATGGAACAATTACTTTCATTTGGCCGTGGCCTTCATCACCCAGGAGTCTCTGCAGCTTGAGCACTTCTCGCCCACCAAGAGGAGCAAGATCCTGTCAAAGTGAATCTGCCGTCATACTGTGTATCTTTGTTCCTATTAAAAATGCACTAGGAATAGGCTTCTAAATTTCCCCAATGATGAAAACTCGCCTGCACCCTTATTAATAAGTGGTATCTCCTGCTGCACTAACGATGCATAGCTTTCCCCATTGTTGTAAATACATCATCTTCTTATAAAGTAGAAAGGATGTACAGGCAGTCAACAGGTTAAGAACATCAAGCCTATTATATTAAAAATTCAGGATAAATACAATGGTTCATAATAACGAACAAACACATGACTTTGTGATATTCATGAAAATATTGCATGGCTTTAGCGGCTCTTCAGCCCCAGGTACAGTACAGAATTGTATGCAGTTGCTTTTATTATTATGGTATAATCATTATTATTTTTTCAACTAGCCAACAAATTTGACTTATAGACACACTTACGGAATGGATCTCGTCCGTAACCTGGGGACTGTCTGTACCTGAGTAGTATGTTCAACAAACAATGCATTGGGTCAAATACTATTAAAGTTTACATTCTAGGGGGTCTGGGAGTGCAGAGAAATGCTCTGGCATCTACAGATTGTACCGACCTCATTCCTTTCTATTCATTTCAGGTATGGGGACATGAGAAGGTTGATCGGCTTCGCTATCCGGGACATGTGGTACAAACTCGGTCAGCAGCCGAGATAACGGCCCTGAATGCATTTATATATGTGCCTATATAATCTATATGTGCAGAATAAGTGAGGACAGGGGTCTAGTCACTTTCCGTCATGGTGGTCGTGTTCCGCAGGGAGCAATAAGATCTGCTTCATCCCCGGCATGGTGGGGCCCATCCTGGAGATGACCCTGATTCCCGAAGAGGAGCTGAGGAGAGCCACCATTCCCATCTTCTTTGACATGATGCTTTGCGAGTACACCCGGTCCAACCACTTCAGAAAGGTACCGACCTGACCTGCAATCAAGGATCGCCTTTACATAATACCTAGGGTGCACATTGTATGGTACACACCCCACACACAGGACATAGTGTACAGACTATACATATACTATAGAGTGTACAGACTATACATACACTTTAGAGTATACAGACTGTGCATACACTATAGAGTGTACAGACTATACATATACTATAGCGTATACAGACTATACATATACTATAGAGTGTACAGACTA
>JAODKL010000002.1:2569360-2580789 GCA_026780765.1 Petrocephalus schoutedeni
TGCGCAGCTGCGGGCTTCGGCGCAGACGGGGCTGCGTGCGCAGCTGCGGGCTTCGGCGCAGACGGGGCTGCGTGCCCGGGCGCCGACGCAGACGGAGCTGGCGGACGCGTCGCGGCGTCTTCAGCCCGGCGAGGGGGGCGCGTCGCGGCGTCTTCCTCTCCCTGGTGAGGCGGGCTTGCTGCGACGGCCTGGTAGAGACGTCTCCATCTCTCCAATAGGTCGCCCATCATGCCCGTGAGGGCCTCCAGCTCTCTGGGCGTGGAGACCGGGGTGATGGCAGCCAGCGCCTGCTGATCCTCCCGGAGTGCCGGTTCCACCGCTACCTTCCACCACAAATCCTGCAGCAAAAAAAAAGTCCGCTGCAATCGGGGGTACGGGGGCGGAGGCGGAAGCGGTGTCCGGCGTAGACACGGCCGGATCCAGGATCGGGTCTTCGATCGGCCGTAGCGCCGTGGAGCGAATGCCGATCTCGGGTTCACCGCCGCTGGGTCGTTGCTTAGGGTCGGTTGTTCTGTCACGGTTCAGCCTCGATCGACGACCCATGATACAGGCGGTTCGAAAAACAAGACGTTTTATTCCGAAAGGACACAGGATTCAACACAGGAACTACAACGGAGACCGTAAACTGGTGTATGGAGACATACATCTCAAATACACACAACAACCGACGACGAGGACTGAACACAGGCAGACTAAATACGTAAGACATCACGGACGGAACACGGGGCAGCTGGGAACAATCAGGAAGACAATCGGGAAACATTCGCACGTGGGGAACAAGGGGCGTGGCACAACAGGAAGACATGGACAGACCGTGACAATAAACATAAATCTGTGAATGTAGTCAAAAAAGTAAAAATGCCAAAAGTCTTGTATTTTGCCTGGTTACTTATGGTTAAGGTTAGGGCGGGGTTGGGGTTCAGGGGGTCGTGATTGGGATTAGGGTTTTTCCCATAGAAATCAATGGAAGGTCCCCATTTAGAAAGGTACGCGAGTCTGTGTGTATATGTGTGTGTGGATGTAATTGTGTGTTTAACAACACCAATAAATCTAGCATGGACTGAAATTGGTGGTTTTAATTGTTTTTTTGACCTCATGAATGTGGCACAGTGGACAGTCGTGAGACCTTGCCTCATTGTAAAACTAGCATTGAATGAATAAACATTTTTAATCCGTGTATTGTCCAGTCTGTAAAATAAAGGTCATGTGTATTTTTAAAATGTTATTCTTGTGTGTCATCCAGAACAAGGTGTTTATTCACCGGGGGAAGGAGTACGAGCGGAGAGAGGACTTCCAGAATCAGCTGATGAGCCAGTTTCCCAGCGCTGTGCGCCTGAACATCACCACCATGCCTGGGCCAGACATCAGGAACTCCCCTCTGCAATGTGTCCTTCCTGGCAAGTTAGAGGAGATTCCGATAGGGGGTGGGCAAACACACACACACACACGAGGGGAGGAGGGGCGCACACAGGACACAGGACACAGGAAGGTCAGGCAAAGAAGGGACAGCAAGCTATTAACGGGATGAATACAGCGGAGAGGTTAGATAAGGAGGAGGCCAAACTGATATGGAGGAAAAGTACAGGGGTTCTCTTTTGGGGTGGGGGAGGAGGGGCAGGCCGCGGAGTCAAGACAGTTCCCAGCGGAGGCGTGTTCCCGTCGTACGACGCAGTGGCGTGTTCCTGTGCTACTCTGTGGTCCTTGACAAAGCTGTGCAGACATTCAGTGTTTCACGGTGCAGCCGGTCCTGGAAATCCCACCACGCCTCAAGAACAAGCCTGTGCCCGACCAGATCATCAAGTGAGTCCCCCGAAACGGCAGCCGCCAGGACCCCGTCAACCGGCGCAGTCCTCCCAGGAAGACGGGGACGTGTCCGCTTTCTTGCCGGTGGACTTTGTCCAGCATTGATTGATGGTTCTCCTGTCTGTCTTGTTTCCTTGTGTCCCCAAGCTTCTATAAGTCCAACTATGTCCAGCGTTTCCACTACTCCAGGCCGGTCAGAAAAGGCTCAGTGGACCCCGACAATGAATTTGCTGTGAGTATCATTACAGGTGCTGGTGACTAATAAACAGACAGGCCTACGGCCCTGCTCTCAAATAGGCCCACCACCCGTACTGGTACAAACAGCCACTAGCAGGGCCGTCCTGAGACTGTCTCGCTATACTATACCAGTCAGGGTATTCGCAGCATTTTACCACTTCTGCCTTCTATAATTCAGCCAAATTTAGCAGTGTTTTGACCTGTGATTAGTAAAAATATATCGCTTAAATTATTCAATGTAATTATACTAAACCTATTATTCTAAATCTTATCATTTCCATAATACCGTAATTTTATATTATGTATTAAAAGATTAAATGTAAAATCATCAAACACTATTATACGTGTATTAAACATTGTATTTATACTGAACGTTCTGGTGTTTCGCTACCAACACTGAACAGACGCAGTTCATGCAATCCTTGTACATCAATGTGTGTCACAGTTCTAATGGCACCTTGATGTCCATATAACATAGAATAAATAATAGACTATCCAAAAAAGAAATCACTCAGAATGGAGTTAACCTGACGGCGTGATCCTTGTGTGACTCATCACGTGATTGGACGCCGGGCACCCGCGTCATTGACACGACATTCTGTCAGTCACAGTCGTCAGCGTATGCGTCAGCATGTGTCAGCGCAGTGTCTCGCGCGAGAGCCAGGAGGTTCGCTTAAAAGAGCCGGCTCGGCCATGACTGACGCTCATCAGTATGATGACCGGGCCCGGCTTCACGGCCCACCCTGTTACCGAGAACTGGAGCCGGGCCGGATGATGAAGCAGGCAGGCCAAACTGGACTTTTCCAGAACGCCCAGCTGGCCAGTCCGCTCCTGCCTACCCGGCCCTAACCTTAACCACAAGTAACGAATAATATAGACAAAATCACACACACACACACACACAAAAGCATTTTGTATGAAACTTTCAATGACATCCATTTCAATTAACTGTTCTAACCCAACATCACAATAAATGAAAACAGATGAATATTGATGATAAACAAAAAGCTTTGACAGTTACAGTTGTTAAGCAGTTTTTATTAAGGGCATTTATCTTGCGGTGATATACTAACAATAACCGTTTATCAAAATTTGTCCCTACAAGGTAGGCAGATCTCAGACACACACAGGCATTTTGGCCACAACAATAGCTCAGATAGAGAAACATCCTAAATAGCTTACACATAACAGATGCAAGTATGCATAATGCTATGTATGCAGAAAAAAATAAAGAATATTGTATATACATTAAAAACAGAGAAAAGGGCTGGATCCTTATTTCCAAGGTGATCACACAATGTCTTATCAGGCCACTAAAAGCTGTGGGACAGATGGGGCCCCATTTGCAGCATTTTTAATTTTGCTTTGTCCCCCAATTAGGGAGAAGGGGACAAGGCATTCTCTAGCTGTTTGCTCCTGCCTGCCGCCCCCGATACTAATGAGATGTTCAGTCAGCATACAGTGTTTTTACAGCCTCATAAAAATTAATTTTATTTTTCAGTTTTATGGCCCTGCTGTTCCAGCAATGCAAATTAGTTTGAATGGCAATTATATTGACTCTGATTTGGGGCTTATTTAATACATCAGAGTCTTGTGGTTCGGGGTGCTGGCTAACTAAGGGGCCCGGACAATACTCTGCACAAAAGCCATTATTATGTGCTAATTATACTTAGTTTGTTGGTGCTATTATTAGAACTAATGACAGAGTGCAGCACCTACCTAACATAGAGCACAATGAGCTAGCATTATTTTACGTGAGGGTTGGTATTAAGAACGTTTTTCTTCCTTTATCATACAGCTATGCATCAGAAATCGACTGTTCTTTATAGTATTTACTGCCCCTGTATTCTGGTGCGTTGGTTGTCTAAACAGAAAACACAATTCAGGGAACTGGATTGAATTAGAATGAGAGGACATGTATAATGATGTAATCTAAGAGACCATATCTGTAATGAATGTCAAAATTGTATTTCTACCAATAATTTCTACCCGGCATGCTGTGGCCTAAGCCCAATTGTTTCCTCTCTTTCACATGCAGTCAATGTGGATCGAGCGCACCACGTTCTACACAGCCTACAAACTCCCGGGAATTCTGCGTTGGTTCGAGGCAACTTCCATATCGCATGTCAGTAACCAGTGCTCATTTGCCTATTTCACCATCGCTTCTCATTAATCTAATAAAATGGTCCAACACCTTACCATCAATATTATCATTCTGGTCACGGACCAACGTGTCTTACTCTGGGCCAGTTGTTGTTGTTTTGATCTAAGCTAATATAAATACATTGATACGAAGTATGATAAGTGGATAAGGACTGTGATGGGAATAAAAATAGGAGTATTATAGTCAATAAATAGTCAAATCGAAATTTCTTTGTAATGCACTTAAAATTATTCTGTCCACATTGTCTGAATAACAAGACCACCTGTTTGTCTTTCCGCAGACTACAATCAGCCCATTGGAAAATGCCATTGAGACAATGGAGACCACCAATGAGAAGATCCTGACCATGATAAACCAGTACCAGGGAGATGAAGCCCTTCCCATCAACCCCCTCTCCATGTTGCTCAATGGTATTGTGGACCCTGCAGTCATGGGTGGCTTTGCCAAGTATGAGAAGGTCAGTGTGTCTTTCTGTGTACATGTGCCTCTAACTATTTGTGTTGCGGTGTGTGTGCCTTTTGGGGAGGCATGGTGGCTTGGTGCAGCATTGGCTTATATCTCTGGGTCAGAGGTTTGAATCCTGCCTTTGCTTGTGGTTAAGACTATATTCTCTAAGTTTTGTGGGTTTCCTCTTGCAGTCCAAAGCCGTTTCAGCTAAAGGACATCCCTAAATTTCCCATAGAGTGTGCACATTCCTTCTGATGGACTGGCATCCCATCCAGGGTGCACATCAGCTCTGTCTTCCTGGTGTTTGGATATTTCTGTTTATGTTATGTTAGGCCCATCACTGCCCACAATTGTTATTATGAACAAAAATATATCATTTATCATTCCTGCTTATAGTCCCACATGCTGTCAAATACCCATGTGGGTTACAGAAGTTCCCCACACGGGATTTTTCAAGGTCACACAGTGACTAGCTAGCAGGTTACACAGCCTATAAATGGGGCTGGACTGGAATTAAAATTCGTTCAGGGCTTTGGGGGGCCCCCACAGTAAATATTGCTGAGCAGAGGGGGCATATGCCCAGTGTTGTAAAATGTCGGGCCCTGCCTATAGAAATGGAAAACTTCACTATCTGTTTTGGACTGAACCCTAGGCTTTGACATCTAATTCCCAGTGAATGAAGGCTCTAGGCATCTGGAGTCCAAACCTAGATTAAATTTTGGCTTTCTTACCTGTACCTAATTCTTTAAAGTTACTTAAATGTTCAACATGTTCCTACACCAGAAACTAATTTAGGAAAAAAATGTCAAAATGACAAATGACATTAATATACAGCAGAGCTGACATTACATTCGCTTTGTTTACACCGGCTACCCGTGGTGTGCTATTACATCTATTTTAACCTTATGGGACCTCAGATATACAGTATATGCGGTCAGATGTTGTGCAGAATGATGTTAAGTGACGGACAACTGTCTTTAACTTATATAATTGCAAAATCACTTGACATAGTATCAATAACACACATACTGATAGATATTTCTGCCAGTTCTGCTTCGCTAAGGGCCAGGTCTGTGGTGTGCTATCTTGTCAATTCTTTTCTGCACCACTGGTTGTATTCAAATGCAGCTCTGTTTCAGCACTGTTTTGTTTTGCTAATCTTATCGGGCTGTACTTTGTCTTTGTTCAAAGTCTCTATTTCTCTCTCCTTTATTTAGGCCTTTTTCATAGAGGAATATATTCAGCAGCATCCAGAGGACAAAGATAAGCTAATTCGCCTCAAAGACCTCATCGCCTGGCAGGTTAGTGTGTGAGTGTGTGTGTGTGGGGAGGGTGTAGTCAAGAGCTCCCGAAACCCAAAAGCTTTAAAGTTTGCATTTATTAATGGCTGGTAACATTGGTACCCATAGAAATACCCCCATCCTCTTCAGTGCCGGCACACCATTAAATGCATATACACTCAGTGACAAAAAATTGTTAAGCACCCAGAAGTAATGGTCCGATTTGGATGTAATTTGGTATATGTGCAGACCAGTGATGGGTATGTAAATGATTCAATTTGCAAGGAGCTGGCACGCCTAGTCACCAGACACAGAGGATGCCTCGTAGACACATTAGACAGCATTACCAGCACTTGACGGAGTTTGATAGGGGTCTGATTGTGGGTTTGCATGAGGCCCGGTGGTCATGTGGCCCAGCATGTGGGGCATGCAGATGGTAACCAATGGGTACGTGAGGGCACTGAGTATATAATCACATTGCAACATCATGAAAAATATTATTGTTTGTATATTCAGTATAGAAATTATTTTCTGTTGAAAGGCTTTGCTGATGCTGTTCTCCCACTAAGGTGCAGTTATATTTAATATGATCAAAGAAATACTAACATGTCATACTTAATTTTTGCATTAACTTTGACATCTCTAGTTTTAAATTTGTTCTTAGAGTACTACATCTTCATTCGGCTATGTTATGCAAAAGATACTTTTAATTGTGCATTTCTTGTAACCAACCTGATTTATTATTATTATTATTATTACATGCAAATATTTGTTTACAATCTTTTTATTATTTTAAACCACGAACAATCCTTATTTATCTACCTATATCAGGGCATATGTTGGGTATTAGTAGTAGCTTCTGCTGGGGGTGCATGGGCCAGTAGTGAAGCTCACCTAGGGCACCACATGGCCATCCACTGGCCTTGTGTACATGTATGACTTGCGGAGCATTGTGCTTAAGGAGGGAATTATTATAACACTGAGGGATCCAGGTACACCTTGTAGTTATCACTTTCACTGGGCATTGATCAGTCTAATCTTTCACTCTTTGCAGATTCCTTTACTAGGCGCAGGAGTGGCCATGCATGGGAAGAGGGTGACAGATGACCTTCGACCTTTCCACGACCGCATGGAGGAGTGTTTTAAGCAACTGAGGAAGAAGGTGGAGAAGGAGTACGGAGTGCGGGACTTGGTGAGAAATGGGGGATTCTGTGGGGAAAGAGGGGGAGAGGAGGGGATTAGGGTTAGGGTTTTGCCACGATAAACCCCGCAGTGATGACTGAAGGCAGTAGCTTCCGAAAACCGCCGATGACAAATGAAGCTGTGCGCTGTCATCTGCTACTCTGCAATTTATTGGCGTTATCAGCACTTCAGAGTTTGCAGTTTGCAATCACCCCCAATGCCTCTACTCCTATCGTTCTGATGGGATATAACTATATTAATGAATTTTAATAAATGGCAATTAATAAATTAACTAATCGATCAATTAATTATAATTATGGAACAATGATTATGAATAAAAAGGTTGAACCTGAAAACATTTTACGTTTTACTAAATCACCAGTTACTAAAGTGGGGTATAATTCATTTAGGGAGACAGTGTGTGGCCCAAAGGGTTAGGATGCCATATTTGTGACCGGAAGGTTGCCAGTTTAAGGCTCATGCTGCATTGGTTGGCAGAGTGATTTCACCCCTGGGCCCCTCTGCCTTAACACCTCATCACTCCAGGGACTGGCTGACCCTTTTTTCTCAGTTGTACGTCACCTTGGATAAAAGCGTCTGCCAGACAAATAGATGTATCTGGGCACCAAAAATCCCCATCTGCCGTATTGAGTCCTGACCCCCCCCCCCCTTCCCCTGGCTTCCTCCCCCTCAGCCGGATATGGACGAGCGGCGGTCCAGCCGGCCACGCTCAATGCTGCGCTCGTACCGCCAGTCCATCATCTCCATATCTTCACTTGGTGGGTCAGAATGTGGCACCCCCACCAAAACCTACCCTGACAGGTCTGCCTCTGCTCTCGACGTCTCTCTCTCTCTCTCTCCATGTAGTCTATAAACCATTCTTACTCTCAATACAGCCATATCTGGAGACTGTAGAACAGGGGTGCCCAACTCCATTCAGAGAGGGCCGGAATCCAACACAGCTTGCAGATTTCCCTGCTCAAACACATCTTAATCAGCTAATTACCAGGTTTAATAGGTATGTGTTGTATTCCGGTCCTCCAGGACTGGAGTTGGGTACCCCTGCTGTAAAACATTAGCAGTGACCAGTCTTATCCAGAAACGGCTGTTGTGTATGTGGGTTGTTGCTGCAACTCCCTAATTACATTATTAATTAGAGGTCTGATTGGCTGACTAGTCCTCACACCTGGGTTTGAACCCGCTGGCCTATGATTTACCTGAAAAAATACACGTTTATTCACCCATTTTATCATTCTGCTTTTGTATTCCAACCAGTTAGCAGTCACTGAATGATTGATGTGTGATTCTTGGCACTTCATTTACAAAGATAATTTGGGCATATTATTATCAGCATTTACTCCATGCCTATTAAACGCAGTAGCACTGAGCGATTCCACCATTTGGGGCTGAGATATTTTCATGACAGGAGTAAATATTGATCAGTGCCGCAGTACCGTGACTGTGACTCCGTCTCCCGACTCCAGCCTAGGCGAGAGCCCCGCCCCTTGGACCCCCACCGTGCACAGAGGCGGCGGGGGCACGGGGGGTGTCAGTGTGCCGGAGGAGGCCACAGGCGAGGGGGAGGTGAAGCTGCGGAGGTCCAAGAAAAGGAAGAAGATAAGCAGCATGATCTTCATCACCGAGGAAAAAGAGAAAGCAAGCACAATGGACAGGAGGGTGAGGAGAAGATGGAGACGCGCGTACTATACCCTGCAAAGACACACTGTGCACCGAGGGCGCCCAATCCCCTGAACAGCATGTCTTGTTTGCTGATTGTTCTTTCCATGTTTGCATTAGAGCAGACACACCTTCGGACGCGAGTCAATATTTTTCGGAGCTCTGTGCCATCTGGGCCCGTCATCCAGACTCTCTCTCAGATTTACACTGTGCTCTGCTTTACCCCCTAGTTGTCAAAGAAGCAAGAGTTTTGCAGTGACACCAACCTGAATGAGACGAATGGAGCCGGCGTCACTCTGACAAACTCTCGGTCCTTGCCAACCATCACAGGTGACATCACTGCTGCGTACCAATAAATCAGAGCTAGTAATGCATGACGGACTGGTACCCTATGTCAGGGTTCTCCTTCCTCGAGCAAAGGTCCGGAGCATCATAATATCTAGCATACGTTGTGATTCAGTGCCGTATGTTTTTAAGTAGCCTAGTATCAACGACTGTATTTAGTCAACAACTGGCTGTGAAATAAAATTAATAGTATTAATAAAATAATATAATATAAAATTAAATTATTTCATAAAATAAATCCATTGATTACCATAAAGACAAATGGAAAATGTTTTTTTTTTTAAAAAAGACTCCTGTAAATGTGAGAAAAGTTGCGCAGATTAAAACAGAAAGAATCAATCAAAATGTAATAAAAGGTCTAGATCGGTATGGAACGGCTTCTGGGCCCGGATCCAAACCGTGATCCGCCTATTGGTGACCTAGGCCCATAGTTTATGCGTGTGTAGTTTATCTGGATCTGTATTTCCCTCTCGATTCACCTTGTGTGCTCTAAAACCTCTCCATTCCGCCAGGCCTCTCCTTATCTGTGGCCAGTCCTGGAGAAGAAGGCGAGCAAATCCGCTTCCGCCACGACAGTAAGAGCGCGTCCGCGAGTCAGCCATCTGACCGGACCCCCGACCGTCGCTCTAAAGGGGTCATCAACCTGCTCTTCAAGACTAAGGTAGGCCCAGACCATCGCAAAATGCACGGCATGTCAGTGTAAGCATCCGCCTCACCGGTTTCCTGTCGATTTCAGCTGGGCTCCAAGTCAGAGGATGGGAAACATTCAGAGGACTTTGCCGGTGACAAAAACGCCTCCCACTTCTGAGAGGAAGCATAAAGCATCACGTTTACTGGCTGGTCTTATCTTTCGTAGCTCTAGTGTTCAGCAGCTCTGTACTGTTCATTCCTGATGCTGACCATTGTATGTGCTAAACATGTTTCACAGCTGAAATTAACAGCCATGGTGACTAACAGTGAAAAATATTTAATTGAAGGTCCTAGAATTCCTGTGATTTGAAATGTGTATTAAAGCTCGTCTACAGGAGGATAGCTCTGTTACAGTGCGAGAACAAATGGCCCATGAAAGTGTTTTATGCAAGACTACTTGTCTTTTTTTATCTCTTACGTATTGACTGAAAGAGTCACATTTCCCTCTATATGGAGAAATAAAATGTGTAGAAATTGCATTTTCTCTCACTTTTTTTCCACTGCGTCTTGGGTTTCTGGCATATTATGTCACTGTCCAGTAATCGCACTATTAAGGTTTGTAACTTACCAACAGTAGTTTTATATGGGCCATGCTGTTGTCTGTTTGAAAATGCCTCAGTTAAAGGTTAACCAAAGACAGTTCAATTATCATTTTATTGATTTAAATGTGGAATTTACAGATGGGGCTATAAAACTCATATACAGTATGATTAAATGTCAAACTCATATGCACTATAATTAAAATGAACAGACACAACAGCCATCACTTTGTTTACAAATACAGTATCACAATCATTGCATCATCAGCTATACACCATGGCAAGTGCTGGACTAGCGAGTTTCTGTGTGTTGACCTCCAGCCTGCAGTATGCCAAGGCCGAGCTCTGCGCTGCTTAGCTAAGGTGAAGCCTGCCGTGCCTTTCTTACTTTCAGGCATTACCCATGACACACCTCATACTTCAACAGAGATCCCAGCTAACAATGTTTCATCCTAGGAATGTTTGTTGAAAGTTAAAGGGAAAATAGTGAAAGACAGAGAAAGGAAAGAGAAAGCCAACTGACTATGGAGGAGAGAAACCAAAAACTCTCAAAAACCAAAAAAACCTCTGAGGGTTTAAGGTCAACTGGCTGCCCAACCACCCTGGGCATGCTGACATTACAGGGAAAAAATTGTTGCTATGCCACTCTACCTCAGGGACAAACAGACTGATTGAATTGAACCGATTCGTCAGACACCAAAGGAAGAAATAGGGATACCCATACATACCCATAAAACAAATGAAATATCCACAAAGTGATCAGTATGCTCTTTAAACAATAGAATAGAGCCTTCATAAGGAGAATCGCTGTGCTAAGTCCAGACCTCAACCCCACAAGCACATTGGACGTGAAGAGTGACGAGTTGGAAAATAAACTGGACAAATCTATTGTACATTTAAAGGAAAGCCTTTGGTTTGAGTTGCAGAAGGCATGGGATAACATTAGTGCTGGTTCTCAGGAAATAGATTGACACTATGCCAGAGAGATGTGCAATGTGGACCAAATATTAAAGTTAAAAGTGGATAAAAACAGTAGGTCTCACTTCATATATAAATGAACTATAT
>JAODKL010000002.1:2583258-2604472 GCA_026780765.1 Petrocephalus schoutedeni
ATACTATATATGTGTGTATGTATATTCACTAAATTACATTACATATTCAACATCTTATTATACAATAGGCTTTGTGTTAATTTTGCCCAAATGTAGGCTAATGTAAGTGTTCTAAGCATGTTTAAGGCTAGGCTAGGCTATGATATTTGATAGGTTACATGTGTTGTATTAAAATGCATTTTTGCTTTGGGATATTTTCCCCTTACCCTTATCAGAACGTAACCCCATCGTAAACTGGTGATATACTGTATAGTTGCTTAGTTATTTAGTATAGTTGTTTCCCCTGAATTTTAATGTAGATAAATTAGAGCCAAACTCCTGCATGGTGATTGTTTAAGGTGGTGAACCTATATCCTAAATAATTTGAAATTATCTGCACAAGAGTTTTAACTTGACACACATCAGTAAACACAGATATATACAGCTGCTGCAAGACATAAAAGTCACCATGTGTATGACTGCTTTTGTTCAAAGGTTAATGGAATATCTAATGTGATGGCTACACTACAGAAGAAGAAAGAAACTATTGAGATTTTGTAAAGGTAAGAAAATGAGCATAATGGGGTGAGCTTGATTCCAGCAAATTCCAATTCTGTCATATGGAAATGGCACAATTAATAAATTATGAACTGCCTGGTAGGTTACATAATGAGCTAAGTTAACCAACCAAACTTGCTATTTGTTCAGTGACATCTTTTGAATTGGGAAGTCAACCAGTTCCCCTAGCCACTATGATCTCGGACTGTGGAAACAAATCGCAGTAAGCAGATCCCACATCTCTATCAAATACAGTCTACGCCAGATTCAAGAGACGCCCATGAAACATGAAAGTAGGTAGATTTTCACTGCGCGTCTGCGGTAAAATATAAAGTCAATAAGTAAAGGATTGTATTTAAATCTTTGAGCTGCTGTCTCCTCACAACTCCGTTTTTCTTACATGATTTACAATCAAACGGACCAAGTCTCTGATCTCTCCACTACGCATGTTAAACACAGTAGCTCACCACATTTCCCAAGTGCCAGTTCGTTCAGGGTAACCCCTACCTCACTTCCTTCTGTAGATCAACGCTCCAATTAGACAGGTCCGAGTCCTCTCGAGTCACCAACTAGTTGGCCAATCGGAGAGCGTGCAGTGGAACGATCCCCTCCCCTTCCGCCCACGTGAGGCGCGCTGCGTTACGCGCAGACAGGAGGAACATACCGGCTCGGGAAGGATCGTCACCGAGCGGGTGAAGGGAGTACACGTGACACGAGCCCGGTGCAGAAACCGAGAGGAGCGGCGGAGCTGGAGGCGAGTTAACCGCCGCTAGCGATAGAAGATTGCGGCAGCTTGGCAGAGGTTAATGACCGGATGGCGTATTTCGTCTTAATAGATAAAACAAGGGGGGTGAAGATAGACACGGGGTGTAATGCGGTGGACTTTAAGGCCTGGGAGGGTCATGGAGGCCCTAACTTGTCGCGCACTTTACTGACACTCGTAGCCGGGTGTAAAAGGCCTTCCCACCCGGTTAGTCAGCTAGCCAGCTAGGTTAGTAAGGCGTGCGACCGCCCTTGGTTTGTTGAATCGGGATCTGTGCCGTTGTGATGATCCCCCCTCCGTTTTTACTGAGCGCGCTCCCGCGTGATTCATACTGCCACGCTTCGTTCCGATTCAAGCGGCTCCCTTTCCCCCACCTCTAGGTGCCGAAGCGATTACAGCAGGAAAGATGGCGGACGACCCGAGCGCAGCGGACAGAAACGTGGAGATCTGGAAGATAAAGAAGCTGATCAAAAGTCTCGAAGCAGCGCGGGGGTGAGACTGGGAATGTGGGATAGCCGAAGTGGGCCGCTTAAAAAGGCTGGGAGGAGGCAGGGACATCATAGCCGGCGTGCGTGGACGGAGCGCCGAGGCCAGAATGGGAGTGGTAGTCACCAGTCTGGCGAAGGGTGTGGGAAATGTGGTTGTGCATTAAAGAATAAAAAAAACCCGCGTCCCGCTCATTGTTTAAATGCATGACAGCATGATCGGAGCAGTTAGAAGACGGGCTACGGTGATGATACTCGGTGCAGGGGGCTCAAAGAACAATTCATTGGTTATTCTTGATGAGGGGCTAAGCGCAAGTCGTGCGCAGCTAGTAATTATCCAGCCTGGCCGGGCTTTGGGAAACGGTCTTTTATTCCCCCCAATGTGCACTGTGTGTCGAGCTAATTGCACGGTGACGGCGCCTTGAGCATATTCTGGGTGCTTATGCCGCCTAACTTCCAGCCAGGCGTAGCCGCGAGCAGCTGGGATGGGCTGGTTATTACCGGTGCCTTGCCCTACCCTGCCTTCAATGTCCAACTCAAGTTTTCAGTTACCCCCCCAGTAATGCAGGGTTACTTTATTATCGCGTTTTTTTTCCTACGTTAGTTGTATGGTTGCAATCATCCGTAGTGGATCTGTAAAAGAGCCTTGTAAACCTTTGGAAATAGGTTTTAGATGGGTTGCTGGACAATGAAGCAGTAGGTCTGTGTAGTATTGGTACAGTAAACCATATGGGTTGCTTTGCAATATCTGTTCTGGTACATACGGTGCAACAGTAAGTTTGAAAATGCTCCTGAGATTTTTACATTTTCACCTGAACTTTGCCCTGGAGTCTGTGTGTGTGGGGGGGGAGTTATTGTGTTGGACTGATCCAGTGTGACCAGTACAGTAGAGCCATGGGGTGGGGGGTTTTGCTGCCGTTTCCCCGCTAGTCTGCTGTACTGCCTTTAAACATGGTGGGTCATTGTCATTGCAGAAAAAGCCATAATTTGACTTAAGCTATTGCCCTCATAATACTTTCAGACACAAGCAAAACTCCAGAGTAGTTTCCATAATTTAATACCAAGCTATAATGCTTCTGTTCCTTCTCTCTCCCAGTCATGACCCCCATCCCTTCTTGTGGATATGTATACAGACCTACCTGCAGTACAGTTGACACTATAGTTACTGTACTCGAGCCTACGCTGTGTGTATATTTATGCTACAGAGTTGTATCGCATACAAACAACCTGTACCCCCCTCCCACCCCAAATCGCTTTCAGGAATGGCACCAGCATGATCTCCCTGATCATCCCTCCCAAGGACCAGATTTCCCGTGTGGCCAAAATGCTGGCTGACGAGTTTGGCACGGCGTCAAACATCAAGAGCAGAGTCAACCGGCTGTCGGTGCTGGGAGCCATCACGTCCGTACAGCAGCGGCTAAAGCTGTACAACAAGGGTGCGTGTCGCCGCTATCGCTTTTATAAGTGAGGGACAAACGGTGCCAGCTGTGGTGTTACTGCAGTTATATCGTCAAATAAGAAGTCTGTGACACTGAAGTCTCAGACATGGGTGCTGCAGACAAGAGGTTTTAAGAAAAAATAGATCTGGTATTGGAATACTTGAAGGGCTGTTATGCTGTTGCACACTGTAAACACTGGGTAAGCTGAATAATAAAACCCAATAACATGCTAAATCTTGCAATAAGTTTTATATCTGTACTCTTAATGTGAGTTCCATTTTTTTGTGGGGGGGATTTCTAAGGGTTATTATGAATATGTACTCATTAAGTAGCCTTGCCCGATATAATAATACTTAATGAATCTGGGCTGGCTAGTCACACTTAATGCCTACAGAATAGTTTAATCTAAATATATATCTCTTCATTTTAAGGGTATTTTTGAGAACTGTATTTTGGTTTGTCACAGCAGACCTAAATCATTCTTGCAAAGCCTGCCTACTAGTTCATTCCTGCCCTGTGTGCCTTTAGCCGGTCTGTACAAGGTGCTCTAGGGTAGTTTAGACTGGTTCTGGTTTAGTGAGCTTGAACCATAGAGAGACGCTGCTAAGCAGCCCGTGGCTTTTGCTGATTGGGCTACTGTGCTTGTGTTATAGTGCCACCCAATGGACTGGTGGTGTACTGCGGCACCATTGTGACCGAGGAGGGCAAAGAGAAGAAAGTGAACATCGACTTTGAGCCTTTTAAACCCATCAACACGTCGCTGTATCTCTGCGACAACAAGTTCCACACCGAGGTGAAGTCCTGAAATAATGATCCTCAGTTATCTGGGTGTAATCAGTCCTTCGTGAAATTTGCTGGCTTTTTAATCATCCACGTTTCCCGCCGATGTCCCTCGCCCAGGCTCTCACGGCTCTGCTCTCCGACGACAGCAAGTTTGGCTTCATCGTGATCGACGGGAGTGGCGCGCTCTTCGGCACCCTGCAGGGGAACACCAGGGAGGTGCTGCACAAATTCACTGTGGATTTGCCAAAGAAGCACGGTGAGGTCCCCTCTCCCCCCCCCCCAACCCAGCATCCCACCACCTGTGCCCTGCGAGAACCCCTCACATGCCCAAGCATATGCACGCGTTTCCCTAGCGAATGCTTTTATTCGGAGCCGAACACGGGATCTGACCCGGCGAGCTTCTTATCACAGGCACGGCGCCCCCCCACTATCGCGATTGCTCCATTACTAAAAAGCGCCGATTGGAATCTCTCGTCTTGGTTACTCGGCGCTATGGTGGAAGGGAGAAGGTGCGTAGCCGTTGGCGGTGAGGATGGAGAGCGGAAACCATCAGGTGTATGGAAGCACTTCACATTTGAAAGTGAATGAAAATGCAGTCGTCTGTCAGGATTGCAAGGCAGAACCTAAATGCCGCTGAAGCGTGACTGCAGTGCAAGTATGTCTCATGGAAGCCTTTCGGGTTTGATGGACTCGCAGACGCTCGCGGACAGACGGCAAGGACGGTGACGTTTCCCAGAGAATGAGCTCATGCAAAAGCAGTAAACTTTAGACTGATTCTTTTTTTGACACATACCAGATCATTTAAAAGGGAACTATCATAAAACGGAACCATCTTTAGAATTGCAAAGCTTGCTAATATTCTTCCCTTTGACTGTCCAGAAATATTTTAGTGCAACGTATTGATCATTTGAAGCCCAGCTTACGATGTGATAGTTGCATGTGCATTAAGTGGCGTCATACGTGTCTGTCTGGGCGGTGCAGCGGTTAGCGCCGTTGCTAGACACTGCTGGTTTGTGTGGAGTTTGCATGGTCACCCTGTGTGGGCGGGGCTTTTGCCGATCTTTGGTTTATTTCCACTGTCCAGAAGCATGTGACTCAAAAGTCTTCAATTAACAGTATATGTGATCCTGCAGTGGCTGTTTTGGTTCTTGCCTTGCGCCAAATGCAATGTATTCTATTATATTATTACAAGCAATTGTTTGAATTGAAATATTGAATTGAATTGAAATATTCAGTCAAGTTACCCAGACAACTGTGGGCTGACGAGGAATGATTGACATGTTGCTGGAGCTGTTCCCTGCCCATAACTATAAGATTGCACGTGTCTTTGGTGGTCCCCCAGGACGAGGCGGCCAGTCGGCGCTGCGTTTCGCTCGGCTGAGGATGGAGAAGAGGCACAACTACGTGCGCAAGGTGGCTGAGACCGCGGTGCAGCTTTTCGTGTCCAACGACAAGGTCAACGTGGCCGGCATGGTCCTGGCCGGGTCAGCCGACTTCAAGACTGAGCTCAGCCAGTCGGACATGTTTGACCCGGTTAGTGCCTCCTACACAATAGTGTGCTGACTCTCGGACTGGTTTGCTTCAGTTGCACGGCTGAAACAAGCGGAAGTATTATTGGTAACTAGTGGCTGGGTCTATACACACATGTAAGTTGGTGGTTAGCTGTTTATCATCAAGAAGCTAGTCTGCATTTTTGCTCTCTCCCAGCTCCTTGCCAGTCTACGTTTTTGCTCCCTCCTAGGGAATGGTTCAGACTACCAGCATGTAAGCCTTTTCAGTGGAGTAATTAAATTTTAGACCTTTATTCAAACTAATTGAAACAAGTTGTGAAAAGAATGAAATACTCAAATATTTATTTCACTGACTTGATATGGGTATGAGTCATATCAATACGTAATATGACAACCTTATTTTTTTGTAGCATTTGTGTCTTGAATATGCGAATTTTTAGCAGTCTCATGATTTTGTGGCCCTTTTTCCATACTTGGATTAGCACATGAATAATATCTTTTGTGGTACTATCCATTCCACAAAGGCGCTGCTTGCAGGCGGCAGATTCTCGATGGGGTTTAAATCCCGAGAGTTTCCTAGCCAGTCAGGTACCTTGATTTTGTAATAGTTGTTAAGTCTTCACCATTTTCGACATATGTCACAAGGCTACATCATTCTGAAAGATGCCTGATTTGTCAGGAAATGCCATTTCTGGTTCTGGAGCTAATCATCTTTGGAGAACTTCGATGTATTGTGGTGAGCACATCATCTCTTCGACAGGATGCAAGCTTCAGACACTATAATAGCTGAAGCAGTGTAAAATTACTGTTTTTGGTACACCCTAGTATATTTGGGTAAACTACCATCGTGGGAGTACTGTGTGTTTTTGGGGGGGTTGGGGCTGATGGTGTTGAAACCAAACCTATGCCCTAGCACGACAAGCCCCACACCCCAGTTGGGCGAAATTCTATCAAAATTTTAAAATACTGAAAAGCGTTGATTTTGAAAATAGTGCCCAAATATCATAGTGTGAGGTGTGACGGTATGAAAAATCAGGTACCACGCAAGCCTAGTGTTATCTTAAATTTAGTAAGCCAGCTAAAGTAATTCATTTGTGTATTTGTGAACCAAGATCAAGATTCTGTGTAGAAGCCTTAACCGATGATTTGATTTTAATTGTTTCAGTGATCGTTCAAAGCTTCTGCTTAATCTTTTTCATTTGGAACTCCTTAGCTGTAAGTATCAGTTCTTCAGCAAAAGGTTTTGCTAAAGATGACCCAGCCTTGCAGTTTGCTCAGTAAAATGAGGCTTATTGTAAGTTAAGGTGGGTTACCTGCCTATTGAGCAGAAAGAACCTTGTACGACCTCATGGTTGGATTGGGACCTTGGTAGGCACTGCGATTGTCTCTGGAAAGCCTGTAATTTCAGGAAGTCCTAGTTTTCCCCGGCCCCATAATCAAAAGCCCTATTGATTCTCTGTGTTTGTCTGTAGAGGCTGCAGGCTAAGGTGCTGAAGCTGGTCGACATCTCGTATGGAGGGGAGAATGGCTTCAACCAGGCCATCGAGCTGTCTGCTGAAGTGCTGTCCAATGTCAAGTTCATCCAAGAGAAGAAGCTTATAAGTCAGTATTCACCCTGTTCTGAGTCTAAGTGTGCATGGGGGGATGTTTCAGAGATTGTCTGTCTGTAAACATTTGCTTTTAAGGTCTCTGAATTGACCAGAGGAACCAGTGTTATGTCATGTTTTATTGCAGGGATCTGTGTTTTAATATGGGTTTATTTTTGCGACCCTCCGCCCCAGGTCGCTACTTTGACGAGATCAGCCAGGATACGGGGAAGTACTGCTTTGGCGTAGAGGACACCTTGAGGGCCTTGGAGATGGGTGCCGTAGAGATCCTCATCGTCTACGAGAACCTCGACACCATGCGCTATGTTCTCCGTTGCCATGGCGCTGAAGGCACCACGCCTGAGAACGGTACATGTTGAAGGTGTCGTTACTGGCAAGAGATCTCTCTGCCAGCCACTCGCTATGGTCTCCTGCTAAAGAGCTGTGAAGGTCAGTGCGAAATCTGCTTTGCGTCAAGCTTGTTGGTTTCTGTCTTTCCCTGACTCAGATGAAAAGACCCTGTATTTAACGCCGGAGCAGGAGAAGGACAAATCTCACTTCACAGACAGGGAGGTGAGATTTTTTTTTTTATTTAACCATATTGGAATGTTTTTTTTTTTTTTGTGATGAAATGCTTCCTTTTAGGATGCAACAACTGTGTGTCAACCTGGTACCAAGCCCTCCCGCTGTGCACTACCCACTGTCAGCTTTTAGATATTACACATCTCTCTAATCACTGAGCTGGCCCTCTTGTCTAAGAATGCTGTACATATATAAGCATCCTTCTACAAACTTCCATGTCGCTTCATGCACTTTGGAGGCACCGCATAGCATTTGGCTGATTCAGGCTGTGGTGTTACTCTTCCCTGCGTAGACGGGCCAGGAGCACGAGTTGATAGAGAGCATGCCTCTGCTCGAGTGGTTTGCCAACAACTACAAGAAGTTTGGCGCCACGCTGGAGATCGTCACGGACAAGAGCCAGGAGGGGTCACAGTTCGTCAAGGGCTTTGGCGGCATCGGAGGTGAGATCTCACTGCGATTCTCCTGGCTTCTGCAAACTTGCTATCCTGCTTGGCTAGAATCGTGACCCGAGTTTCCTGTAAAGTCTTGTTGGAAACTCTGAGGGAAGGTGCAGGCAGCCCCCCTTGTGGAGCTGCGAGGATATTGCGAGCAGTCCGGGCCTCACTTCTCCCTCTCTTCTCCAACTCAGGTGTGCTGCGCTACAGAGTGGACTTCCAGGGCCTCGAGTACCAGGGAGATGATGATGAATTCTTCGATTTGGATGACTACTAGGTAGTCCAGACTGGCACAAGGGGAGGGGGGAGGGGGGGGGAGAGAGAGAGGGAGAACACTGCTTCTCTTGGGAGCAACACACATTAAGAAGGGAGTGAGGACAAGTTTCAAGCAAGGAGGAAAACAAACATACATGGTGACATAACCCTGCCTTAGAACGTATTTCCATCCCCTGGTTGGATAGAACTTTTCTAGCTTTTTCTCTCTGCTATAAGAGCCTGTGTTACAGACAGTGAGGTCCAGCATTGTCACCGGTCTGTCCTCACTGTGCCTCAATTCTACTTAAATAGAAATGCATTTTTACCATTACAGATTTGGCCCCCTTTTTTTTTTTTTCCTTTTTATACCTGCCACAGTTTCTTGTGCCCCCCTGCCCTTCTTGGTTTCGAATGACCATGGGGGACATTAAATGAGAACTGGCTCCAGCCTACGGCCCTTATGGTGTGGTCTCATCCCATCGGCCCCCCGCACTGGATCAGTTACCTTCCTGTTTTGGACCTTCGCCTTCCAGCACTGCTGTGTTACCCGCTCCTACAAATTGGAGCACGGCCATGGTTCTGCTGGGCCGATAGTCAGATGCGGTAGTAATCTGTTTCCCCGCTGCCCCGTGCTATTTTATGGACTGCTTGATTGTGTATGGGGAGCGGCTGGAGGGCCTCCAGTAGAGCAGGAGGCCCCAACCCTTCTGGACACTGAACTGTGGAATGTGCCCCTCTAAGAAGGAATCTTCCAGGGTGGCTTGGGAAATGGATCACTGGTGCCTTGTGGGAGAACGGGGAGGGTGGGGGGCGGCTGGACATGCAAATCACCAGCTGAGAGCGGCGGAGGGCTGGGACAGTCCTGTGCTCAGTGACCTTGTTTAAGTGTGTGGCGGTCTTCAGCTCATTTAAGGAATGCTCAGTTCTCTCCGTTTAGGCTACAAAAACAGACCACTGTTTAATGACCCTCAGTATTTTATTTTTTTTTTCCCTACACAATATGTGATGCTGTCAGATGCTGTAAAGGAGGCCCTGGTGATTAGTCTTGCACGCAGGGCAGATATCCAAGTGTTAACTGTGCATTTATGACCACAGAAGGGCTGTGACCAGCATGACAGTCTGTTTTTGTAGAGCCGGGGTGATGAACCCCTCTCCATTAGATCCACGGCCTCTGCTGTTGGATTGCGTCGGCTGATGATTTAATTTAACTCTGGGGCATAGTGTTGAAAGTTTCATATCCAAATAATGATTTTAGTCTAGCAATTAAGAGAAGCTCGGGGGAGCCTGTGGCTCTGAGAGTGGAGTTTGCCACCCCTGACTTAGAGCTTATATCAGCAGTCAAGATTGCTTTGTCCTGCACCTGTGAAAAAGACGAATGAGGATCCTGACTCGTGCCGCTACAGGCCTGGTCTGTACACAGACCTTCGTCCTTCCTGATCACTTAAGAGCTTCAATTAATTACATCCCTGACTGAACTCCTTCAAAGCTGTGACACTGTAGTGAGGTTCATTTAGACGGCTGGGAAAATCCTGCCCCTGGTTGCCACCCTTCTGAGCGCGGACGAGGCGTCCACAGGCTGAAGTACTGGATGCGCCGTCATCCCTCCAATGCGACGGAACGCCTGTGCCGGCGAGTGGCATGTCTGGGCCTGAGCGCATTCTCCTGGTGGTTTTGTGGGGCATGTTTGACTTTCTTTGTAGCGTCATTGGCAAAGCATAAATATGTGCATATCCAAGAGATTAGGCAAGTATCGGTATGAAGAAGAAACAATGTGTGTGCCGGACAAATATTTGCACAGGGCAGACTTTTTTTGTCTGCAGATTGAGAGCAGCGTACAATGTGCAGTTTTTGAAACATACAAGACATTCGTTCCAGGTGTGTGTTTGTGTATTTGAAGCATAATTTCAGTCTAATATCGCTCTGAATTCAAATAAATGTCATATAATCTATTAGACTAATGGATCCACTTCGGTATGACGTGGAGGAGTTCAGTGCCTCTCCTCCTGGGCTGCTCTTCTGTTCGTTTTTAACTGTCTGGTTAATACCTGACAAGCAAGTAACAAGGCATCGGAGACAATCCTTACAGCGTCAGCTGGCCAATTATCGCAAGGCTTACGGAGTGGCATGTCCAAGGCCCTTCTGAACGGGCCAACCAAGCAGCTGAATGCGTGGTGGATGGCACGCCGATATGACTGCTGGTTGTATGTGTTCGTGTGTTTCTTCTGATTTCAGGGCATTCTGCAGCGCCGGTCAGAAGAAGCCTACAGGAGAGGACGTTGTCTGTGCCTCATTTGTTCAGTGCAGGAGCGTGCTGGGGAGCGGAATTCTCCTGGAGCATAGCTCCGGGGGGTGGCATCAGTCCGCTCTCGTTTACATAAGGACCTTCCCTGCGGGGCACTTCCACATCTTGGCCACGCCCCATTCTGCAGCGTGCCTCACGCCGCTTCCAGAACCTGGACTCTCTGGCGCCCCCAAACTTTACTAGTGCACCATTTTCTTTTTTTTTTTTTTTTTTTTTTGTCGTCATCATCCATGGACTGCTACAGGACCAGAAATCGGTTTTTAATGTGTTGGGTTACAATCAGTGTTCCCTCATCGGGCGCCCTTCAGGATGCTGGCAATGCCGTGTGTGATGAACTGGGCCCCAGTGGCCGCCCTTCCCTCTGTTTGCTCTGACGGGGTGCCAGCACAGTCCCTCGCGGAGCAGTGAACGTTAAACTGGTTATTACAAACACAGCTGCCTGAAACTTCCAAAATATGCATTAAAACTCCCCTAAATAAATTTTTTTCCCCCTTTTTTTCTCCCCCGTTCGTCACTGTTTTATATGAATTGGTAAAGCTGCCCACAATTTAAAAATGACCTCAATGTTTGGGTTTTTTATGCTATAAAACTATGAATTACCTATTAATCTGGAAGAGTGATGTACACAAAAGCTTGTCAGTGACCTTGACTGGCGGTGTGGTGATGAATGTGTAACAGAGGGGGAGAGAGAGAGAGAGAGAGATCGCTGGAAGAGGGTTTATCAACACTTTGCATGGATGGGGGTCGGAAATGGGAGTTTAAAGTTACTTCGAATGTAGCCCATCACGATCTCATTTCTGATGCCACTAAAAGTTGGAGTGGGAAAAGTGAAACTACGTTTTCACTGTACACATTTTTAATAAACTTCCTAAAAATACGTAGTGCTTTAATTTACATTGAAATGTTTTTCTTTTCTGGATTAGTAATGTGTTGGGGCAATATTCAGGATAATAGTATGTATTGAAAGCTCATCAAGGCAAGAGAATGCATTATCCACCATTATTAAATGGCAAGAGCTTTCTGGCTTAAAACTGCCATTTTTGACCAAGGGTTGGTAAAGTACTGCGGAAGCAGGGAGCATTTGGATATACAAGCACCTGTGCCATATAAAGATTATGCTAATAAAGCTACTTATTTGGAATCAAAGCGCATGCTCCCCATTTTACATATGCAATGCTTTTATTCTTATATTAACATTCCAATTTTGTGATTTTTTTGGTAGCTCCAGGACATTAATCCCCCCAATTATTACCTAAATGAAATGTCAGCGTTTTATATCTAACAGTATGTTTTATAAAAATGGTGCATGTTTTCTGAACCGAAACGATATCTCGTTATTTTTTTACATTTTTTTTATCCTTTGTTGTATTTTAGCATAAATACCAAAGACCTTTCTATGGCCAAGTTATACGTCTCAGCCCATATATGCATTATACCATCCCCGCCCGCTGCAAGCCCAGCCCTTCTGTGTCTGCTCCCTCGCCGATGCCGCTCGGCATTCACCGGAAGTGGGCGGAGTTCACTGCGCCGTTACGTAGCCCAGCTGCCGGGGCAGCGCGGCCCTTACCGGAAGTGGGCGGAGCTCTTCCTCTGCGTGCCGTGACGTAGCGCGGCTGCGGGCCGCCGACGCAGGGCTGGGTTTCCATTTTCATTACCAGAGAGGCTTGGGGGAACAACAACATGGAGCCGGATATTGAGGACAAAACGCTGGAGCTTATGGTGAGTCTGCGGAGCAGCCTCTTTGCTTCTGCTGGGGAGGGGGGGGATTCAGCCGAGGCGTAAGATGGAGGTAAAGCGGAGGGTATCAAATGAGAGCGGGAGAGGGGGAAACCTTTCGGGCGTAGGATACGGAGTCGCTCTGGATTGACAGAGGTGGACGAAAAAAAAAGGAGGGGGAGCGAAACCGAGATACAATAACCGATACGAGGCCCGGACTCGCGCTTCTCCGCCTGGGAGGCTTTCCAACCCCGGCCGTTGCCTGGGGCCCGGGCTCCGGCGCAGCGTTACAGCGCCGGAACGGAAAGGTGACGCTAGGGTGGGCGACTGAGGTCGAGGCGGGGTGTAGCGGAGGGCACGACGGCGGCTCGGAGGCCCGTCAGCTCGGCGGAGTGTTTCACTGCGGCGCCGCTGCGCCATTCGGCCCGCCGCTCGGAGGCTGGCTTAAGCCGCTCGGGCTCTCGGCGGGGCCCGGGCGGACACCCCGCCCGGTGCGCCGTAACGGCCGCCTCGCCGCCCTCCGCGGCTCTCTAAAAGCGTTCCGCCGCCGTATTGGCACCATTGTCCTGAAGTTTGTTTTCTTGCGCCCTGTCCGTGTCTGTCTCTTTTCGAGCTGCGTAGAAGGAAGTGGCGAGCCCGGAGGCTCCGGGATCGCGAAGATGTCGGCCGCCTGACACGTTTTATCGTTGGACCTTCGAATCGATCGGACTCCAGTTCCGGAGGTGGTGTTCCGTGCAGTCCATCTCCCTGCGGATCGGGCCGGCCCGGTTATGATTTACTGGTTTATTTAAGCAGCTGGGGCGCCGATGGCCCCGGAGTCAGGGGCGGCGTGTCTTTATATTTCGGTCTGGATTCGTGTAACTGGAGTTTCAGTCATTTGGTTTGAGGTTTAATTTCATCCCAGTACGTCGTCTTCTGTGTACGTCTGCGCCCGTTTGTATACTGGGAAGAAACGCCCGTGATGCCCGAAAATGTGCAGAAACTGAGTTATGCTTAATTTGACGATACCCGAATATAAAATGTGAATTATTATAATGCCCTTTTTTCCCGTCCCGGGCCAAATGCTAGGGTGACGATGGAAAGGAACTGGCGCTGTTCCGACTTGGCATAACGTTGTTTACTTTGACAGAAAGTGATGCTGTCAACAGAAGCGTTTTATCATCCGTCCTATACCGAGTTATCCGAATCTTCGCAGTTTTTTTCATTTATCCGTGACTTAATTTAAGGGATTCATAATTTAAAAATCATGTGAGGCGTCATTTAAAATAAAGCCATTAAGGCGATGTGCTTTTATACATCTTTTTGCTTCTCGGCACCTTTTCAGACCGTTTCAGTGGCGTATTATGTCTTTGAATAAATGACACAATATTATTCAGATGCTTCCCAACTAGTCTTGAAGGTTAAAATGAAAGATTGATCTATTATATGTATTAACGAGTCAGAATATTTGTCAGACCTGTTTTAATAAAGCTGGTTCCTATATGCGTCTGATGGAGTTCATATAACTGCAGTCTGTCGATGGCTGATATGTAACGACGCACTGTCAACTATTGCCCATTTTTATTCTAATTAAAATATTATTATGCCTTAATGCATTGTTTTTTTTTCCCCTTCCCCTCCTAATTTCCTACTGCTGGCATCGTATTAGTTTATTAAATGTGATGAAACGTGTGATGGGTTTGCATGAATAGATGCTGCATCAGTATTTGAGCTGATGGAAATTGGTAATTATGGGGGCCTCCGTAATATTTATAACCAGCAATCGATTCTCGATCAGTGCCTCCTGGACCTTCAGTACTTGTGCCTTCCCAGGGAGTGGATGCCGTCCTTTGGCTGGCACTGCTAGGTAGAGCTCCACTGAATGCACTGAGGCTGCTTCCACAGCCACGCCCACATCGCACTGCTTCTGAGTGGCTCATCTCTGGGGCAGGCTGTGAAGACATGGCAGTGTTTTGCGCCAAGCCTACTTCGGTCGTGTTTACACAACACTGAGCTTTGGCTGCATGAGTATCTTAGTGGCCAGCAGTGCCGCTGCGTTTCAGTTGGAAGACTGCCCCCATTACCTCCTAAAGTTCTGTGGAGCAGTGTTGTCAAAAGAATGAGTTTCGAGACAATTGGCAATGGTCACACCCTCAGAACTACCAAAGTCATAACATCGTAGGCCGCGTTGCTTCGTGTCACAGCGTGTTCATTTCGCGTAGATGTTAATCAGTTATGTTAATGGGTGGGATTATGGCACTCACTCGCCCTCCCTTGTGAGCTGTCCTTTTGTTTCCTTGGCTCTTCTGGCCTCTCCGTTTGACCTGAAGATGCTTTTAACCTTGTTGTATGCCCAGACGTAGAGTAGAGAGCAGCCAGAATAGTGCTTGCTCAGCCCAGCTTATCTTCTCCAGTGTGGGGCACTCTACTGCTGTTAAATGGTAGCGTTCTGGTCAATCATCCTGGGATGCCATGGTAGAAGAATCTGGCAGAGGGACCCTAAGTGACCTTGCAGCCTAACAGTGGTGCACCTGTGTGTGCGTGCGTGCGTCTTGTAGCGTGCCTGCTTTTACATGTCATAACGTGTGTGGCCGCCATCATCCCTCACCATGCACACATCTTGTGGATCGTCCTGGTTCGTCAGATGGGCTTCTCCTGCCCTTTGCTCGCCTCTTAATCTGTAGTCATCTCTCTGGACAGTCGCAATCGAACATGCAGATTTGTATTTACTTGTGATGTAACCGCTCTCAGTTTGCCACTACTCTGCACAAATCTCACACTCAGGTGACTCATCTGACCAGCCCCCAGCAATCCTGCTGTTGTCAGTGACACCCCCACCCCTGCTGTCCCTGTTGACACTGACACTGCCCAGCCCCTCACTGTTCGCACTGACAATACCTCATTCACTGCCCATTCTGTCCCCCGCTCGTCTGTATTCTTATTGCCACTGTATTGCAATTGAATAAATAGTTTTTTTTTTTTTTTTTAACTTTGTCTAGCCAGGTTTTCGCTAACAAGATGCTACAATTTGCTTCCGAAATGAGTATCATGCTCTACTAACAAAGAGAAAATTGGCGAAAAGGTTTTTTTTCCCCCTGTATGTCAGTTCTTTCATGATGTCTTGCATGGATTCCTTGCTGCTAGTCTGCCTGCTATGGCCTCCTCTACATGTCATTGTCTGTAGGAAAAGAGAGCATATGCACTGGGCTGGGAGTCCTGGTTGGGCGGCACTGCCACCTTTTCCAGTGACTCTAAAGTCACTGGCTCCCACCTCACAAATCACCGTCCCCCCAGTGCTCGCACCTGGTAGCTTGGCCGTCCCTACAGGCTCAGACACCAAACTGTTCCTCCAGACGCTCACTGTCCCGAAGTCAGGCTCGTACATTATAGTGCCCACACTGGCTTGCACATGCACACAGACGGAATATGACCGCAGTGCGAGTGTCACTCTGTGATAGAGCTTGCATACTTTGGGTGGGGTGGAAGGGGGGTAGGCGGAGCTGGCTTTTAGCCCCGCCCTGTGGCATCTCTTCTGAAGCAGCGGCGGCGGCTGGCCCCTGCGTCTCCCCCACCCTCCCTCCGTCCAGGCGGCTCTCCAACAGCCGCACGCCCGCGTGCGTGTGTCCGTGTGCGAGCGTCTGCGTGCGTGCGGCTCTAATAGCTGTCTCTCCCACCCCCCCCACCCCCTCTCTCTGTCTGCAGTGCTCTGTGCCTCGCTCTCTCTGGCTCGGCTGCTCCTCGGTGGCAGAGAGCTTGTGTGCACTGAGGTGTCTACAGAGCATGCCCAGGGGCCACAATCAGGTGCTGCTCTTACTTCCTCCTGTGTGCTGATGTGCCTGAGCCTGCCGCCTCCCCCACCCTCCACCAGGCCCCGCCCCCCCCCCAAGCTGTCCTTTATGTCTAGATCCCATCGGCGTGCCCCCACGGGTGACCGATACTGAAAAAGGCAGCCTGTGCCAGAGTGTCTAATGTGCCACCCACTCTTGCACCTCTTGGTTTTCAGATTTTACTCCTTGCAAATAAAGGAGATAAAGGTGGGTGGGGGGGAGTGGGAGAGAGGGGGGCATCCTGTGAGCAGGGGTGGCTATATCAGCCCTGTGGCCCCGAGTTTGTGTGGCTTCATGAATTTTGGGATTTTGTCTGACCCCCGTGTGGCTTTTCGATGTTGTTGTCATGCTCCCTGACTCAGCCCTGTGGTGCCCTGGTTGTGTGATGCTGTGGAGCTCTGTCCCATCTATTGTGGCTGTGCAGCACATGCCACCTTCTGTAGCTGTTTGAACATGTGGGACTTTGGGTGTCTGAGTTTACCAAAGGCTGACCCCCATGTTACCTCACAGTTATATAATTCTGTATTTCCAAGATGTCCTTGCCCATAGCAGTCACCTTTTCTCAGAGGATTGAATTCTGAAGGATGGTACATTTAATGATTGACGAAGCTACGTTTTCCCCCCTAAACTGCGTGTTAGAAATGCAAGGCAGGGCCATCCAGTGAGGCAAATACTGGGTCAGGGTGCTCATTTGGCGGAACCTCCGTCAAATGCAGTTGGATCCTGCAGACTGTGAGATAAAGCACTGTGAGATGCCTGCTCTGATGGTCTTCAAAGCGAGCTAGTGTGTGCCATACCAAACATCACAGAGCTGTAAGTCCTCTGGGCTTCATCAATGTGCGGCTAAACAGCGGGATGGACCAGTGGAGGAAGAAAGGAAAAATGTGTAGAAATAAATTATATCCCAGAGTTTTTTTTTTTTTTTTTTTTATTTTATTTTTTTTTGCTGTTTAGTTTGGGTGTCTTTGTCAGTACAAACCCTGGGTGCCACTAGCCAAGCTTAGCAGCGATGCGGTTGCTCTCTGTGCCAAAATGTCTGACTCCCATTCACCCAATTGCCTGCTGTGATTGCATGTGCATTCGCTGCCTGATCTCTGACATGCCTGCTCGCCTGCCTGCTTAAGTGTGACCCCCCCCCCCACAAATCTCCTTCGACACGCGCACACACCCTTTCTTAGTATCTCATAAACTGTGAAACGCACAGACACAAAGGCTGGTCTCCTCTACCAGTGGGAGGGCTGTAACCATGGTTACCGCTGTCCTGCCATCACGGCCGCCATCCATCTCCACCACTAGTCATTGACATGCGTGTGGGCGAGCACAGGGAGGGCTGGGGGTGTGAGTGTGTATCTGTGTGCGTGTCACATGACGAGTGAGTGATGGTGTGTGTGTGTGTGAGAGAAATGAGTGTGCTCTGGGTTTCGAAACATGGACTGCCGTATGCAGCGAGTTGCTGAGCTGTTGCGCTGCCTTCAGAGCCGACCTGGGCTGTTGTGTACCTAGGGCTCTCTTCTTGTCTGCTGGACCACCCAGTCCCCATCAGCTATAGCGATCTTGGGCTTCCCAAGCTCGTGCCTGGCTCCAAGTCTGCACTGACACTTGCTTCAGAATGGATTGGTTTGGGATTTTGGGTTTTTATTCTTGATCTGTAAGGTAAAAAGCTCTGGTGTGTGCTAGGGGTCCTGTAGGGGTCCTACAGGATAGTGACTTGCTTGCCTCCTGTTTGATGTGGTTTGACGCCCCCCCCCCCCCCCCCAATGAGCACTGCATGTCTATCTTACCTTCTGCTATCCTTGGCCATGTGCTCCCTCAGCCCTCACAGCGCACCATTGTGGGGACACTAGACACTGTCATCGCCGTTGAGGTGACTGTGTTTAATTATGGTTGTCGCCGAAATGCCAGCAGCTGCAGCAGTATTATAAACTGATGATATTACAGTTGTCAGCTGTTGGGGAGGAGTGGGGTCGAGCTGGGGGAAGCTGACACTAAGCTGCCTGAGAAAAGGTCTACAAGCAAGCACTGTGTGTGCGCCATGTGACCTATCATGTGACCTTCCCTACGCTCCACCCAGCCTATAAACAGCCACCCCCCAACCCAACCCCCCAGCATCCCACTGCTGCTTCTGTGTCGTCCAATGCTTCCCGCCCCCTGCCGTTCTCACCATTACATCGATCTCTCTCTCTCTCCCTCTCTCTTCCAGAACACCTCGGTCATGGAGCCTCAGAACAACGAGCTCTCCCCAAAGAAGACCTCTGTGCACCTGGGAAAGGTGGGGGCTCGTGACTGCTTGCCTTGTTGCCCTTGTAGCCGAACCCCCCCTCCCCCCACACACACATCCAACCGCTTGAGTCTCTGTGTGCTTTAGTCTTGCTGTCCAGCTCAAAACTCTGCACTATTTTACCCCTTTAGTGGTCGCTAGGTGTGATTAACTTTTGCCAGTCTCTGAACACCATTCTGCATCTGTGCACTAATCATTTCTCAAATACTAACCATTGGTCAGAGCTAGGGGATTTGATGCCAGCTTCATTGAGTCAGGGGGACGGGGATCACAAGGTTCTGCAGTAGTTGGGTAATCGCCCAATCTGGTCGTCTCGGTAGCCTGGAGATGTTGCGTGTTGCGAAAGTGTTTCATGTGAAGGACTTCCGTTTTGGTTAGCCTCACAAAAAATTGAGCTGACTTGGAGCTTTACATGAAGTTTATCACATTGAGAATAAAATTAGTTTTGCCTTTAAATATTAGATTAAATTTGAGTGCTGGATGATTTTGTTTCCCCACAAGAAATAACCGCCGTGGGGCATTACTTATCAGATAGCAGCTTTGTGGCATTTGCTCCGTTACTTAGTACTGATTCGTTAGTTACAGTTTTGTATGGCAGCTGGCTACCTTTGTAAAAATGTTACTGCAGTAGCATGCGTTACATGCATAGCCTGGGGTTTAAGAGCCCATTACCTTACCTCTCATTGAGACTGCATCCAGAGAGCCATTTTGTGGGCTACATTGTATCCATTGTTTACTAAAGATTTGATGTGTTAAAACCTCTGAACTCAAGCACAGGTATATGTTAATTTGGCGATATTGCATATTGACCATAACAAGCAGTTGTTTATTGTGCAGTATCGGATAAAACACAGTTTGTTCATTTCGAGTCGGGCTCATTTTGTTTCAGTGCTGCCATTTTGTCCAGCCTCTGTCCATATGCAGGATCAGGAAGGAATGATATCGATCTGAGATTTTGCTTGGTACATATTTTCTTCGTTTCACGTTACGCTCTGTCAGTCGTACTTCAGTGGCTCTGAAAAACCCAGTTCAAATATCTCAACTCCAAACATTCTTTTTTAAGGTCCATGAATTCACCCCCTTTGGGGAAATGAGTGGGCTCTCTATAACTGGAGTTTGTATACCTACTGTGAATAGCCTTATTTGGTTAGTTAAAGGTGAACGTACGATAGCTGCCCTTAGAGTTGCCAAATCACGGCTTTCATTGTGGTAACGGTTTGCAAAATACATGTAGGTGTCGAAGAAAAAATTATGGTATGATAATGCTTTAATAAAACTTGGATGCATGTGAATAGATACGTCATGGTATTACTGAGCTTTGCCACGTTGTTGAATGCATCTGGCCAGTGCCTGGAGCTGCCAGCGACTGTATCTCCAACATGTTCTTTGATTGACTGACACTTTCTATTTGCATATTATAATTTATGCAGTTTGTTTTGTTGGTACTATAAATTGGGCTTCTGAAGCTACGCAGCAGATTCCCCCGTGTGCCCGTGAGGGTTTCTCTGGTGGCTGTTTTCCGGTCTGATACATGTACACGTTATTTAGTCTGCAGTCATAGAACATATAGGGCCAGTTTCCCCAGACAATGATTAAGCCCGGTCCTGGACTAAACTGGAAATTTGTGTAGAGATTCTCCATGTTTAGTCCAGGACTAGGCTTAATCCTCGTCTGGGAAACCAGCCCATAATGTTTGACTGGTCTAGTTGTAGTCCATCTTATGTTTTAAGTGTTTCATGGTTCTGTGAAGTTTTTCAGCAGTCGCACACGTCACATCAATACTTAATACTGCCTAAATTGAGAAGTATGAAAGATTAATTTAGTTACGACCAGAGCCCTTCATACCTAGCGTGTTTGGTATATTATACCATATATGGTATAATGTATGGTACTGGAACGTAACTGTGGGGGCCAACCTGATGAATCTCACTGAATGGTGTACAGTAATATTGTGTATTGGGTGACCTGCAGTGAATTAATCCTGTCTGGCTTTATTAACATTAATAGTAATGACAACGTAGTATTTGAACACCTTCTGGTCTTATTAGGGTGAGTCTGAAACATTGCAAAAGAAACGGTGGTGCAATTAATAGATTATTTTCACTGACTTTAGTTCCAAAAAACAATTTCAGAATTCTTGAGCTGAAGACTGAGCTAATGCTGCATGTGGCTGTATGTCTGATGGCAGTGTCAGTGTTTTGTCCAAAATTTTCGGCATGTAGTGGTCTGGCTGTTTCACGTCCTTTTTACCTTCCCAAATGAAAACATTGTTTAAATTAAGAGAGGATTCATCATGTCCCCCCCAGCAGGCAGAGAGGTGGGTGTGAATTGCGAATGCGAAAAGTTAGTGTAGTGTGCAGTTCACCGTGGCATTTGTTCAGTTGTAACATTCTTACACAAGCAACAATTAAGGCAGTGTGCACTGGGTGGTTTCAATATGGTTAAATAAACTTTTTACTGAAAACCAAATATGCAAATGTAAAATGACGTCATTTAGTTAAAGGAAACTGTAATGAAATGTTTACTGCATTAGGTGTGTGTGTGAGAGAGAGAGAGAGTGTGAGTGTAAGCCTGCGAGAGAGGAGGGATTGTGACCTTGAAAGTACACAAGAGACATTAAGCTACAGTTAGTTTTAACTGGGGGGAAAAAAAACATAACAGCATAAATGCAATGTGACATTAAGACTGGCAACATGGAAATGGGGGGCTGGGTGGGGGGCGGGGGGGGGGGGGGGGG
>JAODKL010000002.1:2604572-2633092 GCA_026780765.1 Petrocephalus schoutedeni
GGGGGGGGGGGGGGGCCGGCTTCTGAGAACATCACCCCTTGCACCTGACCACAGTATCTGTGCACGCTGCTTCATTGGGTAACTAGGTAGTGTCTGCTTTAAATATCCGCTCACATTGCAGAGTGTCTGCTAGTGACAGGTTGCAATCAACCAGCTAATGTGTCTTGTAAAATTGACACTTATCATCCACCAACTAAATTTACCTGGATTTGGCAGGTGGTCTGGTGCTAAGTTCAGTCCCTGCAGCTAGCTAAGTAAGTAACTCGATGCTTTTTATTCATCTGCAATATTAGTCTTACTACAGAAATAATTTCTTTGGGGCTGTCACAGTTCTCTTTGCCATGTGGGTCCTCGTCATGACTGTCTTTATGTCCTTATTTAAAGTAGCAGGTAGCTTAGTGGTAAACAAAGCCCCACACAGAGGGTTTCTGGCTTCACTTTCACGAGTAACGCATTATCCCCTTGAAAACGGCAGTTGAACTGAATTGTCCCAGTATAGAAAATTCAGGTATATCGATAAGTTGAACTGTAAGTTGGTTAACGGCGCCAAATATCACCGTATGTCACCCGGAGCATTTTTTTTTAAATATAATTCCTCACAGTTACTGGCAGGAGACTCCTGTAGGATGTCGGCTATTTCACATAAGCTGCATTGGCGGGGGCGATATCCCGTCGGCCTGCTGCACCTTTACGATTGTACTGCACCGTACCGCACTGAGTGAACTTATGACCCAAAATCCGATACATGGATGGTATATCGTGTTGCTGTCAGACTAGTAGTTCATGTAACTAACCGTTGTTCTCTTGTGTATTGACGTATTACATCCTTAAGAAAAGTTTTTGGGGGCCTTTTACATGAGTGTTTGTGTAACTGTTAGTGATAGCTTTTAGTGTGCCGCGTGACCGTTTCAAAGGGCATAAATGGTGACAATGGAATAGTAGTGCCAGTGTCGTTTGCAGCATGGCTTCCACGTTTCGGCACAGACAGCAGGCACACACATGCGCCTTCTCCCATCCAGATCAGCAACGGGCCAGTGACAGGTTCCAGAAAGAGGCCATCGGAGGGCAACTACGAGAAGGAGAAGGACGTCTGCATCCAGTTCTTCGACCAGTGGTCCGAGGCCGACCAGGTGGAGTTTGTGGAGCACTTGATCTCTCGCATGTGCCACTACCAGCACGGCCACATCAACTCCTACCTCAAACCCATGCTGCAGAGAGACTTCATCACCGCGCTGCCAGGTGAGACACACACACACACAGAAACCTAGCTTCACCCGCATACCGTTTCACACCCTCTACGGCTGCCCTGAAGCCTCTGGCTGCATTTTCATCTGTGGTGGTTGTATTTTGGGTGTGAATTTAGTACTTTTGTGATGGTGTGACTGGTCTGGGTTCGTTCTTAATTACAGTGAATATGTGAGTGGATGACGTCATACCCTGCCTGTAAAAAAAAATTGCTTGCATTGCCCAGGATATGACATTTGTGCTGTCGACACCGATTACTTTGAACATTGTCCTTGCTCGTGCAGATTTACGCTAGGGCTGGGTAGTCCTAGCTCGCCCAAGATGCAATACTCATCACTGAACCAGTCCCAGTTTAATGCATCACACGATACCATTGTATCCCAATGGATGACTCTCCAATAATGGAAAAAATGTAACTATTAAAATTTAGAATGGACAAAATTTTAATTAACAGCCTTGAACTCCCAAGGATGAGTCAGTATTTTGAATAAAGTTGTTGCGCGCTTCAGCTCAGTTGTATAAGCTACTTTCTTTGGGCATACATAATTTTTTTTAAAAATGCATGTGGAGGTGGGAGATGGATTGAAACATTTGTCTTCTACTTTAACATTTCAGGGGTATGTACTTCACTGCATTTGTACATTGCAGTGCACTTGGCATAGGCTACATAACATAATTCTAATCATCAAATGAAAAATGTTCGTAAAACAAAACAACTCGACCTTTCCGCCTCGTACAACGGTACTGCAATAAATTAATAAACTGACGCAAAGATTCAAAATATCGACGAGAGAACCTGACAAACTGAATCGTGATTTCACGATCAGTCGCAGTATTGAGACGGCTGTAAGTGACGTGCAGAAAACGCATGCTCATAGTCTTGCACAGACGGTAGTCTTGCACATGGCGCCCTCGCACGATAGCTGTACTCAAAGAGGGCGTGCGGATGCACACGGCATCTCTGACATCTCGCCCGCGCACAGCCCAGGGTCTGGACCACATCGCGGAGAACATCCTATCGTTCCTGGACGCGCGCTCGCTGTGTGCGGCCGAGCTGGTATGTAAGGAGTGGCAGCGCGTCATCTCAGAGGGCATGCTGTGGAAGAAGCTCATCGAGCGTATGGTCCGCACGGATCCCCTGTGGAAGGGCCTGTCAGAGAGGCACCAGTGGTGAGTGACAGAGGCGGCAGGCCTGGGGAGCAAGTGTGGGAGTAGAAAGCATTTTATGCATGGCCGGCTCTAACTGTAGGCAGTTGCTTAGGGCCTCTGACTTTTCTCCATTGAGCAGGAAGTGAAATGATCATCAGTTTTCCTGGTAGGGGGCACTCAAATGAAGTTTTACCCAGAGGCTGTGAAAATAGAGCCATCCTGCTTTCGGGGGTCATTTCAGTCTCTGGTTGTTGGAAGCTGGTGAGGGCCGGGGGAGAGGCAGGTCTCCTGCCAGCATGACTGCGGACGTGACTTCGGATGCGAAGGCTTTATACCTGTGTCCTTGGCCGCGTGCCCCTGGAACCGGAGGCCTGAAATGTTCGTCTGCTTCCCCACAGGGAAAAATATCTGTTCAAGAACCGTACGACAGAAGTGCCACCAAACTCATACTACCACTCTCTGTACCCCAAAATCATCCAGGACATCGAGGTAGGTCAGGGTGCCACTCCTCCCGACTTGCAGCTCCTCGATTCTCCTCTCCGTGGGTGTAGAAGCCCTCCGTGCCCTTACTGTTGTTGCACTGAGCGCCTGCTCTGCACCTGCAGACGATCGAGGCAAACTGGCGATGCGGGAGGCACAACCTGCAGAGAATCCAATGTCGCTCGGAGAACAGTAAGGGAGTTTATTGCCTCCAGTATGACGACGAGAAGATCATCAGCGGGCTCAGGGACAACTCCATCAAGGTGGGTGTGGCCTCCTATGCAAATGGTGTGGGGACAAGCTGGTCTGCCTGTCCCCAGCTCAGTGTTACGCCCTCCCCCCCCCTCCTAGATCTGGGACAAGCAGACCCTGGAGTGCCTGAAAGTTCTGACAGGCCACACGGGCTCGGTGCTGTGCCTGCAGTATGACGAGAGGGTCATCGTCACGGGCTCCTCTGACTCAACTGTCCGGTGAGGCACTTTTGCAGCCGGGGCGGGCTCGGCCTGTGGGGTTTTGGGGTCAAGTGTTGCTAAGGTCTTGGCTGTTTCTGTTATTGATGTTGAATTGGTAAGGGGTCGTAGCGTCTTGGTCACAAGCTACCATTGCAGTAAATCCTCTTCACAGGTGCGATTATAAATGCTCAGTAGAGTCAGACGCTGAAGCTGTTTAAATTCCAAAAATGTTTTATTTTTTGCTTCCGTTGTCTATTTATTTATTTATTTTTTTTTCCTGTATCCCCATTAGTATTTGAGTTTCCTGCATACTATATATCCCACCGCCTTCAGCTTGTGAATCCTGTTTCCACTGACGTCACTTTGGCTGGTCAGGACCCAGGTGGTGTCCGTTCAACTGCCAGTGGCTAAATCTGTGTGAGCCGTGCTCCCTCCCTCCCCTCCAGGGTATGGGACGTGAGCTCTGGGGAGGTGCTCAACACACTGATCCACCACAACGAGGCAGTCCTGCACCTGCGCTTCTGCAACGGCCTGATGGTGACCTGCTCCAAGGACCGCTCCATCGCCGTCTGGGACATGGCCTCGCCCACCGACATCAGCCTACGCCGTGTGCTCGTTGGGCACCGTGCCGCCGTCAACGTGGTCGACTTCGACGACAAGTATATCGTCTCTGCCTCTGGAGACCGCACCATCAAGGTCAGTCTTTTTTCAACACCTCTCTGCTCCGTCCTTCCTTCATAATTTTTAAATATTTACACATGGGTTCTGTATTAGAGAAATATAAACACGTTTGGGGTATTTAATATGTTTATTTTAAAATGTCTTCATCTATCTGTTCAGTTTAGGAAATGAGTAAAAATCATTTTGACGTTTGCACTGGCCCAGTCAGAGTTTAGGGTACTTGTTAAAGCAAGACGGTGTTTACCCTTTTGGATACCTTTAACCGTTTAAATATTTATTTGCATTAATCGTTGACACTGCTAATATTTCTTTGTTAGTTGTACCAGTGGAAAGAAGTTTGCGAAAAAAAAAAAAAAAAAAAAACCTCCACAAGTTGGCAGTGGTGAGTCGGTTGGGTAAAATATTAGCATTCAGCTGTATAAATAGGAAAGGGTAATATTGTAATATTATAAGCTATGTGAGGCTGTGGTTACATACCTTCCACTGCTTCTGCCAAGCAAATAAATAGAGAAAGGAATTACATATTTGTTTAGCAGACGGCTGTATCCAGACTGACCTTAGCGAGCTCGTTGTCCGCGCAGATGTTGAGCAGGGGCCGCTGGGGTTACGCGTGTCGTCTGAGGGCCCGCTGGACGCAAACCTGTGAGATCAGCGCTTTAGCCTCAGCACCATCTGCTCGGGGGGGGGGGGGCAACCTTCACAAACTGATTCGGTGGATTGAAAAGGTGGTTTTTACAGGTTGCGGAGTATGACAGGACACCCTAGGTGAAGGTGATGCAGTTTAGTCTGAGTGCTGGAGGCCGGGGGGGTGGGGCAAGCAGAGCTCCTGGGTCCCCCCTCCCCTTTTCTTGGTGAATTAAGCCATTTTAACAATAGGCTTTTAATCTGTTCTATAGATGTGCCACCAGGTGGCAGTGTTATGGAAGCAAGCAGCATGGTGCTGGTGGGGTGGAGTTAGGGGGCATCTTAGGCCTGGTTTTATTTTTTCTTAGCTTCAGCAAGTAACGTGATGGTGTTCTTGGCAGTTATTTGGCCAGCCCAGGTTAACTGTTTCTCATAAAGGCTGTGTTTTCTTGGTGACTGACCTCGTGCCGTTCCTCGAATTCGCTGCTGCAGTGAGTGAGGGTGCGCCTTCGCTTCGCCGGCCTCGGAGCGCGGGTGACGTCCCAGTCACCGTTTGGGAATTCAGCCCGAGCCCCGGGTCCTCTGTTCCCCCTGGCCAACCAACACATGCTTTTCCTGCCGTATGAAAACACTCGCAGACAGCTTAAATTAGGGGGGAATTATTTCAGGAAGAAGGTGGGCCTGCTCAGATTGGTAATTTATTCATTTTGAAAGACGTTTGTAAAATTGTTTGTTTCACAAGGGTAGACCACTGCTTGAATGTTAATGGCGGGGGGGGGGGCGCTAAACCATCTTGTTGACCAATGAGACATGACCTTTTTAGCCTGTTAGATGTAGCACTTAAATAGCTGCTATTTGGGGTGCATAGCTTGCCCGTGGATACCAGTATAGACAGTCTAAGCTAAGCGTAACCATGGACACCATGTGGGCCACCTTTTATTGGCTAGATTGCAGTTCCCATGCTGTAGGTCCCAAAAGCCCAGCAGTGGTCAGTCGGGGTGCAGTTTGGGGTTAATGCTCGGTTTCTGCCATCAGTGGTTTTGTCCGAGTCCATCCTCACACTATGTCCCTTCCCCAGGTGTGGAGCACCAGCACGTGTGAGTTTGTCCGGACCCTGAACGGACACAAGCGGGGCATCGCATGCCTGCAGTACAGGGACAGGCTGGTGGTCAGCGGTTCCTCAGACAACACTATCCGGTCAGTGTGTGTGTGTGTGTGTATGTGTGTGTGTGTATGTGTGTGTGTGTGTGTGAGAGAGAGAGAGAAAGAGAATGGGAGATGTAGAGCTCCCTCTGCAGGCTGTTGGGCAGCAGTACACCATGTCTAAGGGCTCATTATCTCTGCAGCCTGTGGGACATCGAGTGTGGGGCGTGTCTACGTGTACTGGAGGGTCACGAAGAGCTGGTCCGCTGCATTCGTTTCGACAACAAGAGGATTGTCAGCGGGGCGTACGACGGGTGAGCGCTCCCCCCTCCCCGCCCCCCCACCCCCGGCCAGCTTGGCAGCCTCTAAACCACACACGGATTTTCTGTCCTACATATCATTTTCGTATAAAGCTGTTTGGGTGTTTTGCTGTTTCTGTGGGCTTTCAGAGGGGCGCGTGTACCCGCTGCTATCCGCGTCCTTAAAAATGCTTAACGTGCTTTTCTAATTGCTTCGGTGAGAAAGCAGCTGTATAAACAGTACGTGAGGTAAAAGCTGTGTGCCCCAAGTGCTGCCCAGTGCGGCGGCGGCAGCTAAGCAAACGCATGACGTCGCGGTCGCTCCTCAGGGACTGTCAATGACCGCATGCTGCACCCTGCTTTTTAATGACCAGTATTCTCTGGGTGCTAATGACTGTTATTCCCCGGGGCGTTATTCCCCTCGCTGGTTCTGTGTTTTCTGTGTGGAGCTGCCTGCCCCCCCCCCCCATTCCTGGAGTTAGTCTCGGAAAGGAACTTAACGTTTCCTGTCACCGTTTCTGCAGGAAGATCAAAGTGTGGGACCTGCAAGCTGCTCTGGACCCGCGAGCCCCGGCCAGCACGCTTTGTCTGCGTACACTGGTGGTGAGTGAGTCCCGTGTGTGTGTGTGTGTGTGTGTGTGTGTGTGTGTGCGTGTGTGTGTGTGTGTGTGTGTGTGTGCGTGCGTGCGTGCGTTGAACTTGCGCCCAGCCACACTCTTTGTCCCCTAACTGCCCCTGGCATAAGGCCTGCCGTACTTTCTCTCACCAAAAGCAGCGCCGCTATGTACTGCTGGCTGCTGTTGCCAGTGGCGATGACGCCGATGCTGTTTTCCAGGAGCACTCCGGCCGTGTTTTCCGGCTGCAGTTCGACGAGTTCCAAATCATCAGCAGTTCTCACGACGACACTATCCTCATCTGGGACTTTCTGAACGTTTCGCCTAACGGCCAGACAGAGGGCCGATCGCCTTCACGCACCTACACGTACATCTCCAGATAGCAGGTAACGTGCCAGCGTGCTCCCGGGCCGCCGTCTCCGCCAGGTGTGGCGTCCTCTCCCTTTGCACGTGAGACCCTGGTGGCTCACCCACTGACTGCCCTCTCTCCTGCAGGATGGAGATGCCGGCAGGCGCAGTGTGTCCTGGAAGGTTTGTCTGCTGATTGCCTGTGTCTGTGTGGAAGATGGGAGGCCAGCGAGTGGACATAACCTCCTACTCCTCCTCGCTCCCCTTCTCCACCTTCTCTCCCACTGTCTGGACGTCTCTCAGCCCTTGTATCAGCCCCACCTCTGTCCATCTCTCACTCTCTCACACACACACACACACACACATACACACACACAACCATACATGGTCTGTCTTGCTTTCCTTTATTCAGATTTGTCCATCTCTCTCGCACGCACACACACACACACACACACTGGTGGGTCGGTGGTAGAGCTGCGAGGCTCCTGGACTGATTGGGCGTGGGGCAGGTGGCACCGCAGTGCTGGTGAAGGCGTGAGAAGGGGCCGGGGGAAGGGGGCTTGTCTGTTATGAGTTGCGGTCCTGAGATGCACTGTGTCCGGACTTCCTGTGTCTGGACGTCCTGTTGTGGCACAAAGGGACACAGACCCCAGGAGACCCTGCATGTGCCCAGTGTCTCACGCTGCCCCCCCCGCGCGTCTTTACCTTCCCTCCTTTTTTTTTTTTCTTTTTCTTTTTTAAATCCACAATGTCTTTTTTCTTTGTAATATTGTACTAAACATTGTAGTTTCTCTCTCTCTCCCCTAACTCCCTCCCCTCTCTCTTCCATTCTTGCTGTCTGCCTGCTTAGGTTTTCAACGGTCTGTATCTTGGAGCTGAATTTAGCTGTAAACAGAATTTGTCTTGTCAAAAATTGTGTTGTATATTGAAATGATTTTTTTAAAGAAAAAAACACATTATTAAGAATAAAGTACTTGACTGTGAGGGTTTGGTCACGCTGCCAATGCCATTTGAGTGATTTTAGCTGTGTGTGTGTGGGGGGGGGGGGGGGAATACACTGTGCGTTCTTTATTTTCTTTAGTACAACTTAGTTTGTCTTTCAGTCTTCATGCTCATCTCCTAGCCTCTCAGTTAAGGATTTGGCCAATGTTTTCTGCGTGACTCCCTGGAGCTGTCCTTTCATGCGTGTAGGTCTGTTAGACGTGTGACGAGTGTGCTGGTTTCTGCTGCCTTTTCTATTGGGCTGGACCTGGGTCACTAGGGTTTTACCTCAGTAGTGCGTCTTCTAGTCTACTCTGCTGCAGATGAAAAGCTTAATATCTCGTATTTTCCCCAAAAATACTTTCATTTAAGTTGTATGCCCCCAGTATCAAACCCTTTAGTCCTTTAATGTATATGGAGGTATGTCAGTGGGTTAAATTTGCTGGGTGTTTTCTATAGTGTTGTGTGTTAGACTAACTGAAGAAGCTGATCCCTTGAAGAAACAGTCAGTACTTACAGTATACACACGCATACACACATGGTGTGATTTGGCCACAAGGTGGCGATAAATGCATTTCCAGAACTTAGAACTGTGCACTCAGAAGATTCATTTCATCAATGGAAAAAATACTGTGGATTTAATTTGGCCATATTTTCCTTTTTTGTCATACTTAGCAGCATCTGTAATCTTACCAGTTGTAATATTTCACAGCATTTCAACACCTTATCCTTTCATTACTTAGTCAATATTATTTTTCCAAACATCTTTGAACACTTACATTTTGATGATATATGGGAGTGATTGACGTTAAATACCTTCCTCACTGGTGCTACACCCGGGAACCCAGTTTGAGCCTTTACCAGTGTTTCGCAATCAAGTGCTCGGGGACCCGCAGATGATTCACTGTCTTTGCTCTACCGTGAGCTTGGAGGGAGCAAAAACATGGACAGTCTGTGGGCCCCAGGGAAGCAGGTTGGGAAACACTGCTTTGGATTTGTACGCTAGTAGTCTGTTGGCGATGCGGTTGGCCATTGAAGTTGTAGTACTGATAGAATGCAGTAATAGAATACAATTGTGTTCCATGCCTGTGGAGTGCATATTTTGGCGGTATCATTTTGGGAAGAAAGGTTTAACCCTCCCCCCTCCCATTTGTAAGTCTGTGCCCCCTTTTCCCTGCTGAAAACTGCTGCCTTTGTCTTTCCATTCACCAATGTAGCCACAACCTCATAGTTTCTGTCCTAATCCTCCCCCCCCATTCCTTACAAGCAGCTAATCTGAAAACGTTGAAGTTTTGAGGTCACCGCAGCAGTTACTCATACTAACAATAATCCCCCGGCAATGACTCCTCTCCACCTTTTCCACTTTGGCTTTCATGAACACATCTGTGGGATTGTAGGGTCGATCCAAAATGCCCCACTCCCTCCTTCAGAGTCCTGGAGCACTTCACCCGACCGGTTCTGCCCGCTGCAATAACGATCAGGCTTGGGCTTCCTGTTCTTACTGGGGAAGTCGAAATATGACTCGGAGCCAACTTGTAGACGTCGGTTATATGCAATAAAACATTAACTTTTTAATAAATCAAAATAGCCTTAAAATGACTGCAATATACAGAGGTGAAAATAAATAGTTTTATAATAACAATAATAATGCTACTGTTTGTCTACTTGGTCCACTTTAGTACAAGGCTGTGAGGCCACTTGATGTCCAGTAGCAGCACTGTCCACGGTGCCGGAAGGAGCTCCCAGGCGCCGTCCCACACGTGCGCCCGATAACGCATCTTTGGTATCCAGGCCGTCTTTGGCGAGTCTGGGCTTTGGTACAGCTTGGCTTTTGTGTTGCAGTCTGAGTGTCTTTTCCCCAGGTGCGAGGCGGTGTGGTTGTAAACAAGCACTCCTCCCAGAGGGCCTAGGTCACACCTTACATATGCTTATTTACACTTGTAATTAGTGTTTTTTTTTTTTTTTGCTTTTTAAATCTGGAGCTGGGAAAAAGATGAGTGCTCTGTGCCACTCCATAGCTTTTTTTGTTTTTCTTTTCCATAAAGCGCTTGTCCATTTCCTGGGGCTTTGTTCATAAGGCTGAGGATGTTCTCTTCCAGTGCTAAGTCTTTCCCCTCCAGCCTGTGCTGCAGTGGGACAGGGTCCTGGTCTAAACCGCCGCTAGGCTCTTTCTCTCATTCTGCTCCTGGTCTCCTGCACCTTACTCATATGGTTTGGTCCATTCCAGCGAGGAATCTTACGCAATAACACAGTTTCACTGGCAGAGTGACTTCACCCACTCATGTCCTGATCTGCGTGCCGACAGACTAACGGGGTGGCTCGCGTCCGTCCGTGTGCGTGTAGCGCGTGCGTTCTGCGCGGCCCAGCGCCCTAGCGGGATTCGCTAGCGGTCGCCAGCCGCCCGCACCCTCTTGCTCCGCTTGCTGACGGTGGTGAAGCGGAAAGGCTGCAGGTCGGGCTGCTCGCCCGGAGGGAAGCGCTTCAGGAAGTGCACGTCCTGCTGGTTGTGCAGCGTGTGGGGGCCTCGCCGAGGGCGCCCCCTCTTGGTGAAGCCCACGTACCAGCCGGCATAGCGTGCCGACATCAGTGCCGTGTAGTGGTTCTCCAGCACTTTCTCTACGAAGACACAGTCGCCGCTGCGGTTGCTGGCCTTCTGCGAATCATGTGCAGCGACAGCATGAGTCAGTCATGCCAGGTATGGTACCCCCCCCACCCCCCCACTCCCAAGCAGAGGATGGCCTTGGTACAGGTAAAGCTACATCTGTGTAAGGTGCATTGAGATGTCAGTGACCATCCCTCACTCACCTTGCCCACCAGTTTCCCTCGCCGGTTCATGCACAGGTAATAGTTAGTCTCCTTGCCACGTATTCTCACTTGGCTGCCGAAGGTGTCGGCTTCCACTACGAGCTGGGCTTGTGAAGAGACAGACAGACAGAAGGGGGGCGTGATATTAGTAAAGGAGTACAGAGCACCTCCCACTTTTTAGGCTGGGGTGGGAAGGTTACCGGAAGACTCCGTCGCCGGATACCGGTGTGATCTGACCATCGGTGGGTAGAGGACACAGCTGGTGTTTTGCCTCACATGACAGGCTTCAAATTTAAATGGACATTAAACACTCCTGCACTCTTTCAATTGCATGTGGTTATGTCATAGTTATGTACTCAGTGCATGGTAGACCATGCATGCGGTCTTTGGCACTGAAAACTGGATATAAAAAATGAGCTAAGGAATCAGCTCGAACTGACGACCTGTTCTTCCTATAAAGGAGGAGAGTGAGAATTTCAGTATGACTCCTCTTGATCAGTGCATTTCAGGCTTGTGTGAAAGGGAAATTGAGGATTTCAATAGATAAGTGCACTGTGTAACAGTACTGGTTTAAATGTCACATTAGCATCTTTAGTGGAAATGGCAGTAGTACAGTAGTTTCTGTTGGTTAGCTCCAACACATGACTCATTCTGATATAGCCCACCTGCCACACGCGTGTGCGTGCACTGTGCCCGCGGCGCGGACGCTCGCGGGAGCGCGCCTTACCATATTTGTCTCCGTCCTCTCCCCGGGCGCTGATCTTCCTGCCCAGCACCTGCAGGTGTTTGCCGCTGGTGCGGCTGTACAGCTGGTACACGCGGTGCTGCCTCCGGCTCATTGCGTCTCGAGCCCTCGTCTGGTTCTCCACGTGCACGCTGAAGTTGACGCCATCCCTCCCGAACACCTGCGGGCCCCCCCACAGTTACGCGGTTAGTGTGCGCACGTACACCTGCAGCCTCGAGCCTTTGTCCGGTTAAATTACTTGCAGAAGCTCTTACCTGTAAAGGATTGTTCACCACCAGCAATGTCTGAATACATCTGAAAAGTGAGGGAGGAGACTGGAATGAGTTATAAAAGCGAGTTGAGTCTTCATGCTGTTAGCTTCTTGTTGGTATGCTTTGGTGAAAAGCGCACAAAACGGTATCGACTGAGAGAACGGGGTTCCCAGCATTTGTCGTCATCTCCCGTCTCCTCGCTGGGAAGCTGAGATTCCTGCCACGCGTTCGAGTCTTCAAAATTCCTAAAGGCCTGGATCGATTCTCTTGTCCGCTCGGTAATAATCAGCCTCACACCTTCCCTTGGTACTTCTGCACTTTCTGTTCTTGCCCAAATAGGCCAGTGGTCACTGCATCCTGAGCTTACACCATCAACCTCCCTTGCAGCTATGATGTGCCTCAGTTATCCTCGCAGTGAATCTGCAGGACAGTGTTTGCTAGAGCAGTGCTGTGATAGGACCTGACATTGGACAGCCTGTGTCTGAGCCTTCCTAGTTCAATCCCATCCCTCCCAAAATTTAAAATCGTAAATGTAATATTAGTGCTGAAATTAACGAAATATAAAATAACGAATAATAATTAAGGTATGAATTTTTACTTGTATAATGCAGGACCCTTCACAGAGCTGTAAAAATTCTGTACAATTTATGTGACTGGATAATCTGAAACCTGATGTTCAGCATCTGTAATATCACATTGTACCATTTTAAACTGCACGCCATCCCACTGCCCTCACAGCTGGAATATAGTATTCTAACCACTATTCCACACTAACCAACATCTGGAATCCAGTGCTGTAACCGCTACTCCGTACTAACCCACAACCCTCATGTCCAGATTCATCTGCTATAACCAGTGATTCATAGCCCTCAGGACTGTAGTATGAAGTAACTTATGTCTATACGTTAGGTGGTGACTGGTTACAGTAAGCCGCCGTTTACGTTCCAGTCGTACAGCAATTTTGGAGTAACTTACAAGAAAGTCAAGGCGGAGAGAATGGACTGCATCGCTCCCCCAAGCGACCGTGAAGCTTCAGCGCACGTCTGTTCCCACGGTGGACTCGAAATGATATCTGAGCCAGGAAGAACCGTTTAGCTGTGCCGTCCTCCCGAGAATAAGCGTCCGATTATGAATCCGTTCTGTGGATGGAGGGACGTCGTGGCCAGCCGCCAGTCCCGTGCGCATTAGCGGTAAGCGACGGGCCCCTTGGTCGGGCTGAGCACCGGGGTGGGGTGTGTTCCGATGGGACGCTTGTGCCACTGTGGTTGCCAGCGCCACCGCAGCTGAATAAGCGCCACTCCGCGGAGATCAGTCTGACAGGAGCTTTTAGTGCCAGTTAAAGAGAGGGGCGATAACTGATTACCACGGGGTGTCAATAAAAGAGTTTGCTCACTTTTATTCCATAGTCAGCTGGCGTATATCCCAGTCTTTCGCAAGGTCTTGGTCGTTTGAAACATAAGGTCGCCAGGTGGGAGCAGCCAGTTCGCCCCTGATGCTCCAATAGTGAGATGTGAATGACAGTCTTCCGCTGTGGCGCCGGGGCAAGCTCTGAGCTGCTTCCTCTGTCTTTATAAATCCGATATGCTATATACTTTTTCTTTAAAACAAAAACAAAAATCAGTTTACAATGATTTTGGAAATGGAAAAATTAACCTGCTATGGGGTGACGCGCAAAGGGAGGATAAAAGAAAGCGAGCGGAGGAATGAGTTTTATGAATAGGAAAGGCTTGGGGTGGGGGTGGCAACAAGGGGAGAGGGAGTTAGTCTAGTTCCTGTGATGCGAGATCAGTAGCCGCGGGAGAGAGAAAATCTGGCCGGCGCAGAGATGAGGACGGCAAAAAGGCGAGGGTTCTGCGGACTCCAAGTGCCGCTCGGTGGAAGCAGTCATGGTTATGCCTCCTGGAAAGGTCGGCGAGTCCAATGCTTTTGGGACTGTGACCAGCAATTGCCAAAAGACATCACTGAGAGCACGGGCAAGGTCCAGCTTAGAGGACGTTTTAATGAACGATCGGAGAAAGTATAGCGGCAGCTGTGAGGGTGCAGTGGACGCAAGGAGTCGCGGAAATCCACACGGCACCTGATCCGCAGCGGCTCGCTGCACGTCGGCGCCTCTCACTGAGCTCCAACACAATACCAGCCCAAATACACGCAGATGACATCACCCTTTAAAATTTCGGAGGAAAAAAATGCCATGCGAGTTCTTTCTTTTTTCCTGTTGTTGTTTATGATCGCACGGTGAGAGTCGCGCAGTTACACCAGCAGCTCCCCAAATTCCCAGCAGGAGAGTGCAGGCTGCGATTATGAAGTTTCAAGTTGGCTGCGCTGTCGGCGTCTCCGCTCTGCCGAGAATTCGTCCGATACGAGCGGCGTCCGATTCAAAGCATGGACAGGTCCTCCTAAAACCTGCCCCGTCTGCGTTCCGGGTCAGCCTCGATGCTTTTCTCAAACATGCTTAGAAAATACCATTCAGTGAAATAAATTCGACTGTCACTTGTATTACTATTAATATGTGTCATGGGACGCGAATATTTTTTCTTCCTCGGCTTCTTTTTTTGCCCAAATAAGACCTTTGACTGCAATAGAAAGTCAGCAAGCTTAAATCTCACTCCGAGTGAAAACAGTACAAGACTTTAACAGCGGGCAGAACAGCCCTGCCCTTCCCTCCCTCTCGCATCCTCCCTCCTGCTCGCTCTCCCATCCTCTCTCCCTCTCTCCTACACATTTATTGGATCCAAATGAGATTAGTTCATGTATGATGCTGATTCCCTTTGTAGCCTGCTGCAACTAAAAATAAATGTAGCTGGATACGCGGTCCACAAACCCCTCGTTTGTTTGTCTGTTACTTGAACAAAAGAAGAGAGCGGGTTTCTTTTTTTTTGTTACTCTGGTCAGTTAAAAACGAAAGAGAATACCTTTTTTCCTGTATAATACAAACTGAACAACGGGGAGATAAACGAAAAGGGGAAGGAGCGAAAGGAGTGGGACTATCAATCATCCTTAAAACGCAGGAAGCGTTTGCTCCCAATTTGTTTCTTTGAAAGCCTTGTGTTCTGATCTTGCGTTTCAGAACTTGGGAGAATAACAGGAACGAGTGAGTGAGAGGGGAGAGGGAGGGAGAGGGCGCGAGGGAGGTATGTAAGCAAAGAAAGGGATCCAAAACGAACATTTCTCAGGGATTTCGGCTGCACCCCCCCACCCCCAAGGCGTCAAAACCGCAGACACAAGGCCAGTCGGCCAACCCAGCTCGCAATCTCAAGTTGGTTTTAACTTGCGTCTTTGCATGAATTATCACTGCCTTCCTAATTATTAAAGTCTGCACTACCGACACAGAAAAGGGTGTATAATGTGTATAATGAGCGCAGTGTTGGACTCTGGCGCTGTCTGGGTAAGGTTGAGGTGCTTGCTTTTGAAGCTGCGGGGGATCTGAGACTGGTCGGGACATGGTAGCGGACAGACAGCTTTCCGCTTTCAGTTCCTCAGCTCCCAAATCCGTCAGTCGGGTTTTCCGTGGAAGTGTTGACGAATGGTTTTCTGGCTGTAGGGTCAGCCCTGGGTCACAGTAAGAGCAGTTAGCTGTCAGAATACCCTCCCCCTTCCTTCGAGGACGGGTCTTGCGTGTTGACGTATGTACTCCATGAATGTGGCCCCGCTATAGATGCGGGAGTTGGGGTGCGGGGGGGGGGCGCTTGTATTGGACCGCATTAATGAATCTCAAGGGTGTATAAATCCGTTTGACAAGAAACATCACGCTTGACCGGGGACTGTCACTCGCTGAAAATCAGCCGGTATATGAATGTGGATGGATTAGATGCATTTCTTGTTTAGAGCAGCAAAATTGGGCTCCACCAGGTGGCGCTATGCAAATAACAGCTCTAAGCTGTCTAGTCATACCCTTAGGATATATCATAAAATGTATTAGAGAAAAAATGGTCACCCTTCAATGTACACGTTCTGCTTATATAATATTAAATAAATATGAAACGTAATAATAGGTCCATATGTGGATAATACAGACTCTAGAAGAACTTCTTTAAGTATTAAACTTAAATTTAATAGTATTTTCCTTATTAACAAAAATACTGTGCCGTCCCCAAAATTGTTCACGTAAACAATCATTTAATGAGCTTTGCTAATTCTGTTCACCAAACCACTTTGCTTGTCACATTCCCACGGGCTCCAACATTTCAAATTAAGTCTCTGCATTGCTTCACATCTATTTTCTTATTCGGTGACCTTTAATCACTTTATGGCCAAAAGCATAAAATGCATATATTTACATAGTAGTGTTGTGTGTTGCTATAAATGAGGTCAGCACGTACTGGCTACCCTCTTGACCCTATTCCAGCACTTAAAATAACGTGTAGTTTTCCTCCGGGAATATAGAAATCTTGTAGGTTACAGAAGGAAAATAAACACGTGCCAATTATTAAAATGTATCTCACTCTATATACGCCCTATATGCTTCCATATGTACTCAGCGTAATGGAGCGCTTTAGCTCATAGAGGAGGCGGTCGAAATGGACTCCCTCTCCCTATCTGTTTCTCCCCTCCCTTATGTCAATTTGGAAGGCTGAAAGTGTCACAATAAGACTGCAAGTATTGACGAAATAATTCGTCTCCTTCAAGTGCTGGTAATAACGCCCAGAGATGAACCATGCTCTAGAACAGCCCGGGCTTCGCATTGTGTATAAACTGCTTTCGCTAAAAGAGGGCGAGAGAGCATTGTAGCGAGTGGCAGCGCTCGCCTTTCCTCCTCCCTCTCTCTTTGTGTCTGTTGTATTGATTGTTCATATCTAGCCTCCTGTGGCTATTGATCCTTTTCAGGCATTTGCAATAACGCACAATTGCACACATGCGCGGAGGATGGCAGAGAGACTACACATGTGTTCGGCGGTTAAGTATTTTTCATGCAACTTTGATGCTTTTGCCAGTTCTATTAATGACCAGGAAAAGTTTCCAGATTAGCCAGAGATTACCTGGCAGAGCCTACCCCCCCCCCCCCGCCGCCTTCGGATCGCTGTAATTAGAGGGCCGCTGATCCCCCCCCACTCCATCGCTGTCTCGCCGCGGAGATAATGGACGCAAACTCTCCAGCTGCCAAGGTCAAAGGTTAGGGCAGGGAACACGCTAGCGATGAAGACGACACAAATCTGACAATAGAGCCTGCAGGGGTATATGCACGCAGACCCCAGGCACAACAATCGCAAATGTCGCGATGAACAAATAAATAAATGATCGATCAGTGGAGCTTTAAGCCTTATGGAGTCTATGATTTGTCAGCTCGCACATAAAACTAAAATTAATACATATGACCTTTTTTTTGTTAATAAATGTGAATTTACTAATGTTCCATTTTTAAATATATGGCGTGTGGTAAATATGTTACTATAACAAATAAAGACAGGATTTTAAATACGGCCCAGTGTACATTTCAGTATATGTCGTGTGGTTTACATGATTTATAGACATTATAATGTATAGTATATAAATTGGTTTTTCCATAACCTATTTACACAGCAGTGCCTTCGTAACAATTACGATGGCGTCGTGTGAATAATTTAACACCAGCGCGCATTTGCATGGTTGTTCTGGAAACGGGGCTTTTTACCGGACACTGTCCCGGGGCAGGACGCAGACGGCAAGCACACCGGCAACGCGAGCGTCTTACTGGAAAGCCTTTCGTCCCGAAAACCTGAGCACTTCATTATGATTAAAAACACACAGGGCTTTGGAGATGTTTGTGGCAGTTGCTCTTAATTAAAAACACGCAGAGTTAAGCGGCGATTTTTCTAGAGTGCCCTCTAGTTCTGTATCATATTATTTTTCTCTGATACCTCCGTTCCATCCACGATTCGTTAGTGGAGCTCCACAGGAAAGCTGCACTTTTTATGTATTTTTAATGTAGGCAGTATATCGTGATATATATTCAAATATGTTCCTTACATTTTTCATTTTATATGTCCTCATACGTTACCGTTTCGCTGGGGCAAGCGTTCAGGGTTTCAGTCATAAAACTAATTTAATGAATCCAGTTCGATGCATACATGGGATTCCTCTGGGCCTGTAGGGAGACGCAGCTGGAATCAAAAGACGGAATTAGGAAAGCAGGAGTAATTTCTAAAGGAAGGCACCGCAGACATGAAAAATTCGATTCTCTCTTTCTCTCTCTCTCTCTCTCTCTCTCTCTCTCTCTCTCTCTCTCTCTCTTTCTTTTTATACAATTTCTAGCACAACTGACACTAGACAGCTGGAGTTTAAAGAAGATTAAATTGCAGAATCAGAAGTCCCGTTCGATGGGAGACAGCTGGAATGTGAAGAAGATGAAATTGCAGGATCAGAAGGTCCATTGGGAAGCTTCCTTTGACTGCCGCTGTTTGGGGACACGAGGAGCCCAGCGCATCTCCTGCCCTTGATGCCAGTGCATCCTACTCTCTGACCCAGTAGACATTTGTTCTTTTTTTTTTTTTTTTTTTTTGCATTTTAGATTTTTGTGTTTGTGGCTCACTTTCTTATGGTATCATATTTTCCTTCATCTATGATTTTCAGAGCCTGCCGAATAAACATCAGCTTTTTAATGATTTTTTTTTTTTAAAGGACGGTTTAATGCTGATGTTCCATAAACTCGAAGTCCAGGTGAGCGGCGGGTCTAGCGGATGTGGACGAGGCTCCTTCTGCTCAAGGACCTTCTGCGCTATGATTTTAAAAACAGATCGTATATTTTGGACCCTTATCTGTGTTGTTTTTTCCGTTTTTATGTCCGACTTGGGACGCTCGTTTCCTTCTCATTTACACTCCGCTTCATGCCAAACCATTAAACAGAACTTATAATGTTTAGCAAATGCACACTGTTAAGTTGTCAGTTATAATGTTTAATCTGTGTACATCATATAACACGCACCATGTTAATGGTATATTATGCTATCGCTCTAGGACTGCAGGCTTACCCCTGGCCCTAGCTTGCTCTCCCCTCGTGTTCGTGTGGATTTTCTCCAGAAACTCCAGCTTTTTGTTTTTGTAGACATGCATACTTCAGATGGATTTTCTCGTTAATACCCGACTTGTTCATTATCATATTCAAAACCACTCTTCTAACAGTCACTAAGATATTTTCCTTCGCTTGAGAAGTTTGTGCATAAATCTAGGGTCTCCATGTCAAGGAAACGGACGGGTGAAAGTGCGTCAGGCCTGCAAATGATTGGAAGTGTCTGGAAGTTTCTGGAGGTTTTTGTCTAGCTTTGGACTTTTTTTTTTTAACCCATTGCTCAAGCCATCTTTGTGCCCTTCATGTGGGCCTTCCCTCTGTGTATCCATCTTTGCTCGTATAGACAAATGCTAAGAGGTGCCACAGCTAAGACCCAAACGGCAGCAGACAGTTTTATTCAAAGCACCGCACAACAGAGGAGAGCGGGTTCCTCCAGCGTCCCTGAGGCAGTTGGGGTTAAAGGTTCAAGGGCCCAAAAATGATATTACTCTGTTCCCTCCAGGGTTGGAGCCCACAACCTTCCACACATGAGCACTGACCCCTAACCCATCAAGCTACAAACCATTAACAGCACTAGTATCGGTGCTGTTGATGATCAGAACAATAGTCTAGTGAGCAACGCCACTGAGTCTATTCAACTGATCTGATGCTCGTCTCGCTGTCAGATGGGAAATTGCCTCGGCTACTTCTAAAGCTACCATGCTAACAGTCTAACTAATGCCCCTGGCAAAACCCATGATTCCTCAGATCCTAGTGGATGTTGCTCCGACATATGTTGGCTTCATGTCGGGCAGAAGGGGGCTGTGCTTGTGCAGAGCCGGCTGCCGATGCCCCAACTTATGTCACTTTCAATGCCTGAATGCCTGTTCAAAAGCGCTATTATTCAGAACCGACTGTCCCTCACTCTCCGTTATTCCGAGGACCCCTCAAAACCAACCGCTGAGCGTCTCCCTCGGAAAATCGATTCACTTCAGGCAGCAAAAGGGTCTCTTTAAGAAGTCAATTCTCTATTATTCCTCAAAAAGGGGATGAGGAAAGCCGTGGAATGTGAAAGGGACTGTGAAAAAAGCAAGATGTGTGTGGGGGGGGGGGGGGGCTGGGGGAGACAAAACTGATTTTTTGTGTATAAAGTTGTAATGCTTTCATGAAAAACATTGCATAATAAATATAGCGATCCCTGCAGTGTGACACGCTTTATTGTCACTTTTTGGGCTTTATTTTGTGTTTCTTTTCCCCTTGATTCATGCTGTGTAAAACTTCTTCAGTTTGCTCATTACTGATGCTTTGCCTTGTGATGTTGATTTTGTTTTGTCCAAAGTTTCCCCATTGTTGAAAGATGGATTATTACTGGAGCATCATTGCCAATTCAGTGATAAAGTCCTAGAAGGACTCCTGAGTGCCCCCTTGAGGCCATATAAGTAATTAGTAAAGGCTCTTGTCTGGTTCCATACATCCATACAGTGGCTTTATTGCAGTATATCTAAATAAGGCTCCATTTGACATCACTTGACAGTTTGTGCATAAAATTCATGGCAAAATGTTGATCTTCTTTACAATGGTTTAAAATTTAATGAGCACCTGTGGGCGCAGGCTTGTGTTCTGCATGAAAGGACACGGGCTTAACATGCCTTCCAGATGCATTTTACATTTATGCCTTTAGCAGACGTTTCGGTCCAAAGCGACCTACAAGTGAGGAGCAGCCAGTGTCCCTGGAGCAATTGGGCTTAAGTGCCTTGCTCAAGAGCCCAACAGTGATATCATTCTGCCAGGCACGGGTTCCGAACCGGCGACCTTCCGAATGTTGGCATAGAGCCGCATACCCCCTGCATATGTTCAGTCTAGAATATATATGTGCATGCAGATCATATACATATATAATCTAGAACAAGTGTTCTTCATTGTTTCATGTGTTGTAATGCAAGCACACACCACATGCCTCACCCCGCACACACACTGTCCTGCCATTGCCGCCCTGCCACCACTGCCCTGCCATCACTGCCCTCCATGCTCAGGACAGCTCACACATGTTCTCCCCTCTGTCAGCTGCTCCCTCTGGCACCCCCTCCCTCTCTTCCCCTTGTTCCATTTAAAAATCCAGCACCCCCCCTATAGGAGGACCTGTTGAGTGGATCCAGTCTGTGCCAATTCCACAGACATGCTTTGAATTTAGCTGCTCTCTTCCACACTCGTCTCCCCCTGGTCCCCCTCTCCTCGGCTCTCCTCGGCTCTCCGGGCCCGGCCGTGCGCGTCTCTGCCTCTTGGCATGTCCTCAGTCTTTCCAAGCTTTGAAGACACTTCAGATTTCTAATAAAAGACAGGTCCTCACCACAACAAAAAGCCATCTTTGAGTTTTTCATAAACAATGTATTTCTTTTCTCCCCCCTCTTAACATCTTTTACGCAGTCCGCCCCCCCCCCTTCTCTCCCTCTCTCCCTCCTTTTTTTCAGTCCTGGCTTGTGAAGGGGTACATGCACTTGCTAAGCTTTTTCTGCGGGTTTGCTGTTCTCTGGAACACATTAGCGGCCAAGAGGGAGGGAAAGCCGGTGGAAGAGAATGAGAGAGAAAGAGGGAGAGAGAGAGAGAGAGAGATGGAATGAGAGGGAGCCCAGAATGAAGAGAGCGAACAGGTAACGGTTAATGAGGGCGCGTATTTGTGTGGCTTGGGCGTGTTTGTGTGGGAGACGTTCCGATGAACACAAATCACTGGTCATGTAATCCTGCGATGCCCAAAACTGTGCGTCAATGTGATCCATTTATCAAGGGCATCCCAGTCTGGGAGGATCCCATTCCTGCAGGATCCCCCCCCCCCCCCCACTCTGTCACTGCCAAGCCTTTCGCCTCCACACCCCACCTTTACCAGCCTTTCCAGTCCTGACCCGGTGATTAATCAGCTGCACTTTCCGAACAGGTACTGATAATTCTGGTACTGAGCAGCCCGGCCCGTCTGCCACGCCCCCGTCTCGCGTCTCGTCTAAGGAACGCCGCGGCCCATCTGACTCCCCGCTCCGCTCGCATAGCCCGCTTTCAGCTGGCAGGGCCACCTCGCCACAGCCGTGGAATTCAAAGTAAATAAATGGACATTTTTCTGCCATTTTTTTCTAGGAGACGAATAACTGAGTGTGTAGCATGTGTGTGAAGCTGCAAACCGCAGCCTCATTGGAGTTATTAGGGGCTGGCTGGGGAGGAACACAGAGCAAGACCAGATGGAGCAGCTGTACACAGCCGTCACACACACACGCACACACACACACACATAGAAATACACACAACCTTTCCATCTCCATAGTCAGGAACGCTTGCTATCCCCGTCCCGAACGCGGTGCCACATGCTCGCACACATGCCCGCCGTCTGTCCCCGCTCCAGTTTCCCGATTCACACACAGCGCCGCAGACACGCTAACCATTCCAAGTGCTAATCTCGGTAACATGTGTCAGGGATACACCAGCCCACCCCACAAAGAGGTGCACATGGGGGTAGCATGTGGCTCAGCGGCCTAGGATGCTGTGCCTGTAATCGGACGATTGCCCTGGGCAAGCTCTGTAATCCCAAGTACTCTAGCTAGGGCGGCAAATTACCCCGGCCAATTTTCCGTATTCGTTCGTATTTTGTTTTTAACATTTCCTATCCAGTGATTTCTCATACTACCTGTACACTGGCCCACCCAAGTGCTGACTCTATAGGCAAGGACTATATCACTGCTAACAGGTGTGCTTGACACTTGATAGTTACAGGTGTGACAAACTTGTTTGCAAGTTCAGAATTGTGCAAGTAAGAAGAATGCATAAAAATGTAATAATAAATAGTGTGCAAATTATAGTAGATTATGATAAATGCAATAAATGGCCTATGCATGCAGGGTTGGCATCTGGCGTGACACTCATGGTTTCAGAGCCTAACGCTCATGCAGGAAGTCTTACTGCAAATCTATATCATTCCATTATAAACCTAAAATGAGCTACATCAAAAGCCTTGGGGTAGTGTGCAAACCCTACAGACTATTTACAAGGTAATAAAAATGTTACATAGATGAAAATGTGTGGGCAGACTTGTCTTGAATTGAAAATCTCACTCCAGACAGTTGACCAACATTGGCAACCCTGTGAATGTAGATAAGGATGTGGTGGATGCAGACAACAGAATGGGTTCATTGACCTGAGTTTAGTATGGAATTACAGCAATGTGTACTCACAATCAAATACTAACTATAGTGTACAGAATGCACTCACAACAAAGTGCATACCCATAGAGTATGTGATTATAGCAGTGTGTGCTCACAATAAAATACAAGCTGTATAGTATGGCACACACTGCTATGATCCTATACTGTATAGTTAGCACTAGGTTGCCAGCGCACACTGCAATAATCCCATGCTATACAGCTTGTATTTCATTGTGAGGATTATTGCAGTGTGCGCTCACAACCAAGTGCTAACTGTACAGTATGTGATTATAGCAGTGTGTGCTCACAATAAAATACTAACTGTATAGTACAGGATTATTGCAGTGTGTGCTCACAATAAAATACTAGCTGTATAGTATGGGATTATCGCAGTGTGCACTCACAACCAAGTGCTAACTATACAGTATGTGATTATAGCAGTGTGTGCCCACAAGGAGCTACTAGCTGTGTAGTAGAGAATGGGATTATGAGTGTGCACAAACAGCCAAATGCTAACTGAACAGCACATTGTTGCAGTGTGACCTCACAACAAGATGCTAATTGCACACTATATTAAAGCACTGTGCACTCACCACCAGGTGTTAACTGTACATTACAGGATTATAATAACATGCACTGAAACCCAATGCAAAGTGTACAGCACAGGGTTATAGCAATGCACACATGCAACTAAGTGCTAACTGTACAGTGGAACATTCCAACATCTGTGCTGTCATAGTAAAACACCCTAGTCTCTGGCAGAAACATGGCAAACCCGAACCCTCGGCGAGGATGAGAAAGCCCTTCATCTCATCCCACTCGCACGGGGCGACTGCCACTCTCCGCTCTCCTCAGGTGTGACATCACTGCCGTGCCTCTGGCACCCATCGCGTGCCTCCTTCGGTCCGCACAGGGGTGTTTCTCATAAAGAAATTTAGGGGTGAGTGTTAATATTTATTTTTCTATGACGGAAAGTTCTGGACCGCTGAGAGTGCTCAGGACTGCCCAACCACAATGAATTATCAATTTCATTTGGCTGCGGCTTCTGTCCTGCGCGACTCGTAAAGTCTGCAACCCATTTTAACTCCGGAGTTTGTTCGCAGGAGGACTGCAGCACTGGAGGGCATTAGCTTCCCGGCCTAGAGTTCCAAACAACAGCTCTCTGCCCTTCACCAGCTCTGCCTCCCCCCGGCCCGAGTTCTTTGTTAGAGCGTGTGCTCCAACACGGCGGGGCGTGTACCCGTCCCTGCTCGTTTGACGGATTACGGCTGCTCCGAGGCCAATCCGGCACGCTGCCTTACGTGTAGGGCAGCTTGTTATCGTCGCTCTTGTTGTCTGAGAGAAGCCTGGCTAACATTAACTTTTTTAATTTACCTTTTTTTTTGTTGTTGCGTGGAGCACATGTGAAAGGGTGGTGGTTAACCCAGGATCATGTCAGAAACCACCGGAATGCTGTATAAACAACCATGATCAACTGGGGTTTCAAGACATTAGTTCTGCCGCCCTGGGGAGTGGATGGGCTGCTTGTACTGGGCCAGGCCTGCTTTTCGGATCTATATTCAGCACCAATATTTACATACAGCAGCTACGGCTTGAGCCAAGGCCTCTTTGGGTAACTTGGATTTTCCCACCAGTGAAACCTGATAATGACACTAAGTGTTGCTGCACGATTCTAGGACTGTTGCACGTAGTGGCAGCGTGGCCAATGGCGAGGAGGTAGGCGAGTGTTTTCCTAGAAGCAGACCCCCCCTTCCAAACCCTCCCGCCGCACCACCACCACAACTAACGGGTTTCCCTCTTAGGCAATAGCCAGGGCCAATGACCCAGGAAATGCTTTGGTCGGCCACATGGTAATTGGGACTGTCCTGTGTAATTTGGTGGCGAGGGGAGCGGACGCTGTGGCGGTCTCTCCCCAGCTGGCCGCACGGTCTCTCCCGACTTGCACTTGTCTCCCTGGCTGTCTGACGAGTGGGACGTCGCTCTCCCCAACCCTGAGGTCTGGAACCCGCATCAGTACAATGTATGTACATTTTTTTTAAGGGGCCGGGGGGGGGGGGGGGGGAATTCACATGAGCAAGTTCAAAGAAACATTACGGCCTTATTCTAATTTGCACTGGGAAGCTTTCTTCTGCTTGGCCCGTTCACATTGTTTTTTAGATGTTTAACAGACGCTACACTTGTAGGCAGGAAAGTGCGGCATGAGGAATTGGGTGTGCAGCCCCCTTCTGGCATGCAGAGCGCGCGGCCGTGAACCGTGGCGCCTCACACAAGCAGCAGCGGTTGGATCGCCGGCCTCCCTGGAAGCAGCAAGATTGGTCCATCTGAAGGGGTCTTAGCCCCTGTGCGTCGCTCATCAGCACATCAAGGCCGGGCAGCGCATATCTGCTGGGCACCGCCTGATATTTCCGTGCTCTGTTCCGCAGCTCTTGCATAACCTGCGGCGGGGCGTAAAAAACGAACATCCGCTGTTCCGCCCGCGCACACAAATTAATGTGCGCTTTCTAGTTTTTACCATCTTCCCTCCTGTGTCTAGGCCAAATTTTGTGGGAAAACCAGCGCAGCCAGAGGGATGGGATCAGTCTGCCCCACCAGCGGGGGGCGGTAGAGTAATGGAAGGCAGTCATGTCACCATGTGTAGGTAGTTATACTAGTAATGCGGGCAGAGGGCCCAGTACAGGGGTCAGTATTTAAACTGTAGCCGAGGGGTGTGGGGGGTAAGCGGAGAGTTAGAGGACAGCTGTGCTGGCAGAGATGAAAGCCCTTAACAGCACAGCACACGTCTGACTGACGACATCACACACGGCCTGTGTCCCACCCTCTATCTGTCTCCCTCCATGCAACACTCCCTTTTTCTTTATCCCTCCATCCCTCCCTCCCCTGCTGTCCTTCACTCCCTCACCTTTCCTCCCCCCCCCCCTCTCATTCTTTAATCTTTGGCCAGACAAGCTCAACTGCAGCCAATTAGTTCTCTGCATTCTGTTTGTAAATTAGCTTTTGAAGCCCTGGATAGCGTACAGATTTCTGACTGTTTAAATCTTCCTTTCCTTCTCTTTCTGCACTCGATTTCCAACATGAACAAACCTGCTGGCAGCGCGAGGCGCGGGCAGCCCTCATGCCCCCAGTCTGCTTCTCACTCTTTTGCCCGCGTTGGTATTCGCATCTCCTCATTTTTCTTTCTCCACCTTGTCTTTCTCCTCTCGTTTTTCCTTCTCCACCTGTTCTTGCTCTCATTCCCCTTCTCCTCCGTCTAGCCTCTCGACTTTTTTCTTTATTCTTTCCTTCGATTTCTGCTCTCGCTCTCATCTATCCCTTCCTTGTCTCTCCCCATCTCTCCATAGTGTGTCCCAGATATTCTCTCTAAACTGTCTCCATATCTCTGTCTTTCTTCCCCTTCGCTCTTTTTTAAACGCTCCCCGTAAATGTCCCCATTTCTGTCCCCCTCCCTCCATGCATCCTGTCTCTTCCTCTGTCTGTCCATACAGTGCATCACTGTCCCCTTCCCTCATACAGTGTGTCCTTGTCTCCCCCTGTGCACGCAGCTCGTCCCTGACTCTCTCCCCCTCTCTGTCTGGGCACAGGGGAATGATTAGTCGAGAAGACATTCAGATTTTCCTTCCATGTGCTGTGCCAGCAAGTGCTTGTGCGTCTACCACTGCGAAACCGGCTATGGCAAGGAAGGGCAGTAGCTGAAGGGGGCGAGCTTTGCGCTCGTGTGAATTGTGCTGTGCACCGTGTCTCCCCTGGAACCCGCTCGTTTGATGCCACGTGTGTTTGTGTGCCCATGTTTGTCTGTATGCCTCTGTGTGTGCGTATGAATGTGTGTGCGTGTGTGTGCGTGTGTGTGTGTGTGTAAGAGAGAGAGAGAGAGTGACTTGCCCGTGGGAATTCTGACACTGGGTATCCTATGGTTGTGTGAATCCAGATGTGAAGTACTGAGCAGCGAAACCCGACCCTCCCCCAGCCCAGAACTCTGCACTCACACACATGTGGAAACAATTCAGAGTGTGCCCTGGGTGGGGGCAGCCCTCTCTCTCTCTCTCACACACACACTTACACATGTACACTCTAAATGCACTGACTTGCGCACACACACACACACTCTCAAAAAAAGCCATCTCTCAAACACGGTTACACATGGAGAGGTGTGCACTTATTCCTCCAAATGCAGTCATACATGCATACTTATGCGCACACACACTGGCATGTGAGATACCATTAGGTCATCGGTACCACACAGAGTTTGCTTCTCCGAGCAGGAGGAACTATGGTATGGCTTTAATATTTAATCCATCTGTTTCGACTGGTTACCTAGGAAGTTTTTTTAAGTAGCTTTAAAAGCCAAACGAGATGGAAAATATAACGTATATGCTTTCACTCTTTGTTAGCATGTGCTGACGTTATTGCAGATATGCTTGTGCGCACGTGGATATATGTGCAGGTGTTTCTCTGTGCTCGAGCGCAAGTTGTGTGCAGGTGTTTTTCTGTGTGCATTGGGCACAGGGATCTGTGGCTTTCCGCTGCCTGGGACGTCTGCATCTCAAAGAGCCTTTCGGTAGGCGTCGATTTCCCCTCGACGATGCGTATTTCGCATCTCTAACTGGAAGTTAGTACAGTCGCTGACTTGTATTTGCGGGCGGAGGCGTGGAGGCAGTCCCGGCGCAGAAAGGTCAGGGGAACGGGTAGAAAACTCGGAATATCTAGAATTTCAGAGCAGGCCAAAGAAGCCAAACACAGGGAAGCCGGTTATTTTATTCACTGGCAGGAACAACAAGATAGATCTTGGCTATGGGAGCGAGAGCATGAATGTTTGCGAGTGTAATGAACAAGTCCCTGTTCAGGTGAATTTCTGCGTTGAAATGCACATGGAGTAAACACCAGCGGCCCCAGAAAGTTTGTCTCTGGTTCGCAGTGCTCAAGCAATCGAGGAGTGGAATTCCAGAATACTTGGGTGGTTTTGTTTTGAGCCGCGCTTTCGTCATCCGTGATTGGATGGCAGGTTCAAGTACGGATCGATGCATTCTTGGAGCACTGACCTCTAGTAACATAAGAGTGTAGTGTCAGCTACAGTGTGGGTGGGGGTGGGTGGATGGGTGGGGGGGGGGAAGGGTGTTCAGAGGGCAATTAGGGCAAAGAGCTTGCAGGTTCACGTCTTGCACAGCTGTCCCCCTGGGTATACCACAGTGCTGTAAAACCCACAAAACAAATCTGAAATCAATGCGGGGAAAGCAAAGGGAGAAATGTGCGCATGTGGCTTCTAGCTCCTTCCGTGCACATGCGTGTGCGGGTGTATGTCTGCGCGTGTGTGTATATGTTCCTTCTCATCTGTAATATCCTGACAAGGGAGGTACTGGAGCTGACTCTGAAGAAGACGAAGGGGAAAAAAAAAGGAGAGGGTAGGCCTCAAACATCTGCTGAATGTTTCAGATCAGCTCCGTCTGGGTCCCTGTCACTGCCAGTACACTGTCAAGACATCTGCAGCAGAACACCAAGCCCACACAGAACCGCAAGAGAACTCTGTGCTACACACTCCCCGGGGGGTGGAGGGGGGGGGAGTACAGGAG
>JAODKL010000002.1:2727811-2739534 GCA_026780765.1 Petrocephalus schoutedeni
CAGTATGACGTCTGTTTCAGTTCCGATACACTGAAGAGTGACGTAGTAGTTTTCCCGGCGTATTGTCCGCCCCCAGATGCAGATCTGATCAGCATTAGCGAAGTTGACACTTTCAAACAGAATCTAACCTTACCAAAAAGTGAAAAGGTAAGAATGTCGTACTTCCTTTTAATATTAAAATTTACTGTTTATGCCCTAAGTATGAATTTCTCGTTTAACGTATTAAAGTATTGTTCTTTTGTGATCTTTGAAAAAGATTTGAAACTGTGTAACAGGTGGCAAATCATTATAACGTGATATTTTTACATGGCTTATGTCATGTGAATTGAGTTCCGTCCGGTGCCATATATATACAGTAAATTGATTGTTCATTTGCTATTACTACGCCGGATACTATGCAGGATAATGTATGAAAGTGACTTTGGTCTATTATCTGTTTGCAAACATAATGCCGGGTTGCTTTTAGTAAATTGAAGAGCGAAAGTGCGGAATGAAGATGCGTCAGTGGAGTATTTCATTTGATGGGAAGTCATCGCGTGATTAGCGGTTGGAAACGAGAAAAATAGATCGCTTTTACTTTTGTTTCTCTTTCGTGCCCTTAAATTCCGACACTCTAAGTGTGCTGGACACTGGCTGATACTGTGCGCTGGTCCCCCGGCTTGGATTATTATCGCATGTCTACTGACTAATGATATTTAGTTGGCTAGTCAGGAAATTCATTTAGAATCTTTCTATTTAAAAACGCAAATCTTCGGCCAGTGTCTGGCTCAGTGGTATTGGAATGTTGGAATGTGGGATTTGACCTTTACGTGATTGGGACAGCTTGTGGTGTTCATTCTTCACAAGTGCATTTGACGTGATCGCAGTGGCACCTTTTAACTTTTAAAAGTAAACCAAAGTAAGTAAGTAATAGTAAGAATTACTACTCTTCAGAACTGGCCTAGGCGATTTTCTGTGGAGGGCAGTGACTCATTCACCTTGTCAGCAGAGGCCATTTTAATTTCCCATGAAGTTTACGTTTCCCTTTTTTGGGATTTAATTACTGCATTTTTCCTATGTATTTTTTATTATTTTAAAGAAAGATTAGTTGGCAAAGATCTTCATAGACTTAAACATAAAACATTACTTTTTGTTTTTTCGTTTTTACTCGGACCAGTAATATAGTTTCTTGGGCTGGCTTTTGTTTAAGTACCTAAAATGAGTAAGCAAGAATATTACATTGTAAGTTCAGAAGTATGTACCATTGACCTTCAAATTATTTTATTCATTTTAATGAAGCCTTATATATTAAGACATATTATATTATATATTATACATTAAGGCAAGGCCAGTTTATTTATATAGCACACTTCTGACAAAGGGAAAAAGCAGTACTTAATTTAAAAATGGTTATACATAATTTATGTTTGGGCACTCCATACTTATCTGATGATGCATTTGTAATTAATTCAGTGAATGTAGTATAATCATAATAATCATAACAAATTCTCAATCACTCTTAGTCTTCGTTCATGTCAAAGTGTGAATTACAGAAATGAAGACAGAATCTTCCTAGTGGAAGAATTGATTTATTCGGGCACACATGCAGCTCTGTTCTTCATTAATTCATCATCAGCTCGTCACATCGATAACGGGCAAGGGAACAGACAAACACAGGACTGGAGGGACTCTTCTGGGGCGGGAGCTTTATTTCGTCATAACAGAACGTATACACGAGACTGAAATACACAGCACTAATGACAATGAATGAGAGACGGTTGGTGGACGCTGGGATTCCACACGAGGGCAACGGGGGGGGGGGGGGGGGGACCACGATAGCACCCCCCCAAAAGGCGCGCACTGCGGGCACGCCAAAGCGGGCGAGGGGACAGGACCGGGGACACAGGACCTAGAAAACACAAAACATCAACGGGGAACAAGGAACAGAACAAACACACATAACAGCCACTTCGACAGAAGATGACACACCATGGGCTGTCATCGATGGTGTCTGTTGATGTTGCAGTCATCAAAAATAATGTTAAAATACACACTCAACTCTGACTAGGACCAAGAAAGGAAGAGAGTTTTACCAGTTTAAATCTATATTTACTTATTGCTGATGTATCACTGTCTAATATTTTTGCTGAGTATCTTAACTTTAATGTCTGCAAAATTCCAAAGGACAAACGGCACTTTCTAAAGCTGCAGCACCCCAGTGATCTCCACACACCCTGACAGCAGTGCTGGTCATATTCAAAATCCACACAGCAGTATGACGTGTGTTTTAGATCAGACTCCGCGTTTCTTCGGGGGCACTATGTGATATGGAGGAATAGAGTTTTCCCAAGTGCACATATTTTGATGTTTTTTGGCTTAAAATTAATTACCTGAATCAATTATGATGTTTGAATTGAATCAGTGGTATTCTGTTGGTGTCGTGATTGATTTTTCAATGTCGTTTTACAAACCATTGGTATAACGGCTCTTCTCACATCTACTGTAAAAGAACCGTATAAAATATTTCATCAATCAATTTTCTAACCGTTTATCCTGGTTATAATTCTGGGGTAATTGTGACATTGGTCAGATAAATTCTAAAAACGGCGCGTGGTGTCGCTATAGACCGTAAATATCAGTACTAAATTGTACTACACTCGCCCCTCCTTCATAGGGAAAAACAGCTCATACTGAGCCATGACCGCCATCCAGGAACCAAGCGCAAGAACCTAGTGCAATATGCAAAGACGAAAGACAATAAACGCCATTGTTTTAGAATATATATTTAATTTACTCTAAATCGTGATTGGGAATAAACTGGATTACAAGGCTCTGAAGGGAAGAGTTCAGCGATGGGCCTCTCTGAACAAAGGACACGTATGCGGTTTCAGTGCTTTACGCTGCTTTGTTTAGTGGATCTGTCCGCGGCTCAGATTGCATACTCCGTTGCAGAGGAAGTGATTAAAGGTACTTTTGTTGGAAACATCGCCAAGGATTTGAATCTGAATTTACAGGATCTGGATTCGCGTGGGCTTCACATTGTCACGAGCACCAACAAAAGGTACTTTGGCGTGAATTTAAAAACCGGTGTTCTGTTCGTTAATGAAAGGATTGATAGGGAGGAGATTTGTTCGAAATTAGCCAAATGTTCCTTAAATATAGAGGCCATATTAAATAATCCAATGGTTCTACATCGTATGGAAGTAAATATTATAGACATCAATGACAATGCTCCTTATTTTATAGAAACATTACATGTATTGAATATTACCGAGCTAACATTTTCTGGAGAGAGATTTCCTCTACCAATTGCAAATGACGCCGATGTTGGCAGTAATGCTGTAAAGGCCTACAAGCTGGGTTCTAATGAGCACTTCTCTTTGGATGTACAGAGCAGTGGAGAGAAGCGTGTATCTGCTGAGTTAGTGCTGCAGAAACCTTTAGACCGAGAGAAAGAATCGGTCATCCACCTCCTACTCACTGCAGTTGACGGAGGGAAGCCTCCCAGATCTGGAACATTACAAGTCATTGTCAATGTGATCGACGTCAACGATAATTCTCCGGTTTTCAGTCAGTCTCTTTATAAGATCGCCGTGTCTGAAAACGTTCCTGCCGGGACAAAAATACTTACTCTCAACGCGACGGATGTAGATGAAGGAATAAACGGTGAAATTTTATATTCTTTTGTTGGACATGGAGATATAAGTCACATTGATGTGTTCGGCATTAATTCACAGACTGGTGAAATTACTGTTAAAAACAATTTGGATTACGAAGAAAGTACTGCATACGAAATTCGTGTACAAGCTAAGGACAAAGGCCATTCACCACGGAGTACGCACTGTAAAATTTTAGTTGAAGTTGTTGACGTGAATGACAACGTTCCTGAGATAACGGTTACATCACTCATGAGTCCAGTTCGAGAGGACGCTCAAACTGGAACAGTAGTTGCTCTCATTACAGTATTGGACAAAGACAGTGATAAAAACGGACTTCCAAAGTGTAAGCTTATTGGACCAAGCCCTTTCAAGTTACAGTCGACCTATAAGAACTATTACTCGTTAGTCGTTGAAAGTCATCTGGACAGAGAAAGCGCATTTCAATACAACGTCACCATCCGAGCCACCGATGACGGGACCCCGCCTCTCTCTAGCACGTGTGTTATTACTGTACACGTTTCTGATATAAATGACAACGCTCCGATCTTTCCAGCTCCGGAAATTAACGTTTATTTAAAGGAGAACAGTCCAATTGGAGCTGTTATACAAACGGTGTCTGCAATTGACGCAGATGTCAATGAGAATTCAAAAATTACTTATGCGATATTGCCCAATGAGAGTAAAAGGGCGCCTCCATCTACATTATTTAATGTAAACACAGATAATGGCGATGTATACAATATGCAGCCTTTTGACTACGAGGAGATTAAAAAAATTCAGTTTCGAGTTCAGGCGACAGATTCTGGTGTCCCTCCTTTAAGCAGCAACGTCACCGTGAACGTGTTTATAATAGATGAGAACGATAACAGTCCACAAATTCTACCACCTTATTCGGACCAGGGCTCCGTAATTACAGAGAGCATTCCCTACTCTGCTGAAGCGGGATACTTTGTTGCTAAAATCAGGGCTGTGGACGCAGACTCTGGTTATAATGCCTTGCTGTCCTATCACATCTCCGAACCCAAGGGAACCAATCTCTTCAGAATCGGAACCAGTACCGGGGAGATTAGGACCAAGAGGAGGATGAGTGACAATGACTTGAGGACCCATCCTTTGGTTATTTTGGTTTCTGACAGCGGAGATCCTCCTCTGTCATCTACAGTTTCTGTTGATGTTATAGTTGTCACAGGTAATGTTGAAATGAAGACGCAATCCCGAGAAAGCCGGACAAATGAAAATCATTTCAGCAGTTTAAATCTTTATTTGGTCATCGCCACTGCATCAGTGTCGCTGATATTTTTATTGAGCATCTTCAGTTTAATAGCTGTAAAATGCCACAGGACAGACGATTCTTTCGGCAGATACAGCGCCCCAGCGATCACCACCCACCCCGACGGGAGCTGGTCTTACTCTAAATCTACGCAGCAGTATGACGTGTGTTTTAGTTCAGACACGCTGAAGAGTGATGTCCTGGTTTTCCCCACGGCGTGTCCACCGGCAGATGCGGATCTAATTAGTATTGCCGGAGCTGACACATTTAAACGGAACCTAACGCTCCCCAAAACAGAGAAGGTAAGAATAACTATAACGATTGTTTATTTGTTGCTCTTATTTGTGTGGTAGCGCGTTGAATACCCAAAATGCAATATGAAAGAAGCGATTTGCAGCAATCGGAATGTCTCTATGTGACACACTTGTTTTGAGGTTAAGGTGTGATTTGCTTTGCCAGTTTGTATATTCCTCAAACAGTGAGGCATATACAAAACTGCAATGAAGACCTGTTAAAAAGTTCATAATATATAAAAAGGAATCTTGTTGGAAACGATATCGCTAATAATTTGATTTCTAGGTTCTACATCATACGTCCAAAATAGACTACTTAGTATTTATTTTATGTTTAAGTGCTTCTATAGATTTACTTTACTTTGCTTCTGTATAGTTAGATGCAATTAATGCGATATAACTTACATATGCAGGAATCTAATTGCATTATTTCCTAATAATTTCATGCCATTAAATACCTGTACTTTACGAAAGTAATTTGTAAAAATTAAATTAAAACGGGATGCATCTTTCATATATGAAACAAGAAAAGAAAGCAGTGTTAATCTGGAAATCATTTTACTTTGCGAAATAAGCACATGGTGTCGCTGTAGACCATCTATCCATCCATCCGTTTTCTGGAACCTATTCGCTGGAGACCATTGGCTTCATATTTGCACAGTATTCACACGCCCCTCCTAAATTAAAAAAAGCGCTTCGCAGAGAGCTGACGGAGTACTACACCGTGTCTGTGGACCACGGGCGGCCGGGACATAAATACGGACCGATTAAACACTGATTTCTTTTAACGGGAACGCAAGAATGTTTCCTCGCGAGGAGTATGCATAGGCCGGATGACTGTTGACCATTAAAACAGTAATGGCCATTTGGGAACAAAGAGGACGTGTTTGGCTGCAGTATATCGCGCTGCTTTTTCTCTTGAAGCATTCTCTGGCTCAGATTACGTATTCCGTTTCAGAAGAGGTGGAAAAGGGTACCTCAATCGGAAATATCGCCAAGGATCTGAATCTAAATGTACAAGATCTGGAATCACGCGGCCTGCATATTGCCGGGAGCTCTAACAAAAGGTACTTTGGTGTAAATTTAAACACCGGCGTTCTTTATGTCGATGGGAGAATAGACAGAGAGGTGCTTTGTCCCAGTTTGCCAAGATGTGTTTTAGACATAGAGGTGATACTGAATCGTCCAATGACTCTTCATCGCATTGAAATAAATATTATAGACATAAATGACAACGCGCCATCTTTCCCTTATAAACTGCAAGTATTAAATATTACTGAGTCGGCATTTTTAGGAGAAAGGCTTCCGCTTCCGATAGCGAAAGATCTCGATGTGGGCAGTAACGCCGTAAAGAGCTACAAGCTAAGCCAAAATGAACAGTTCTCACTTGATGTACAGAGCGCTGGTGAGCATGGCGTATCTGCTGAGTTGGTTCTGCAGAAAGCTTTAGATCGAGAGAAACAGTCTCTGATTCGTCTCCTACTGACTGCTGTAGACGGAGGGAAACCCCCTAGATCCGGGACATTACAGATCGTGGTCAATGTGATTGATAGTAATGATAACATTCCAGTGTTTAGTAAATCTGTTTATAAAGTTAGTATTTTTGAAAATGCTCCATTGGGGACTGTAATTCTAACCCTTAATGCTACTGACATAGATGAAGGATTAAACAGTGAAATAATCTATTCTTTTGTCGGGCTTGATGATTCCAGTTCTATTAATATTTTTGCTGTTCATCCTCAGACAGGAAAAATTACTGTTACTGGGGATTTGGACTACGAAAAAAAAAATGCGTACGAAATCCGTGCCCAGGCACAAGATCGGGGGCATTCACCCCGCAGTACACACTGTAAAATTTTAGTTGAAGTTGTTGATGTGAATGACAACAATCCAGAAATCTCAGTGACTTCACTCATGAGTCCAATTAGGGAGGATGCCCAGCCTGGAACAGTAGTTGCCCTGATTTCAGTCATAGACAGGGATAGTGGAAAAAACAGCCTTGTGAGATGTGAGCTAAGCAGCGCTGCAGCTTTCAAATTGCAGTCCTCTTACAAAAACTATTATTCTCTCATAGTTGATGGGCCACTAGACAGAGAGAGTGTTTATCATTACAATGTTACAATCACAGCTACTGATGAGGGGACTCCTGTTCTCTCTAGTGCCAGCCTCATTAACGTAGATGTTTCAGATGTAAATGATAATGCTCCATGCTTTCCTAATCCAGAGATTAATGTTTATTTAGAAGAGAACAGTCCAGTTGGTGCTCTTATACAAACCGTAAAAGCATTTGATGCTGATGCCAGTGAGAATGCACAAGTCACGTATCTGTTGTTGGACAGAATCAGTGGGGGAGTACCGATATCCACAATGTTGAGCATAAACTCTCACACTGGGGATATATACAGCATGCAAACTTTTGACTATGAGACAATAAAAAAAATTCAGTTTCAGGTTCAAGCCACTGATTCTGGGGCTCCTTCACTAAGTAGCAATGTTACCGTGAATGTCTTCATATTGGACGTGAATGACAACAGTCCTCAGATTCTCCCACCTTATTCGGACCAGGGCTCCGTGAATACAGAGAACATTCCCTACTCTGCTGAAGCGGGATACTTTGTGGCCAAGATCAGGGCCGTGGATGCCGACTCTGGTTATAATGCTCTGCTGTCCTATCACATCTCCGAACCCAAGGGAACCAATCTTTTCAGAATCGGCACCAGTACCGGGGAGATTAGGACTAAGAGGCAAATGAGTGACAATGACTTGAAAACACATCCGTTGGTTATTTTGATTTCTGACAGCGGTGATCCTCCCTTCTCATCAACGGTTTCCATCGATGTTGTGGTGGTTGAAAATAATGTTGAAATCCAGATTCAAGCCAGAGAACGGACAAAGAAGGATGCAGGCTTTTCTTCTCTAAACCTATATTTGCTCATCGCTACTGCAGCAGTCTCAGTGATATTTCTTCTGAGCTTCATCAGTCTAATAGCTATTAAATGCCACAAAGCAGATAACAGTTTCAGCAGATACAGCGCCCCAGCGATCACCACCCACCCCGACGGGAGCTGGTCTTACTCTAAATCCACTCAGCAGTATGACGTCTGTTTCAGTTCCGATACACTGAAGAGTGACGTAGTTGTGTTCCCCATGGCCTGTCCACCTGCCGAAGCGGATCTGATTAATATTAATGGAGTGGACACTTTTAATCGGAATCAAACGCTACCTAAGAGTGAGAAGGTAAGATTTAGTCAAAGTTTCTTCATTTCTGTACTCACATGTTATGATAGACTGAGCGATCTTAACAAACACGTGTTGCGTGACTGGAGTAGGTGATTCATTTCTTGATAAAGGGATCAGAAAATTTTATTTTATAGAAAAACTAAAAGAGACTGGGGCAGTGTTTGGCTTTGTCTTTTTTAAATATCTCCATTTAATATAGTAAGAGAATAGCTAAACATAATTTACATATGATGTACATATTTATATATTTTAATTTGTAAATTTATTCATGGAAAGTTTTATTTATCCAGGTATTTAGGGAGTTGACAGTCAAAACTAAGAACATTCATTTTCTCTTCATTTCAGGCGTGACGTTATATTCTTTTTTTCTAGTCATAGTTTTTTTTTTATTTGACCAAGTTGTGACATGACATCAGTCATGGTATCTTAATCATGTTTTTTGTTTCCCATCAATTTCAGCATCAATGACAAAGAACTATACTTATAATAAAGATGACACTTTTGCTACTGCAGAAAAGGACGTGCAGGTGAATGGAAATGAAATGTCACCATTGATTAATTTTTGCATTTACTTTTTGGCTCATATGTGACTCACTTTTATGAAAATATGCTCAGCTGCGGTCATTGGTAATTTCATTACAGAGATGGACTTATCAGGGTTGTAGTTCTCGAGATCCGGTCTTGGTCTTGAGACCGCTGAACCTGATCTCGGCCTCTGAGCCTTGAGCCCATTTTGTCTTGATCTTGCCATGGTCTTGACCATAAGTCTCGACAAATTACAAAATATATTATCGGAATCAACATGCAAATATTCTTCTTTCCCCTCAGTATGCAGAAATTATTTGTCTGCCGATTTGTTTGCAACCTCAGCTCTTCAGCGCATTTTCAGCAGCGGGAGTCTTATCTTGAGACCACACCATGCCCGAATGGGAGCCAAAATGTTAATGGATGTTAAGTGCAGTTATGCACTGTTGCATACACCATAATGCTTTTTAAAAATGCTTTTATTACTTATTTACATTGCTACTTACATTTCTTAGATGTAGGATGACAAGTTTTAAAAGCATTCAATAGATTTTTCCTTTAGATGCAAATGTTGTACTTAAATATTATTGAAAAACTGATGGTATACTTGCAAAAAGTATAATAAAAAATGAACCTAGGAAAAAAAATCATTCTTTTATTACATATATATATATATATATATATATATATTCATTATTGTTTGTATGTGAACATTTTTTCAATAATAGGGTTACATAAATGAACATATAGTCCCAATATGGGTGTTCTGTACCAAAAATCTAACTTCTGATTCTGAATTTTCAGGTCTTGGTCTTGTTTTGGTCTTGATTAAAAGTCTTGGTCTTGTCTTGGTCTTGGTTGGGATTGGTCTTGGTCCTGACTTGGTCTTGGGTTGGATGAATCTTGATCTTGTCTTGATCTCGAAACAGAGGGTCTTAAACACATCACTGGGACTTATTGGAGTACTTTTATGTGTACAGTGTGGTATTCTGATCTGTCTTGTGTTTTGGTATCTAGCTCAAAAATTGTGCTTTTGTTGGGAATATTACCAAGGATTGTCTGAATGTGGACTTCTACCACTGGCACTAAGACCTACTTTGATGTACATTTACAGTTTGGCACCATTTTAGGTAATGGAAGCATAGATACAAAGGGTCTTAGTTAAGCAAATTGTTCCTTAAATGCTGACGCCATTCTGCGACATCCAGTGGCTCTTTATTGTAAGTGAATATTATAGACAACATTGGTAATGCACCATCTTTCCTTGACAAATTGCTTGCATGGTAGAAAGAATTCTGCTTCAAATAGTTAAGTAACCTGAAATGGACAGAAATAAATTAAAAGGCTAGAAACTCAACACTCAGAGTTATGGGGTGTTAACACATTGTCACTGCGTGTTCAGTACTTCTCTTTGCGATGTCTATACTTCTGAGAACATATATACCATTTGTGACAAAATTCTGACAGATTTTAATGGAGTACATTCTTCTGTATCGTATATTCTTTTTTTTGACCATAGAAGTTTGAATCCCAATGGAATGGTTTAAATTAATTCACATGAAAATTATCAAAGTTATCACTCTTGCAAGGAATTTAGATTACAGAGGAAACACAGCATAGGTGTTCCATGTCCAGGCTATAGACCAAGGACATCCAACATATTGTACACTTTGTAAAACCTTGGTAGAGATTGTTGATATAAATGATCCCTCCCCTGAATCCTCTTCACTCATGATTCCATTTAAAGAGGATGCTGAAACTGAAACTTTGTTAGCGCCGATAACCATAGTAGATAAAGATTGTTGGAAAAATGTACTGCTGAAGTGTAATCTTGGCTATCTACCACTTTCAAACTGCAGTCATCATACTGTAATTACTCCTTAATATATGGGCCTGTGGGCCTCTGGATCCAGAAAGGGCTTCTTAGTATGACAATAACAGCTATGGGGAGTGGAGCCCGTCTTTGTAAGGTCTCATCATTATTATTATTATAATTCACAGTTCAGTAGGCAAGCTTATGAAATGCACGACTGCATTTTATGCCCATGTGTGCAAGTGCTTACAAATTATATTCAGGAATGGCAAAAGCAAGGAAGTGCCAATATTTAACATGGTAAATGTTAGTTCTCACAAGGGAGACATTGAAAGCATGCAGGCTTTTAATGATTAGGAAATTAATGCTTTTCAGTTTTCACCTAAATCTAAGTACTCTGATGTCCTTCTATTAAGCAGTAATGTGACGGTGAATATTTTCATATTGGACATGAATAGTAAGTCCTTGGATTCTTCTACCCAGTTCTGGCCAGTTCTCAGTAAATACTGAGAGCATTCCTACTCTGCTGAAGTGGACTAGATGCTAACTCTGTTCATAATGTGTTGCTTACTTTTGACACTGTTGAATCCATGCATCCCTTCTCTTCAGAACTGGAACCAGTACCTGTGAAATAAGAGCTGAAACGGATATGAGTAACCTAAAGCGTCAGATTCTGTTTATATTGATTTTAGAATGAAGATTGCTCTATGTCATTGACTCTGGCTGTGGATGTTGTTGAAAGTATGGGACGCCATTCTCAGAATGGGATTCAAACCAGCGACTTTTTAATCAGAAGTGCATTCCCTTAACCACTAGACCACCACTGGCCCACAGTTATGTTAAAGAATATTTCTTTATTTGTATAGTTACACTGTAAACCCGGATAAGTTCTACTAACTCAAAAAAATTGAGGCAACTGATTGCCGCTATTTTTTTAAGTTTGC
>JAODKL010000002.1:2774353-2784456 GCA_026780765.1 Petrocephalus schoutedeni
TCCGGGATAGGCTCCGGACCCCCCGCGACCCTGAACAGGATAAGCGGGTTGGAAAATGGATGGATGGATGGATAAATTAGATACTTGAAAATATCATCCCAGTCAGAAAATGTTCATGCTGGAATCCAGGCCTTTTTCACTTCCTTGAGAAATGTGAATCTAGAATCGATTTAAAATGCTAATGTAATTATAGTAAGTCAAGAAAGCTTTTCTTTTTTAGTTTTTTTTTGTTAATTTAATATAAATGTTTTCATGGGCTCTCTGGCAGAACCATAACCCTCTCTACTTGGCAGTTCTTTCAAAGTAGTATTTTTACAAAAGATGTAAGCATTTTCCTACGTGTCATTTTAATGCTGATGATGATTATTTCGTGATTTTTGTAAGTGATTTAGGAAGCAAGTACCACTTCTTATTTTGGGCTGTGTTAACTTTGTGAATGTACTTATGAGCACATGAGGAGTTTAAGTTTTTTTTGAGAAATATATTCTCTATGCAGGTATGAATTACATTCTGTGAAAAGCCTAGGATTGAAAACCCCAAAACAACATTGAAAGGGTCCATTTACTTAACATTTCAAATAAAACAAGCAGGGCCATGTAGCAGAATTATTTGCTGTGATATTTCTTATAGTTCTTGAATTATACAGAATGGTCTACATATTATTTGTATGAAATTTATTAATGTACTTTGATGCAAAAGGAGAATGTCCGGCCATCAGTTCAAGCCCTGAAGCTCAAGCGCATTTGGGTTATGCAGCAGGACCAAAACACACCAGCAAGTCCACCTCTGAATGGCTCAGAATAAACAAAATTAAGGTTTTGGAGTGGCCTAGTCAAAGTCCGTACTTAAATCCAATTGGGATGCTTTGGCATGACCTTAAAAAGGCCGTTCATTCTCAAGAATTAAACCGAATGGTCTACATATTATTTATATGAAATTTATTAATGTACTTTGATGCAAAAGACTATCATTGAAGGATATTGTTATTATTATTGTTGATTTTGCAGTGATCAAATGTCTTCTTGTTGTCATCTGATTTTCTTTTTCATTTGCTGAAATGTTTACTTGTTCACTCAGTCTGAGGACTGCTACTGTGTTTCTGCTGTCAAATGCAGAATATTCTTTCATGATAAATTAATCTATGTGTAGGCTTTGAGCAAAGCTTCAACGGAATGCATATGGATTTTGTGTCACACTACCAGTTACTAATAACTAGAATAATATGCAGCACAGTGATGGTTCATTTTCAGGCCACAGTCAGATTTTTATGTTCTGAAGAAAATAGACAGCCAATGAAAGTGGAAATTTTGGATAATTACTCTTCAAGACTCTCATACTTTACATTTTAAATAGATTAGTGTCCTTTTAAACAGCATATTTTGGTATTATTGTATTCACTTGCTCTGTCCCCTTTTCTACTCTTTGAAAACGTGAATTTGTTCTTTATTTTTAGGTCCATGAAAGCTAAATATAAACTCCCTCTGCTTTTACCGCGTTCATCTTCCACATCGATAAGCTTCAATTTGTTTTCATTGACTTGCAAGTGGCACATGGCATTGACTTCAGACTAAGACTGAATCTGAGAGCACTGCCTCATGATACGCTATGTATAATAATAATAACACTGACCCTGTGCCCAACTAGTCAGGCATAGGGTCATTCTGCTTCAACTAAGTATGTGTTCCTGTCTGTCTCGCTGAAAGTTTGCAGTATGCACGCACACTCACTGGTGAATTCGGACAAGCAAGTATCTTTAATCTCTTTCTATATTTATAAATATTTGAGAAATACATTTTATTATTTTAATGAGAAAGTCTATTATATATCATAAAAGAAATCTATAGTTACAGTTTGTAAATTGCATGTTTGTCAGTGAACAAATGCTGCCCCTAGTGGTTCATTTTCACTTACCCCGGACTTCTCTCCCATTTAATACTGCGTGGAGCTGTCCACTGTCCTGAAAGTCTGCAGACTTAATGCATTAAGATATATAATTAATTGAAGGCAAATCTTTTTATCAGATTCCACCAGGGTAATATATTATGTGTAAACAGCATAGGAACACGATTTTTGCATGCATACTTATATAATAATGTATTTGTATTAAGTTTATAGTTAATGCGTTAAACTAACACAGCATTTCATAAAAAGAAGATCATACCGACAGTCCAGCATGGTGGTGGTAGTGTGATGGTCTGGGGCATGAACATCATACCGACAGTCCAGCATGGTGGTGGTAGTGTGATGGTCTGGGGCATGAACATCATACCGACAGTCCAGCATCTTGTCTAATATTAAAATTTGTTTGATGAACGTGTGACAAATGTGCAAGGAATCAGGAAATCAAATACTTTTTCACAGCACTATGTTTATTTTTACAATTATTCATTTTAGTAACACTTTGTATGAAGCCTATACTCATAAAGCCTAATACCTGTTCTTATAATTCATTGTAACACTCATAAAGTGTTATAAATACAGCTATAAATATTTAAGAAAAGGCATACACATTACATCTTAAAGTTTCTCATGCATCATGAATGCTCTATGACGGTCTCATCTATAATGCGCTATAAATACCTTCATAATGCATTATAATGGTCAGTATAAGAATTAGTGATGCTTTGCGCTGCATTATGAAGGTGTTTATAGTGTATCATAGATGATGTAACATTCTTAATGCATAGTACACATAACAATAATGTGTTATGCCTTTTTATAAATAATTGTAGCTGGGTTTATAAGTACTTTATTAATGCATTATAGAAAACCTGAGGAAACCCCTCAGTGAAATATGGAGGACATGCACACTCCATACATAGGAGCATGCTGGGCTCTCAAACCCGGGGCCCAGAGGTGTGAGGCAATAGTGCTAACCACTGGGGCCGCCTGCCACCACCTAATCCCAGCTAAACATAAACAGATCACTTAACAATGCAGCGACATTTGCATTCTTCATTTTCCCCTCCCTCGCTTTCATTGAATTAAAGCATCTGACAGTGTTTTTTTTTTATTATAAACATCTACGTGTCATGATGTGCAGAAAGAAAAATGAATGCAGCGACTTGCTGACCAACCTCCAGTCTCCATTACACGCTTGCGTCTGCAAATGGTGAGCGTGTTCCTCCTGTGAGCCTCATAGCGGTGCATTAATAAGGCAGCAGCGCCGTTTCTGCTGAGCACATGCGGTATTTTCTGCCTGAGTGCCTTTCTTCTGAGACGGCCGCTGTCTCATGGGTGCTCACCCTTGGAGGAGTTAGCCCATTCCTCAGGACGGTGACCCGAACCTGCCCTAGGCCTAATTCCTTTTCCAAATATTTATTTTCCTGAATGCTCTCCTTGAGTATCTTACTTGTTCTGCGGAGAAAGCACAGCCCATGATTTGTGTTTGGATAAATTTGCACCAGCAGAATGGAGTATTATGCAGCATTGTCCAAAATTATGGCCTAACAGTCTCTCAATTACCCCTCTGTCTTTTGTTGCTGTCATTTATTGGTCTAGGTTATGAGACATCGGGTCCAAAGCCTGTTCACGAAATAATTAGCATTAACAGTTTAGATGTGTGATGTGTGCACCCACCAGTTAAATAAGTTTCTGTTTATGTAAATCGTAGATAGAACTGAAAATCCTGCAACAGAGCATTGAAATCGTGCCCAAGCTATATTAACTGAATTAATATAAGAAGTAAAAAAGAAAAAAAGTGCTACTCTATAAATGTGGAAGTAAACAGCTATTAACTATGTGATGGTGGGAATAATGTTAAGCGATCCGTGTATTAGTGAGCTAGGCAAGGTCGTAATAGTGATAGCAGTAACCATTATTAAGTTTAGCATGGACTGCAAAAGCAATGGCAGTGCAGCGGCTGAGTGTGAGCCAAAAATGTAACGGTACCAGTGACACTGTTAGCTGGCTAAACATGGAAAGCTTGGTTGCTGAGTGCCGTTTTAGGAGGTGTTGACTCCTCCAGGAGCTCTCTGTGAAAGTACTGGAACAGCTTTCACCAACCCAGGCGTTTATATAGCGATTAGGAGTACTACTCCGTCTGTTTGTCTGGAGTGCTGGTCAATGAATGCAGAAGCTGTTGGAGGAGCTTGTAGTCAAACATTGTTCCATTCTCCTCTCCTTTGGCAGTGTTCACCTGTTGAAAATATTAATTTTGGCTGTTGATCCATTCAGACCCTAGTAAAAACACTCTTAAAGAAACAGCTATGTACGAATTGAAATGCAGTCTGGGTTTCCAAAATCATCAGTGACAACTGTCACTGTAAAAATCTCCTTTTACAAGGTGTCACCTCGTAAAAATTTCAGAATTGTTGTGAGCTTACTGATTCTGTGCTCTCAATGCATGTGGAATAATGGCATTTATTCAGGTACGTGAATCACTGAAAATCATTATGTACTGGTGAACCCTTGTTTGTGTTCATATACTTTGAAAAATGGCCTATTTCTCAGTGCTGTTTACCACAGGGCAAATGTAGGCTGAAAGTGAGTGTGAATATTAATGCTTCATTGTTTGACTTTTCATTCTTGGTGTAGGTCGGAGTGATCCTTTAAAGCATCATCTGGCTTTACTGAATAAGGTCACTTTTCCAGCCCTAAGTGGGGGCTGATACATCTGCTGTGTAGACACTTCAAGCGCATACCTTCTGTTCCACTTTAATCTTCTTGGCTGAGCAAACAAATGCAGTTGGTGGCATTGTCTATCATTTGTACCTTTTTGGCAATCGCAACCACAAGCCCAGATGCCTTAGGCCTAATTTCTGGTTGTTTAATTATGAATCTATTAAAGCTAACTGGAATTTTAAAGTTTGTTGTTAATATGTTAAATGCTTGTTATCCATAGATCTAAAATAGTACTCTGGTGATATATTTTCATTGTTATTTTTTCCCCATATATAAGCTAAATTATTCTTATTATTATTATTCAGTAATATTGGGAAAATTAAAATTTCTACAAAAAACATCAGATTAAACACGACTCAATTACAGGAAGTAACCAGAGAACCTTTTATAGTATTACCCCTTTAAACATCTATTTGAGCGGAATTTTTAGCAAAGACTTTGCCCAGCCCAGACAGCTGTGTGCAATGCATGCTGGGAATGGATTAGTGCCTATGTGCTCAGCTTGATTGCATTGTTTAGCACTCTAGTCCTCATTCTCTCCTACCTGCTGGCTAGACATTATTCTGAGCTCTTCAGTGTCTGCTGACTGTCCATCTGAGAATGACCTGCTCTCTTCCAATCGCATGGGAGTTGTGCCTATAGTAAGTAATCTTTTCTGACGCTGGCACATAATTTTCTGTTCTCTACCATAGAAAGTGTTGAGATAACAGGTGATCCTGGCTGTCCTCCTTTTCTCACCATACTCATGCACCCTGTTCCTGTGATCGAGGAACTGGGGCAACCCCGAAATCAATGTATTTCTGCTTTGCCTGATAAAGCTGTCTGTAACCCAGAAATTAAGATGCATTTATAAGTCTTATGACAAAGTGAAAGTTGCAAGGCTTCAATACAGAATTTTGGACAGTTGGATAATTGAATTTAGCATAACCTTAAGGCTGTGAAACATTTGAAAGTGTGCATATTCAGTGAACATAACTCGCAGACATACATAACTGATCTTTTGATAATTCCTGTCGAATGGAAAATCTTTATTCACACTATCATTCAAAGGGTCAAAAAAATATGTATAAAAAAAGATATATGTATATGGGTGTGTTTAAGATTTTATATATGGATGAAATATATTGTTTGGGTCCACTTGGAAGGTGGTAGGTCAGGCTTTTGGAAATGATCATTTTACACATATATGAAGAAATTTTAATTGTTTAGGAAATTGTTTAGGAAAGCCCCCCCACCCCCGCCCCCTGCCTTCTCTCACCACCCCTCCTACCCGCTGGCTCTCTTGCCACTCGCTTCTCACTATCGAATGCCCTCCCTATTTCTGTTTTCAGTCAGAACGACCCGATTTCATTTAATAGCTTTGAATAACCCAAGGATGCTTAGACCACAGACAACAATGACGTTTTTGGACCGCTCATATGAATAAGACCTTTTTCCCCCTAAAATAATGCTATTTATAGGTGTACATTAGGGAATTTATTGTCTGCTTACTGCAGCTTGGCGTTTCAAGTGCCACTGCTATTTTGGTCACAGATGAAGTGCTGCTGCTGAATCTCTCACTTAAATGTTTCGCATTTCATCAGAGTAGTTTCATTTCATTTTTCATTATGCTGCTAATGCACCTAATACGTCTTAATACCATAGGAGGCTATTGAGAAGAAACAAACATAAGCTGGTCCTTTAGGTATTTGTTCCAGTTCATTCTTATTAGTAAAATGGGCATTGAGTAAAAAGCAATAGTTAACATCATAGTAAATATTAATTATTAGTACTTAATTAGTTAGTGATCAGATTTTGCTTTCAGAAAAGCTAAGCAGGTGAGCTGCAATGGACTGGACCCCCCTGCCTTGGGCCCCATGCTGCCTGGGACAGGCTCCAGGTTTGACCCTCCAGCTCTGGACTGGATAAGCAGTTGGAGCAGTAATGGATGGATGAATAAATAATTGAGACTAAAAATAGGCAGAACATCACAACTTGCCTAAGGCAACCTTTGCCCACGAAAGGAGCCTAATTATGCATGAACCAACTCCATCTGGTGGCACAGTGTTTAGCCTTTTCTTTGTTCATTGCTCTCACTGTCCCTAGTGAGTGTCTATAGTGTCCATATGCTGTCCCTGTATTGAATCACCGTGTTCTTATACTAAATGGACCCTTCACTATTCCTATGCTGTCCTCACAAGGTCCTTCCTTGCAACATCTTACACCGACACTGTCCACTCAGCGTCATACACTGCTGCTACATCATCCCCAGTGTGCCCTCACACTGCCCTGATACTCTCCCTGCACCATCCTACATGCTCCTACATCATCCCCACTGTGCCCTCACACTGCCCTGATACTCTCCCTGCACCATCCTACATGCTCCTACATCATCCCCACTGTGCCCTCACACTGTCCTGATACTCTCCCTGCACCATCCTACATGCTCCTACATCATCCCCACTGTGCCCTCACAATGTCCTCGCACTGATCCCCGTGTCCTCATGCGCCTGACTATGTGCAGCACTGGCTGTCATAGGAGAGCCCGAGTGTTTGCCTCAGACGGAGTGCTGACACAGTTCTCCCATCAGCCCTGTCGTCCCTGGGTGTTACTGCTCTCCAGTCTGCATTAGAAATACTCAGCTGTGTCATTTCAGGGAGAGGGACTGACTACTGGAGCCAAGCCTGACACAGATGCTGCAGTACCAGTTTTCGCCTTTAGAGGTTGACATTAGCCTCTCTAGACATTATCCCTGTCCTGCGGAACGCTCCTGGTGTGTTTGCTGGGTGTGTAGTAGCTGCATTTTTTACACTGGATGAAATGCCATCTCTCTGCAGAAGAATATTGTGAGACACAGGGTAACTCGCAAAACAATAATTCTTCCACACGTTCAGCAGTATGTCGAGCATGATAGGGTATGGAATGCAATAACTGTTAGTAAACTGGAATTTAAATCTGATATGGATTACTTCTGTTTATTTTGTCTTTACTTTTCCTACCTATACTGATTGTGCGTGCATATGTGACTGTATTTTGGATATTTACATCAGTGCATGTAATTTAATGATGCCACGTCCATATAGTGTAGCATTGGAGTCTTTAAGCACTTATGTAAATCGCTCTGGCTAAGGGCATCTGCCAAATGCTATAGAAGTAAATGTAGTATTGTAGTTGTATGTCGGCCTACACTTATTGTCATATTTTAGGGTTTATTTCTGTCTGAGCTTTTGTGCATACAAATTTGCATATTGATGTGTGTATATGCATATGTGTAACATATATTTGCATGTTATAATGAATATATTTGTGTGTGCATTTTGGAGTCATGTTTGTCATGAATGTTGGTCAGTGTGAAAGAATCTATTTCTGTATGCGTGTGTGTGTGTGTGCGTGCGTGCATGTGTGTGTGTGTGCGTGCGTGCGTGTGTGTGTGTGCATGCGTGTGTGTGTTTGTGAAAGAGGGAAAGAGAAGCAGCGAGTTCTCAGTAGAGTGTAAATTGACGTGCCATAATTCTAAGAGCTGTGCAACCATAATTAAATATAGGAATATTATTCACTGAGACTTAAAGACTGTCAGCAAATGTAGGAAGTGTGAGATTGATCTGAGAGCCTGTCAGGCCGCACTCCATCCCTGCGGACCACGGCATTCAGCAGCAGCTATTGCTGAGACTCTGGCTCTCCTATTAATGATCACAGGGACCAGCACAGCAAACACTTATCTCTGAATCTTAGTGTGGCCCAAGAGAGGCCCGGCTATGAGCTAAATGGCTCCATAACCGTTAGACCACAGTTGTGGCTATATATTTATATCTCTTTTATACAAGATGTGGAAATGCTTATTTTCATGGTTGAAGTGTGATAAAAAAAAGATCAGGTCCTGTGACCGGAAGTGGGACGGTCTTTAAGATACATAATGTGAATTTCACAATGAAATATCAAGTTTTTTTCCTAAATTTGTAAGTCATCTGAAAGTTAATATTGGATAATCTTAATACTAATAACACTAATATTCCACAACCGCTTATCTGATATCGAGTCATGGTGTTAGCTTGTGGCGTGTTTCAGGAAACATGGAAGCCAAGGTGGAAGGGGCTACGCCCTGGATATGATCCAGCCTCTCACTTCTCAGGTCTGAGATTCTTACTTAAAATTCACAAGGCATCATGGAGGAGACTAGACCAAGATGGGTTTGCACTGGCTTCCGGAAAAAAGAGAGAGAGGAAATGGATGTGAGATGTAATTATTACTGGAGTCTGGGTAGGGTACAGCAAACATCTCTTTGTTTAAACAAGAGCAAACATATAACTAACCTCATAAGTATGCTATTTATTCTTTGCCTACAGATTCCAGAGTACACAAATGGCTGCTGGAGTGTAGAAGCCAGGCCTAGCCTTATCTAGTCACAGTGGTGCACATCCTAGACAGACAGCAGATAAAGTGGAGAGCCTCAGCAGGTAGTTCTAGTGCTGTGAGTCTGTAGGTGGAAGTGGTGAGATCTGGATGGCTGGATTTCCATGAGAACACGCAGTCCAACGTAGGCGTTGGCTAAATGTCACCCTGCTTCCGTTTTCCGGCCGCCGGGGCGCCGACGCACGAGGCTCCCGCACAGCACGCGGGTTCACATTCGGCGCCGTAAATGAGATGGGCTGTCGGAGTCAGAATCGGCAGGCCGCCCCGAACAAAGTCGCCAAGTTGTTGGAGCTCAATAAGTTTCAAACGAGTTAGGTAACATAAATATATTGCATGCATGGCTACCACTGGCAGTATCCCGTTACAATTGATTGCGGTAATTATACAACTGAACATCACCATTAATTACGATCCTTCTAACCTCACAGGTGCTCAGAAACTGAGACGCCACTCGTGCGCGGGACGGAGAGCGAGTGACAGTTTGGGGAGGGGTGCGGTTCGTCACCCCCTGTGCGTTGCAGGGGGGCGGCAGGTATACTGAATGTGAGTTAGGCAACGGCACTGCTCCTCGCCCAGCTTCTGTGTCCTGCTCAGCATGTAATTCGAGTACATCCTGCAGCTCGTGGTCCAGCCCTACCTCTAGCTCCGCCTCTGCTTTCTTTGAATACCACCTGCCTTCCCATCTCCCGTCGGGTGTGAAATTCGTTTGACTGTCCGCCCGGAATGTATGTGACTTGATGTGTGATGCCTTGCCTTGGCTGAAGGTGGCGCTGCTTGCCTTCAGCTGGCCACACCTTGGGGTATGCGCTGTGTTCACAATTCAACAGGTGCAGCAGTAGGGTGGAAAGCTATATTAGACCAACCAAAGACTGCAGGCTTGCTTCATTTAGGAAAAAGAGTCTAATCAGCCTAGCTCAGTTTTTCAAGCTCACTCTTTTTCTTTAAAGTCATATTATTTAAATGAATATATCCTAGTGGTTTCATTAGGTTTTCTGCTTTTGGGAGACTCGAGTTCACACTGCCCTGATACTCTCCCTGCACCATCCTACATGCTCCTACATCATCCCCACTGTGCCCTCACACTGCCCTG
>JAODKL010000002.1:2785630-2795751 GCA_026780765.1 Petrocephalus schoutedeni
CTCCTACATCATCTCCACTGTGCCCTCACACTGCCCTGATACTCTCCCTGCACCATCCTACATGCTCCTACATCATCTCCACTGTGCCCTCACACTGCCCTGATACTCTCCCTGCACCATCCTACATGCTCCTACATCATCTCCACTGTGCCCTCACACTGCCCTGATACTCTCCCTGCACCATCCTACATGCTCCTACATCATCCCCACTATGCCCTCACACTGCCCTGATACTCTCCCTGCACCATCCTACACGCACATTCATTGACAGTATGACTTTCACTTGGATGGAAGAAGGATTCGGGTTGTAAGTTCCGGCCTCCGTCACCTGTGATCACACACCTGCACCTTGTCTCGATTCATTTGACATTTAAATGCTTACGCATTAAAACCCTGCCAATGTGGCTGGCATTTATTACAAAGAAGGGAAAGATTCATTCACATGACTATGGAGATGGAGCCGGCATTCGTTTGCTGATGGTTATATGGTAACGCTTCCACCGACTGCATCTAATGCTTAGGGTCATGAGAGCAGTTATGGGAGTGCAGGAGAGGTGGCTTTAATGGCTATGTGATATTCTTTAAATCATTAGCTTGTAGGGGAAGTGATTTAGCTTTTGCTGGTGTGGTACTTTTTTATTGATTCATAAAAAGTTGCTGCTCTGTTTTATTAGACTGCCATATCTTTAAACCCCAGGTTCAGCTCCAAGGAGAAATGATATTATATTTACACAATAGCCTTGTGAAATTATATATTTTGTCATCTTCTAACTGCTTATCCTAGTCAGGATCACAGGGACCCTGGAGCCTATCCCAGGCAGTATTGGGCAGAGGGCTGATGCACACCCGAGATGGGATTAATCCTTTGTCATTTTATGCTTAATTATTTTTATTCAAAATATCGCTACCATATATACATTACGTATAGGAGGGCAAAACTGAAGTAGCCATATAAGGTTATGCTATATTCTTGTTACAGGATAAATGAACTTAATGACTGAAACGCTATTGATTAACTCATTCTCCCTGTTCAATAATTCAACACAATAACGTACATAGAAACACCAAACTACAGCACTCTGTGGGCAGAGTTTTAAGCACAGTACTGTGTTGACGACCGCAGCGTGCTTTGTTGGGAATTTCATTGTTTATCTGAGCGATTGCACCCTCACTTCGGAATGCTGTTTATGAACGAACCGGATAATACGGTCAACGTCCTCGGGGTCAGTCTATATTGACAATTGGGACGACTCACTGGTGGCCTAGACCAAAACAGCAACAATTGCGAAATGGCCCGATCAAAAACACCCTGCAAGAAGTGGAGAAAGTCTGCCCGTGGAGCGTTCGAATGCTGCGCTTGCCAGACGAGGAGCGCCCAGCCTTACAGCCTTACAGCCTTACGATGTAATCGCATACTACAATGAGGTGCTGAAGAGGGAACTTCGGCTTGGCAAAATTGGGCTAAAATCCATAACGCTGAATTATTTATAAATTTATCGTGCGCCGTACGTAATAATATATTTGTTTTTGTCTCGGGCGTCTTTGACAGGAAACAAAAAGGGTCTCATTAAAATGGTCGGGGCGTTGTTTTAAAATTAGAGACACCGCGATTTCACTTACATTGATTGTCCAATAAACAATAGTAAACAATAGTAAATATATATATATATATAAACAATAAATCGGAATATAATAGCTGGCGGTAACAACGCAGATTTACTTCTTGGAACCTGCATCTGGTTTCCGTTTTGTCATTATTTTTTTGGAGGCGCTGAAATGCAGCCAGCGATCTGTGCGCTCGCCCCCCTCCCCCGCAGCTCGGCATAGACACCGCCGCGCAGAGCGGCAGGCGGACTAGTGGGGAAAGAGGGAGCGCAGCGAGCCGGAGTCAGCCGCGGCCAGGAGCAAATTAGAAGGAACAAAGAAAGGCATGGATGTATCAATGGAAAACCGCTTTTATAATGTGCCGGAGAGGATATCTTGGCCCTCTGGCATATAACGGTGTATCCTTCTATAGGCTTTTTTTAATGTGGTGGCTGGAGGACAGGTACTGCGAGCTGAAAAGGCGGAAAGCTGATAATCATCCGTCTGCGGATTCTGTGGGCTTGCGATGGCTTGGGCTGGGCGATGTAACAGCATAAAGAAGTATGTGCCTATTTCCATTATTTCCGTATTTTTATTCTGTGGCCTTGTATCTGGACAAATACGGTATTCGATTCAAGAGGAAGTGGAGGAGGGCGCAGTGGTAGGAGATATTGTGACAGATTTAGGTCTAGATCTGCGGAAGATCTCCATCCGACGGATTAAAATAAATTCGGAAAGCACAAAACGATATTTCAGCATCAATCATAAAAGTGGGAAATTGTTTGTTAACGACAGGATAGACAGGGAGACGCTGTGCGAGTTTAGTAGCATTTGTATTTTGAGCCTGGAGGTGGTTTTGGAGAACCCTTTGGACGTGTACAATGTGGAGGTGGAGGTGCTTGATGTAAATGATAACGCACCACAATTTCCAAGGGACGAGTACCAACTGGACATTTCAGAATCGGCTTTACCGGGAGCTCGGTTCTCCGTTGAAACCGCGCAAGATGCCGATGATACTTCCAATTCAATACGGCTCTACCGACTCAGCCCCAACGAGCATTTTACGCTCGACTCCAGCAAACCTTCTCCCGGTAATAAAATGATAGAGCTCGTCCTTAAAAAAGCACTGGATCGCGAGCAGACCCCTTTCCATCATTTAGCCCTATCAGCCGTTGACGGGGGCACGCCCGCAAAAACTGGCACCGCTAAAATAAACGTGCGTGTGCTGGATGCTAATGACAACGTCCCCGTGTTTGACACCTCAGTGTATAAAGTGAAATTGCTGGAAAATTCGCCAAAGGACACATTAGTCATAAAACTAAACGCTACAGACCTGGATGAGGGCTCCAATGGGGAAGTGTATTACTCCTTCAGCAGTTATACCCCAGAGAGGGTCAGACAGATGTTCAGCATAGACCCAAATTCAGGTGAGATCAGAGTGCGCAGCCACGTGGACTATGAGGAGACAAATTCCTATGAGATGTACGTCCAGGCCATGGACAAGGGCCCATCAGCTGTAGCTGTACACTGCAAGGTGGTTGTGGAGGTGGTCGATGTGAACGACAATGTGCCGGAAATCGTGCTGTCTTCGCTGTCCAGCCCAGTACGGGAAGATGCCCGGGCTGACACGGTGGTGGCACTGATCAGTGTAACAGATCGAGACTCAGGTTCCAACAAGCAGGTGAACCTGGAGATCTCTCCCGGTCTGCCCTTCAAGATTAAGTCCTTCAGGAACTACTACACCCTAGTTACATCGGCCTTCCTGGACCGTGAGACCATAGCTAGCTATAATGTCACACTCAGTGCCACAGACGGCGGCACCCCTCCACTCTCCTCTCAGAAGATCATTCAAGTGGATGTGGCAGACGTGAATGACAACTCGCCACGTTTCGAGCAGACGTCGTACACCGTCTATGTACCGGAGAACAATGCTCCCGGAGCCTCTCTGTGCACTGTCAAGGCCCAGGATGCGGATGCTAATGAGAATGCCCGCATCACCTACACTGTCCTCAATGACAACAACCACGGCATCCCCGTCACATCTTACGTGTCCATCAGGGCAGACACAGGGGAGGCCTACGCCCTGCGTGCCTTTGACTTCGAGACTCTGAGGGAGTTCCACTTCCAGGTGAAGGCTCAAGACGGGGGCGTCCCGCCACGTAGCCGCGTGGCGACCGTCTACGTCTACGTCATGGATCAGAATGATCACGCTCCCAAAATTGTCAGCCCGCTGGCCAATGGCACGCGACTCACCGAGACTGTGCTGAAGAACGTGGAGGCAGGACACCTAGTGACCAAGGTCGTGGCGTACGACGCCGACACTGGCCCAAATGCATGGCTGCTCTATTCTCTTGAGCAGATGAGTGAACCGGACCTGTTCAAGGTACAGGAGCACACAGGCGAGGTTCGCACTACTCGCAAGGTGGTGGAGGACAACTCCACTTTCTTCAGCCTTGTAGTGCTGGTACGTGATCATGGTGTGCCCCCACTCTCTGCTACTGTCACCCTCAATGTGGCTGTGCTGGAGATCCCGCCCAAGCTGACCCCTGACCCCAAGAAGATCATCCGGCCTCATAGTGCAATCCTGTTCTCCAACGTGACCTTGTACCTGATCGTGGCGCTCAGTGCGACTACGTTTGTGTTCCTCCTGACCGTGGTGGTGTTGGCTATTGTTCGCTGCCATGCCTATTGTACTCAGCCGGGGTCCTGCTCTCCCTGCTGTGTTTCTCAGAAAGCCCCAGCAGAGGGCGCTGCCGGCGGTACAGGAGCTGCCGGGGCTGGGTCGCAACCCAATAACAATGTAGTGTTGCGGCGTGACCTCAAGGTGGAGCCGCACTACATTGAGGTTCGGGGCAACGGCTCGCTGACTAAGACCTACTGCTACAAGACATGCCTGACCGCCACCTCAGGCAGCGATACCTTCATGTTCTACAACACCGGGGTCCCCGGCGGCACCATGGGCTCCGAACGCTTCTTCACTGGCCAGAGTGGCCAGAGCCAGGTGTTTGTCCGCAGACTCAGCATGCCCGACGCCTCCGTCCAGGTGTGTGAGAATCACCGGCTGGCCTCGCGGTCACAGCCACCCTCCGGCAGCCCCGTCATTGTGCCTTTTCATTTTTCACTCAGTTTGCCACAGCTGCATATGCAGACGTTCAGTTACGAAACTTCCTGGGTACTTACAAACTTTGGAAAGTTGCACTGTCCCGCTTGGAGCCTGTCAGCTTTTGGTATAAATCGGTGTTTCGCAATCTGGTCCTTAGAGGTCTCAGCCAGACAGTCCGCGTTTTTACTGTCCGTGGGTCCCCTAGGATCAGATTGCGAAACACTGCTATGATGCCATAATCTGTCAAATTTCTATAAATGAAAAAATAATAATTATTAAATGCACTCTTCATTCGTATGGATTGACTGCCTCGTGCTTTGTTTATACTATTTTTTGAATAATTTTTTGGTTCTTTTTCCACTGAGTAATGCATTTTTTGATAGGATAGGCTGTGTCACTGTTGAGCGACATGGATGAGCAGTAATTCAATCTCCCATGCAGTTAACAGGGAGGGGTCCTGGGTGCCATAACCCAGTGAGCAGTAAACCATTTTAGGATGATACATGGATCTTTTTTGTTTATTATATAGTAGATCCAATCTAAAAGCAATTTTCTGTAAATCCCATTGTATGCAGGTCCTGCTGAAACATGGTTAATTACCTTTCCTGTCTTGAGATCTCAATCAAAACATTTAATATCTCTTGTGACCTTCTAATTAATTTATTGCTGTCACTGTATAAAAAGGATAGAGTGTATTGTAAGGTATCAGTATTTTTGCAAAATGAATTTGCCCGGTGTGTGAAAATTTGACTTTCCCTGCATGTGTGTGTGTCTGTTTTATTGTGTCAAAACTCATTAATGTTTAGTTGTGCCCACCAGTTAAACCTCATTTAAATCCCTGTACGGTATTCAAGAACATACTTGAACATTTAGTACTTCTGCACTTTTATGTGCTGTGCATTCCATTGCCATTTTCTGGTTCTTGTAATGTTTGACCTCATAAACAAATGGGTGTCTTGACTGAAAAGTAAAACAGCACTTTTTGTTTTCTTTGTTTGTGGGCCTTTGCCAATTCTATTTGTCCTGGCTGTGTGTATGATTAGTTATTTTAATCTTGCTCAGCTTAAATAATATACATTGCCACTGACGTGCTCCTATCTGTCTGCAGTAGCCTGTACTGTGTCCTCCCTCTGTTTTCCTGGGCTGTTCTGTGCTAACCAGACTGCAGGGCATTCTTAGCTTCGCAGCCACAGCTGTTAATTGTCAAGAAGCCATCCCAGCTATGAATGACTCACCGCAGCCGAGGTGGGCGTCTGGGTGTAACCGAACAGTTGCCATTATTTACCGCTTTGCTGTTGAGAAAGCAGTGCTAAAATTTCTGTCACTGAAATTAGCATGAAGAGGGTGAATGTCGAAATGCACTCCATATGCAGTGAAGATCACTGCAATGCATTTAACACGTATGCAAATCATCTGCAGAGCCAGGCCTTTAGATAAGCATTTTTCTGTCAGCTTATTTTAACCTAACGTCTTCCTGTTAATGTGAGGAGATGTGGGCGTCGGGGGGCTAGGCGGGCAGACGGAACGCTGTGATTGGTCGCTTCGTGCTGTATCCATGCAAGGTGTGACTGTCAGCAGTCCGAGCTGTGGCTGGGCTCGTTCGTTCTCATCCGCTGCTGACAGCCGGCGAGCTGCAAATAAGGCGTGCGAGGAGAGAGAGAGAGAGAGAGAGAGAGAGCGAGAGAGAGCGAGCACGAGAGAGCGAGCGAGAGAGAGAGAGAGAGCGAGAGAGAGCGAGCAGGCCCACCTGATAGAACCGGGAAGGTGGCTCCCTATCAGGTTCAGGCTGTGCCAGAGGCCTCTGGGATTTAGCACAGCACCCACTTGATTTGCCAGGAGACCTCACGGATTTCACACTAATGTTGAGAGCCAATTCGCCATGGTAAAATATAAGGCGTTTTCGGGGTTCTGGACAAAGAAATCACTTTACATTTTTGATGTGCATTTGAGTTTCCGTTTAAGTTCACACATATTCATTTATGTCCTGAAACTGATATGTTATTTTGTGTGTAAGTCTTTAACATTATAGACTGCAGCTGTAACTGTAATGTAAGCTGTAATCCACAGGTGCTTTGCAGCTTGTCATCTTATTTGCAGTTTGAATGTGGATTAGGGTAGTGACAGCCCCTTTGTCAGTGCAAGCACTGATTTTCCCATTGACAGACACACACATCAATGACCTCTAGGTGATTAGCATTAAAATTGCATGTCATGTTATATCCGCTGTCTCTGAATTAACCACTGTGTCACATAGTTACTAGGAAGCACCTGGTTCACACACCGCAGAATTATATTTCCTTTTTGTCTGAGCTGTAATTGTAATGCCCCGACAGTTGTCATTGAATATGTTATATGTACCTCTCAAAAAGGAGACTCCAATTAGGTGTTCCATCCAGTCTGACAAACCTGCAAATTCCTGGTTCGCATCTACCTAATGACCTCACCACTCATTCTGTGTTGCTGCTGTGGTACCTTTGGTCCGACTGCTCGGGCCATGGCTGCTACCGATTATTATTATTACCGATGATGGAGATCTGGCTCTATCGACACCCACAGCACTAATAAAGCATTGGCCATAGTCACAGAGGTACCCAATTACAGTGTGAAGGATGGTGCTGATGGAAACTAGCCAACTGTATGCTAGGAGGTGGTTTTGATTAGCTCAGACAACCAATCACAGACCTAATGAGATATACATTAGTGCATTTTAATCGCAATTTAACTGCCCGATGTAAGAGCTTCCTGCCAGGGAGGCTTTAGGGCTGTGTGATGTGTGTGTGAAAGAGCAAGTTGAGTCAGCTACCGCTCTTTAATCCTGCCTGATATGGATTAGAGTGGTAAAGAGCTTATCTCCCAAAGTCTTCTTGCTGATGAAGGGCATCGACATGACCTGGGTGTGCCCTCTCAGTGCCTCTGTCTTAATAGCCATCGGTATACGACATTGCTGTCCCTTCCTAATTAATAGCACATTGTTTGATGTGTGGAGACCACAGAAAGACACTCGCTTGCCTCTCTCGTTGATGTTTCTCCATCTTCTCTTGCAGCCAAAGCCTCCAAGTGCAGACTGGAGATACTCGGCCTCCTTAAGGGCGGGAGTGAAAAGGTAAGGATTTTAAGTTTATCCCTATTGCAATGCCAGCTGCACTTTACTTTTGCAGACTCAAGCAACACACCTCTTCTGACCTCCTTCCCATGGTCCACAGCTAGCAAATACCATTCCACTGCAAACTCATCCCCAGTCATGTGTGGGGAGGAAGTGAGAAATAGCAATGCTGTCCATGTAGCCCTAGGCTCAAAGTGCCACTGCTATCCCAAGCTGTGGAAAAGCTTCCAGGATACCGGGTGAGTTAGAGCCCACAAGCATCGGCCTCCACTAGCGCAGGCCCAGTGGAAAGAGCATTCGTCCGTAAAAGCTGAGCAATTTGCAGGCCACGGCATTGCCGGGGAAATGCAGTCACTGAAGCTCATGCTCTGGATGGAGCAGATTCGCAGTTATGGCTACTCGTGAGCCAGAGAGCAACGGGCTAGCTGAAGTGCAGCAGCCCCAAGCTGGTCTCCTGCAGAGGAAAATGGGTCATGTGTGGTGGCATGTCCCCTAGGAGCTGCCTCCCTGTGGCCGCTGAGAGGCCGCTGCAGCTGGTGGGCCCTCCCAGCCTGAGCCTTCTGGGGTAGCCCCACACAGCAAACCACAATGCAGAACAATTCATTATGTTCTCACCAATAAGTGGTAGAATAGGAAAGGATGGTATATATGACTAGATGCCGTCTCTGGTGATTTATTTCTGTCGTATTATTGGTACATGGCCCTTAATTTCTGTTTGGATTCTGTTGTCTATGCTTTATACCATTTAGATCTCTGTTAATTTTGAACAACACTAATACAGATGTCTTCGTGTCATGAATCCTGTCCATGCTTTGGCAGCATAAGACTAGCCTTGTCATGGCAATAAAGCAATTAGAATTTTATGTTGAGAGACAGGGAAGGGGTGGGGGAGAGTAGGGGGGGGCAGTGAGAGAGACAACAAGCCTGCATGATCCGCGTGTACATGTGCGCCGCATGCCACAGGCCCCGCCTCCCCCCCCATGCCACACCCACTCTTTGTTCTTCTGCAGTTGAGGGCATATAAACACACACAGCCCTTCAGAGGGCTTTCAGACATACCCAATGCTACATTTCAGCGGCATTTGTTGTCCTTTCATTTCCATTTGAATTGCCACTTCACGTGTTTCCCTGCAATATACAGCAATGCAAATTCTGAATTCTAATAATTATAAGTAGTCAAAGTAATTTATTAGTCGTCGGAACTCTGGTTGTTTGCCCTTAGATGAAAGGTTTTTTTTTTTTTTTTGAAGGATGAACAGACTTAGATCATCTGCGCGTTTATTTCGTCATCCTATTTCCCGTCTCCTCCGCAATTTCCCGGTGTGACCTCACCCTCTATTTCCTTCGGGATTTGTCTGGGTCTGGGGTGGCCATGTCTTATACGAAAAAACCTCACATGCAAAACGGGCCTTTCTGGATCCGACTAACTACCCCTAGTCTGGGTTGATTCACTTCAGCTCAGCTGCACTTCCCGCTACCCCACAGCACTCCCTCTGGGGCTGAGTCTGATGAAAGCGTCTGAGATGAGATATGCCAGATGAGACATTCAGAGACAGAGCTGCAACAAAGACCATAACATTATTGCCCGTTCCAGTTCCACTCATCCAGCCAAAGTCCCCAGTTATTAAATGCACTGCACCAACCCACGCTCGGTCGCATGTAAATGGCCACTCCTCTCTGATACAGAGGGCCAGCTCAGGCCAACTATCACAGAAGACAAGGGGAAGCTCTCCAAAGCTCCAGCTTTACCCAAGGAAGAAAATGACTTCTTGAGTAATCCCGTGTCAAGCCCTATGTGGGCTCCAGATTTTTAGAGGAACGGAAACGTTGAGCCGAGTATTACCGAAGGGGAAGATCAGTGTTTGTCTTATTCCACGGGGTTGGGGTTGCATAGCTATGAGCTTATGTGCCTGAGAGGCCTTGTGCTTTTGTTTTGGATTTTGGCTGCATATTCACACCACGCTAAATCGTAGGATAGACTCAACTTAAATCTCCTAAGTCATAAACACTCTGCTTTTACAAAGCAAATCTTGTCCCTGGGAGAACAATGTAATAAAGCGGCATCATTTCGGAAGTCGCATATATACTGGAAGCTTGACGCAGGACCTGCATGGTGCTGCACCACTGGTAATTGGATTATAGGTTATAGAGGCAGTGCCACAGTATACAATTATATATATAAAGTCATGGGAAACAGGACAAGCAGGAAAGGAAATTGCTGGAAGTAATGGTGGGATCTCTGTGGGTAGATGGTAGATGGTGGCGCAGGAGGTAGTGCTATCATTCGGCAACTGGAGGGTTGCAGGTTTGAGCCCTGGTTCCTCCTGACCC
>JAODKL010000002.1:2818576-2828605 GCA_026780765.1 Petrocephalus schoutedeni
GTGGGGTTTCCTCCGGGTACTCCGGTTTCCCCCCACAGTCCAAAGACATGCTGAGGTTAATTGGAGTTCCTAAAAAAATTGCCCGTAGGTGTGCATGTGAACGTAGGAGGCATGCCCTACGTTGGGCTGGCTGTTCCCTGTCTCGTGCCCGTAGCTTTCGGGATAGGCTCCGGACCCCCGTGACCCTGACAGGAAAAAGTGGGTTGGAAAATGGATGGATATATTCTTTGTTGTCCATAACCAATATTGATAAATGGGGATTATGCTCACAGTCATTTAATTTCACATTGAAAGGACTTATAGTTTCTGAGGGCTATGTAGTTTGTTTGCAAAAAAAGATAAAGAACTCCACCCACCCCCTTTTGACAACTTTCACAGCGACTTACTAACCAGGGAATAATATAGGTCCTGAGGCTAAACCAGGTGTCTTAGATATACCTATATACCTTATATTATATACCTTAAATATATAAAATGTTTTAGCTCTTGAAGGGGAAAATCCACCTTCTAATTGCTTGTGATGATCAGAGCTGTGGGAAGGCCTGGACTATATATACCACAAGGGGGCATCGAGTGTGGACTTTACATGTTCACCCCATGGTGTCTCAGGTACTCCAAAAGTACAGTACTGTTACATTACAGTACTGTATTACAGTATTACAGTACTGTAAATTTCCCACAGTGGGCGTTTACGTGCATGTGCTTTGCAATGGACCAGCATCCTGTGCAGGTTGTTCTCCTGCCTTGTGCCATGTGTTACCAGGGATACTCGCCAGGCCCCCTTCATGACCATGTGCAGTATAATTGGTTTAAGGATAGATGGATGTCTTATAATTGTCTTTAATTTTGCAGTATTATATGAAAATTTGTAAATATTTTGATCTAATTACATGGATAAATCCCTTAATGACTAGAACCATTTCTTTTAAAATGCATCCTCAAAACCAGCTTGCATCTTAAGCTTTTTTGCATGGAATGATTTTCTGGAGGGTGTTTTTTGTTTCTTGGCTGTTGTATTTCTCCTGCTTGTAGTTATCCCTTTATTTTATATTGTTTAACATTGGTCTTGTACTGTTTCTGATATTTGCACTAATTAGTCGAAATCCACAAGTATGCCATTACTCTGGACTGTTGAAAATATTGACATATTATATAGATGTCAATATATACAGTATATTGACATCTTTATTATTGTTATCTATAATAATCAATTTCCAGATAGCACCTTTATCCAGCTTGCTAATTTTACTGCTATTCTAAAACGTTATGTATATTCTAATGTTGTGCTGTTCCATTATCAACATTTATTTAATACCCATTTTTATGCAGACTGATTTTGGGTTATTGTGGTGTCTGTTGGGGTAGTTTGTGTGTGTTTTGTGTGTGGTGCATGTCCTTTGTTTGCACCTGTTACAAGTTCATTTCAATTGTTGAACACTGAACTTAGCATTGCTTTGATATCATTGTTTATTATTATGTATTTATTATTTTTTTTACTCTTTAACTGAGGGTTTTAGTAAAGCCAAGCCAGAACCTTTTTTGGATATTTTTTTTTTATATCAAAAACTAATCTTACACATGTTATTTAGGTTGTTTTGGCTGTTTGTAACAGTTTATACTTATTTATGAAGTCTTGAAGGTTTAACCCTTTTAATTGTGCAATCTGTTATACTGTCCATTTGCTAGCCGTGAATATTGCCCTGGTTGTTGGCATGGTGTTAGAAGTCAACGTAACTAACTAAATCATGGTATATTGTTATGGGATGGGGCATGTTGTTTGTGTGGTATCATGATGGACTAGGAGGCATCTTGCGTTATTATGCTTAGGGATATTGTGGGTTGGTGTAATAAGGAGTGATATGTAGTTTTGGTACTGAAAAAAAAGATGACTTTCAAGTGGTTATGACATATTTTGTTGCTGACTTTGACATATTTTGAAGTTTCCAGTGACTGTCTCCGTCTTTACAACCTGAAAGCTCCCTTCCTGATGTTTTGCGTTTGTGGTCCACCTTAATGGGAGAGAACTGGAGTCACATGGAGGTGTTTGCAGTTGCAGATGTCACAGTTTATTTCATTTCAAGCAATAGCCTCTATTGTGCATAGGATGATGTTTATTTTGTTCTGGTACTCCTCTGGATCCAGTTTCACATTTTTAATTGGCATTGAAGAATGTTTTGTATTATCATCAAAACAACAAGAAGTGGTGCAATCGTATTGGAGTCTTTATATATTTACATATGCATATACATACATATATATGTGTGTATATATAATCTTACCTGTATTCATTTGTAAGAGGGAATATAAATTTAAACAGTCAGATGGGCATAGAATCTAGTTTCTTAGTTTTATTCAGCAAGGATTCACATATCAGAGACCGTTTTACTGACGTAATATGAACTGAACCCGTCCATGATACAGAAACGGCGAGTTCCCTGTGTGCATTTCACACCAGAAGCTCGGAGTGTCGCTGCACAGCTCGAAATAACCCAAATGCTAGGAACTGTAAGGAGGGGGCTGCCTGCGTGTCTGCCCGCCCCCAGTTACCCACGCACCGGACGACCAGCGCTGATTAGTAAACTAGAAGACTACCCTTTTGGATCTGGGTCGTTCACTCTCACATGTTTACGTTAACATCTGTGAATTCGAATCCTCCGTAATATAAATGTATGAAAGGCTTTCCGTAAAGCCACGCTACTTAAATTGCTAATTCGTGTGAACATGAAAGAAGGCAGGTTGATTTACTCCTATTCACTCCTTATCAGATGATTTGCACCTGTAACACATTATTCATCCGTTAATTACCACGATTAAACTAGCGATTTCAATACAACACGCTCATATACCGTTACTCATAATTATATACAATATATCTGAACTATATAGTAGTTTAGTCTTCAGATATATCAAGACCAATGTTAAAATTCCTCCTCAGTTCCTCCTCAGCGTAGGTCAGACGCTTTCATTCACAAATACGCGTCTGTTTCTGGCAGACGTCGCTGTCCGTGGTCCTGAAAATATCTTCCCGCTCGACTTAAATAAGAGAGCAGAGACGTGGAAAGGAGCACCCCTCATTTGCGTATAAGACCGATCATTATTGCTACAATCTCTGCAGAAAAAAAGAACACGTTGAATGTCATAAATTATTCTTTCATCACATATTGTGAAAATACGACCACCCACCCTGTACTGCTTCATGTTTTGTATTCTGTAAAAGAAGCGGCACTAACTAAATTAGGAAAAAAAGACATATTTGTCCTTAGTGGCAATTTTCCTTGTAGTGATGTCCCTAACAACAAATTTAGCGTAATATGTGGCAAACATTCAAATCGGATTATCCCATTATCTTGGCCGGAGGTTAAAGGCATTGCTGGTCATTTCATTTCAAATCAGTATCCGCAATAAAATGCTTGAATGTCTTATGCATTTGAAAATGTGAAATTGAACAAATCTACATTTCATGGGTGTTGAGTCGAGTGTGGTGTGTACTGCTGAAGTTGGCTGAAATCGGGGTTACGTGTGTAGTAAACGAATATATCACACTTAGAGTGTTGGGAATCTGGAAAGGTTATGTTTTGGATATTCCTCCAGCACAACCAGCCAACCATGCCTCTTTAAATACGTTACTTATAGTTTAGTTTCAGAAAAGGTTTTATCGGTTTGTTCATTCCAAAGACAATGAGTGATCTCATTATTTATTATTTTTATAATTTTTTTTGTTAAAAATGCCCCCCCCCCCCCCAAAAAAAAAATTAAATTATAAAAATAAAATAAAATAAATACGATTCGTATGTCTTTCCGTATTCTTAATAAATATAATTATGGACATTTAATGTACGCCTGAGTCTAAAGCGAAACGTGTAAGAAACACTTGTGCTCGGAGAGCATGGGCAGCCCGCTTTTCTTTAACGCATTTGGCGTTAAAGCCCTAGCGCTGCTATGATCACCCTACCGGGAACGGGATTCGAAGCTGCAACATCCGTCTAATAGCAGAGGGATGTATCAAATCGTATATTGGTCCAGAAAATGGCCATACAATTAGTAATTAGGAGTACATTTAATGGAATACAGTTTTTCTCGTTTTTTTCATATTTAGACGCAGCGTGTCGCTGTTGGTCTTCGTGGAGAGCGGCAGACGCGGCCCTCCCACCACTTCTGTGTGCCGTCCAGTAAAGCGACAGCTGCCGGTTGTTTGCATTTCTGTTTGTTAAAGGCCCGTGACTGTTTCATTAGTTTTATTTCTCTCATTTATATGAAAACTACTGCCGATATTTTCAGCTAATTCTAAAACCTGATGGGAAACTGGATTAATTCTGTTTTGCGCAGTATGATGTGGAAATGCATCGCTGCAGCTATTGTTACCGTCCACCTCTGCTTTGCGGATCTGCGTTATTCTTTTCCAGAAGAGATGAATCGAGGCTCTGTGGTCGGAAGAATCGCGATGGATCTGGGACTGGACGTTAAGAAACTGGCTGGTCGTACGGCCAGGCTTGATTTTGAAGGTAATAAACAATACTGCGATGTTAACCTGCAGACAGGTGACTTGTTTCTGAATGAGAGAATAGACCGTGAGGAGCTCTGCGGACAGGAGTCCTCATGCGTCTTGGATTTGGATTTTGTTCTAGAAAATCCCCTGGAATTACATCGTGTAACAATTGACATTCAAGATGTAAATGACAACTCACCGACATTTCCGAAAGATATTATTAAATTGGAGATACAAGAGTCAGCAGTAAAGGGAGCTCGGTTTTCTGTAGACGAGGCCCATGATCCAGACACGGGAACCAATTCCGTACAGGGCTACTATCTTTCTGCAAACGAACATTTCAGCCTGGCTCTCCACACGAGCGCTGATGGCGGAAAATACGGAGATTTGGTGCTCGATAATGAATTAGATCGGGAAAAGCAGGACGACCTTTCCCTTATTCTGACAGCTTATGATGGAGGATCTCCGCAGAGGTCTGGTACGGTAGTCATTCAGATTCGTGTGTTGGATGCCAACGATAATGTACCAGTGTTTTCACAACCCGTATATAAGGTAAATTTGCCTGAAAACTCACCTTTGGGTACTGTTGTAGTGATGGTCAGTGCTAGTGATGCGGACGAGGGACAAAATGGCGAAGTTACGTATGAATTTAGTCATATTTCAGCCAAAGCTAAAAACATATTCGGTATTGATCCAGAAACTGGCGAAATAAAACTGACTGGACCAATTGATTTTGAGGAAACGTCTACTTTTGAGATGCGTGTTAACGCCAGAGATGGGGCAGGCCAAACAGCGCATTGCAAAGTTTTCATTGAAATAACTGACTTAAATGACAACGCCCCAGTTATATTTATCAAATCTATAAAAACTCCGCTTCCGGAGGATTCCCCTGTTGGAACAGAGGTTGCTATTATATACATACAAGACAAAGACTCAGAAGCCAACGGTAAAGTCACGTGTACTGTCCACCAAGAAAAGACTTTTAAACTAAAACCATCTGTTAAAAATTATTTTTCTTTAATCACTACTAGTGACCTTGACCGTGAGACAGACTGGGAGTACAACATTACATTGACCGCCACGGATGAAGGCTCCCCTCCGCTCACTTCTAGTAAAACGATTAAATTATCCGTAGCAGATGTGAATGACAATCCACCCGTGTTTGATTCGCAGACGTACAACGCATACGTGAGCGAAAATAACAAAGCAGGATACTCCATTTGTTCTGTTACCGCGAAAGACCCGGACTGGAGAGAGAACGGCACAGTTTTCTACACTCTGTTACCCAGTGAGATTAATGGTGTTGCTGTGTCCACGATTTTGTCTATTAATGGCGATACAGGTGTGATCCATGCTGTGAGGTCATTTGATTATGAGCAGTTCAGAAGTTTCAAAGCCCATGTTTTAGCCAGAGACAACGGTTCCCCTCCGCTCAGCAGTAACGTTACTGTGACAATCTTCATAACAGATGAGAATGATAACTCTCCACAGATACTATACCCTGATCCATCAGGAAGCTCCTTCATGACGGAGATGCTCCCTAAAGCTGCTCAGGCGGGTTCTCTGGTTTCCAAGGTAATCGCCGTGGATGCTGACTCTGGACAGAATGCCTGGCTCTCTTATCATATCGTGAAATCGACTGATGCCGAACTTTTTAGTCTTGGTCTTCACAGTGGAGAGATTCGGATAAAGCGGGATGTTTCTGAATCAGATAGCATGAAACAAAATCTCGTTATTTTGGTGAAAGATAATGGCCAGCCCTCTCTCTCTACTACGTGTGCCATGAATTTACTTATTTCCGACAACCTAGTCGAACTCCCCGAACTAAAGGACATGTCTTATGAGAGCAGCGATTCCAAATTGACATTGTATTTGATCGTCACACTGGTCTCCGTTTCCACTTTTTTCATGATTTTTATTATTCTCATTGTGGCCTTGAAATTTTGTCGAAGGAGTAAACCCACACTCATGTTTGACGGCGCGGTCGCCATTCCCAGCGCGTACTTCCCTCCCAACTACGCAGAAGTGGATGGAGCAGGAACTCTGCGCAGCTCTTACAATTATGACACGTATTTAACGACGGGCTCGCGCACCAGTGACTTCAAGTTTCTTACGTCGTACAATGAAAGCACGCTGTCTGCAGACCAGAGTAAGAAAACGGAATCAAGCGAAACCACAGAACATAACGAAATGGGTGATTCGAACCAGGTAATTGAACAGTTTTCACAGTTTTGTACTCTGTTGTTTATTCCTTTACAAAAAAATATACACATGGCAGTTACTCTGAATTTGAGTTAGATATAATTCCTTTCATGTTTTTGTAAATGTCTCAGATTGAAATATAAAGTATTTCATTGTTGTTATTGTAGTTGTTTGTGCTGTGGATTCCATGTGTACTACAGAACTGATTTGTCTTTCTAAGAAGCCACCACGGTACAACTGGATATAATGCAGTACATGGATTCAAAACAGGCCAAGTCACCCTCATTTAGCGCGAACCTCTCTTATATTAAGTCAATATGCGAAATACAATTCAAATTCTCCAACTGTTTTACTCATTATGAAATCCAGTAATTTCTTATGCTAAAATGTCTACAGAATTAGAGTACTTCTTAGAAACAGATGTATAGATTTTTAATTAATTCTGAGAGGTAACTGAACACAGTATCTTCTGATTTTTTTCAACCATAGCTATGGGGCGATTATTGTAGCAAATTATTTGCAAAATCCGTGTGTGCATAATCAGATTTGGAAATGTGTACAAAGATCTGTAAATGTGTATCCAGAATCCGTGTGCGTAATCAGATTAGTATTCAGATTAGATCAGTATTGCGATCAGTATTGAGATCTGTATATGTGGAATCAAATCTGTGAATGCGAGGACATATCTGTGATTGCGTTAGCAAATCTGTAAATACGTACGTAGGAAGTAATGGTTAAAACGTCAAAGTATTTCGCTCAAAAAGCTGGAAATAGGTAAGACATCAGTTATAGCTCAGGCGCGGCTCTCCAATGGCTGTTGTTTGACACGTGATCCTTACTACACTTCTGCCGCCGCAGATCTGCAAATGTGTGTGTCGATTTGTGTACCCGTATCGCGATCCGTGTGTGCGTAATCAGATTTGTAATTATGTAGAAGAATCTCTAAATGCTTTCAGCTTCCGTTTTCTCTTCATAATATTTCCTAATCTCTTGTTAAGTATGCATCTTGGCAGTATGCAATATATATGTGCATGATACATTATGGTGTACAACTGCCAATAATGGCAATCTTGTCGTAATTTTATAATAAAACGCAGTGTGTCGCTGTTCACCTCTCTTAAAAGGGAACACTTGTCCCACCCATTGCTCCTGTCACCGAAGGTAGTACCTCCGTCAGGATTTGGTTTTGGAGATTACTGTTTCTTTTATGCCTACAACTGTCGAAACTGCAACAGCGATTATTTTGACATAACTGCGTTTTCCTTAAACCGAGTTTATCTTAAAAGGCAATGGAAAACAGAATTGCGTCCGTTTTTTATCGGCTGCTCTGGAAGTGCGTTACAATCTTTGTCACTGTACGCCTCTGTGTTGGAGATCTGCGGTATTCAATTCCCGAAGAAATGAAAGCCGGGTCCGTGATCGGACGAATCGCGCAGGATTTGGAAATGGATACTAAAATTTTGTCCGCTCGGAGACCCAGGTTTGAATTTGAAGATGGTAAACAATATTGCGACATTGAAAGGCAGACAGGCAATTTGATTGTGAAAGAGAGGATTGACCGAGAGGAACTGTGTGGACAGAAACATTTGTGCACTATGGAGGTGGATTTTTTTCTTGAAAACCCGCTGGAATTGCATCGCGTTAAACTCGAAATTCAGGATATAAACGATAATTCGCCAGTGTTTCCAAATAATGTAGTTAAACTTGAGATACGAGAGTCTGCAGTAAAAGGAGCTCGGTTTTCCGTAGACGAGGCCCATGATCCAGACATGGGAACCAATTCCGTACAGGGCTACTATCTTTCTGCAAACGAACATTTCAGCCTGGCTCTCCACACGATCGCAGATGGCGGAAAATACGGAGAATTGGTGCTCGACAATGAATTAGATCGGGAAAAGCAGGACTACCTCTCCCTTATTCTGACAGCTTATGATGGAGGATCTCCGCAGAGGTCTGGTACGGTAGTCATTCAGATTCGTGTGCTGGATGCCAATGATAATGTACCAGTGTTTTCACAACCGGTGTATGAGGTAAATCTGCCTGAAAACTCACCTTTGGATACGGTTGTAGTGATGGTCAGTGCTACTGATGCGGACGAGGGACAAAATGGCGACGTTACGTATGAATTTAGTCATATTGCATCTAAAGCTAAAAGCATATTTGGAATTAACCCGAAAACGGGGGTAATTAGAGTAACGGGGCAAGTTGACTTTGAGGAAAATTCTTTTTTTGAAATTCGTGTAAAAGCCAAGGATGGAGCAGGTCAGGCCGCATCTTCTAAAGTTATAATTAAAGTAAGTGATGTTAATGACAATAGCCCAGTAATATTTGTCAAAACACAAAACCCGGCAATCCCTGAGAATTCTCCTATAGGCACTGAAGTCTGTATTCTTCAGATCCAAGATAAAGATTCGGGAGTTAATGGAAAGATTGTATGTTCGATTCAAGAAAACACGCCCTTTAAATTAACTCAGTCAGTCAAAAGTCATTTTTCTTTGGTTATTATAAAAGAGTTGGACCGTGAGATGCAGTCAGAGTACAATGTCACACTAATAGCCACAGATGAGGGCTATCCTCCACTGTCCTCTTCTAAAACAATCAAGTTATCTGTAGCAGATGTTAATGACAATCCTCCACTATTTAATCAGCAAATGTACATCAGCCACATAAATGAAAATAACAAACTGGGATCCCCCATGTCTTCTGTTACTGCAGCAGATCCTGACTGGAGAGAGAACGGCACAGTTTTATACTCTTTCTTACCTAGTGAGATTAATGGTGTTCCTCTGTCCTCACTTCTGTCTATTAATGGCGATACAGGTGTGATCCATGCTGTGAGGTCATTTGATTATGAGCAGCTCAGAAGCTTCAAAGCTCATGTTATTGCCAGAGACAACGGATCCCCTCCGCTCAGTAGTAATGTGTCTGTGACCATTTTCATAACAGATCAGAATGATAACGCCCCGCAAATACTTTACCCTGATCCATCAGGAAGCTCTCTCATGACCGAATTGGTCCCTAAAGCTGCCCATGCGGGCTCTCTGGTTTCCAAGGTGATCGCCGTGGATGCTGACTCTGGCCAGAATGCCTGGCTCTCCTATCAGATTGTGAAGGCAACCGATCCAGGACTTTTTACTATTGGTCCCCATAGTGGGGAAATCAGGGCGCAGCGGGACGTTGCTGAATCGGACAGCATGAAACAGAACCTTGTTGTTTTAGTTAAAGATAATGGACAACCTGCACTTTCTACTACATGTTCTGTATATTTGCTTATTTCTGACAACTTGGCTGAGATTCCAGAGCTAAAGGACCTGTCATATGAGGAAAATAATTCCAAATTA
>JAODKL010000002.1:2858249-2871933 GCA_026780765.1 Petrocephalus schoutedeni
TCTGGTTCACGACATTAATGATAATTCGCCAGTATTCGCAAGTGATAGTATTAAACTGGAAATAAGAGAATCTGCAGATAAGGGCGCGCGCTTCCTCCTAGGTGAAGCCCGTGATGCGGATATTGGACAGAATACGGTTAATTCTTACACGCTGCAAAATAATGAACATTTTGGTTTGTCTGTTTTAACGAACGCAGACGGTAGGAAATACGGCGAGTTAGTTTTAGAGAAAGAGCTGGATCGTGAACAGCAGCAGGAATTGAAATTATTACTTGCCGCAGCTGATGGTGGGACTCCGCAGAGATCTGGCACTGCGCTCATACATGTCACCGTATTGGATGCTAACGATAATGTCCCCGTTTTTAGTCAAGACGTTTATAAAGTTAGTCTGCTGGAAAATTCTCCCTTAGATACCGTGTTAGTCACAGTTAGTGCTACAGATGCAGACGAAGAAGCCAACGGCGAAGTGTCCTATGAACTCGTTCTTTTGTCCGAAGAAGAGAAAAAACTGTTTTATCTCGATCGGAAAACGGGAGAAATGAGGTTAAAGGGAAAAGTGGATTTCGAAGAGGAGTCTGTTTTTGAAATGCGAGTTCAAGCGAAAGACGGACCGGGACTTGCTTCTCAGGCAAAAGTCATTGTAGATGTAATGGATCTGAATGACAATGCTCCGGAGATATTTATTAAGTCTCTTAAGGATCCCATACCAGAGGATGTATTACCTGACACGGAGGTGGGCATCATTAACGTGCAAGACAAAGACTCTGGAAGAAATCGACAGGTCCACTGTTCAATTCAACAAAATATTCCTTTCAAGCTGAAACCGTCAATAAAAAACTATTTTTCGCTAGTGACTTCTAGCATAATTGACCGTGAACTAGTGTCGAATTTTAACGTGACGATTACCGCAACCGACGAGGGTTCTCCACCGTTGTCTTCGTCAAAAACAATACAGTTGTCTATATCAGATGTGAACGACAACGCGCCGATATTTAATCAGCCAAGGTACAGCGCCTACGTCAGTGAAAATAACAGGCCTGGTTCATCCATTTGTGCGGTTGCAGCCACAGACCCAGACTGGAAACAGAATGGCACCGTTGTCTACTCTCTTTTGCCCAGTGAGGTCAATGGTGTACCAGTGCCATCTCTATTATCAATCAACGGAGAGTCAGGGCTTATACATGCTGTAAAATCATTTGATTATGAGCAGTTCAGAAGTTTCAAAGTCCATGTTATTGCCAGAGACAATGGTTCTCCTCCACATAGTAGTAATGTTACGGTAACTGTCTTCATAACAGATGAGAATGATAACGCTCCACAGATACTATACCCTGATCCATCAGGAAGCACCTTCAACACAGAAATGGTCCCTAAATCAGCTCTGGCAGGGTCTCTGGTTTCCAAGGTGATCGCCGTGGATGCTGACTCTGGACAGAATGCCTGGCTCTCCTATCAGATTGTGAAGGCAACCGATCCAGGACTTTTTACTATTGGTCTCCATAGCGGGGAAATCAGGGCGCAGCGGGACATTGCTGAATCGGACAGTATGAGACAGAACCTTGTTGTTGTAGTAAAAGATAATGGACAACCTGCACTCTCAACTACTTGTACTGTCTATTTAATTATTTCTGACAATTTAGCCGAAATTCCTGAGCTAAAGGACATTTCTCACCAGGACAGCAATTCCAAATTAACTTTGTATCTGATTATCGCACTGGTTTCTGTTTCTACCTTTTTCATCGCTTTTATGATTCTCATTGCGGCGTTAAAGTTTTGCTGCATGAGAAAACCTCCGCTGATGTTTGACGGCGCGGTCGCCATTCCCAGCGCGTATTTCCCTCCCAACTACGCAGAAGTGGATGGAGCAGGAACTCTGCGCAGCTCTTACAATTATGACACGTACCTAACGACGGGCTCGCGCACCAGTGACTTCAAATTCATAACTTCTTACAATGACAACACACTTCCTGTGAATCAGACCCTTAGGAAGAGTTCCAAGGACATCTCAGTGAGTGATGTAAAAGCTCTTAATGAAAGTGATGAGGTAAGATTTAAACCATAACTATTTTAATATTTGAATAAACTTTTTGTGCTTTCAACTAAATAGATTTGAGTATTGAAATGACACACTGGTATTAAAAGATGCATTTGTAAAAAGTGCCTTTATTTTTAGTGCATGTTATTTTAGTACGTTTTTTGTTTTTATCAGTTTCATTATCTCATATTGCTTTTTCATATGTTGGTTCACTGAGGTTAAAGCTTTAAAGTGTGGTTGAAATATTACATGCATTTAGAAGTATTTATATTTTTAATTTGATCAGAGTACTCTAGAGAGTACAGAGAATAGTATAATTTGCGAGTATAGTGAATGGGTGGATGATTTTGTATCACATTGAGATTATTGAATTAAGTGGTGGAATGAAACATGTATATGATTATAAGATGGCATCTCAGTGATAATGAGGAGTGTGTCATTGCCTGCATGACGGAAAGGGAGAGATGAAATTGCGTTCGCAACTTTTTAGGCTCAGCTTTTCTTGGCCCGCTTGGATAAAAGTTTTTAATACTGTCCAAGTCAATTGGTCATATCATCTAAGTCTGTTTTCTGCATGAAAGTTTGCTAAAGCTTTTTTGCTTATAATATGGTAGATATTTAAATATTAAAATATAGTTGTTATAAGCAGAAATGATAATGGTTCTCGGTGAGAGGTACTTGTCTCTGCATCTGTCTTGAATTGACGCATGTAGAGTTTACATCAGTGTTTCAAACTTCTTTTGTGACTCAGTGTTTCTGGACCCTCTGGTTTATTGAGGTGTAGAGGGGGGAGCAAGGACCATGTTTTTTTTATATCAAAACCATGTGTTTTAATATAACATCACAACAGTAATATAATGTGAATAATAAGTAATATTTTTCGATAATTTAAAAGTATAATAGATAAATAATATACGAAATAATAGTTGCACAATTACATTATTGCTAATACTAATAGACTAATGCACAATTTAAAAACTTCCTGTTAAGTTTTTGGGTGGCTCACCGATTCATATCAGGAGGCTGGGGTTAAAGCTACCACAGCGGCGGGCGAGGTGCTGGCAGTCTGCAGGCCAGGTTATCGTGACGGGGAAGGCTGTTCTTATGATTGGGTAGGCCAGGCTCTCCAAGGGGGCTGGTCCGCTTTCACACAACATTACTGAAAACAGATGTACGGCTGTACGAATAAATAAAAGAATTAGGACTGTCGCTGTCTAAGCCTGAATGCAATCATGCTAGTCTTTGGTTGTGCAATTGTAATTCTGTTAATTTTAATACCACAATGGGTGAATAGTACTGTATGCAGGGGCAAACCTCAGTAAGTTGCTTTGCCGGGGCCCTAGGCTGTAGACTAGGACAGCCCATTCATTGGTCTGCTCCTAATATTATGCACAAAGAATTTAAATAGTTTCATTTCTATTCTTAAAACAAACTATAACATCTTTTCATTGGTATTGCAACATGACTGTATATGAAATTAATCACCAAGGTGTGCAGTTAATTGCAAAATAAAATATCTTTTAGCCCTGCTAAGAATCTGACAGTTTTTTCACCTTCGCTTTGAAACATTCCTCTTTCTGTTGGCACGCCACTTACACTGTTTTTTCTTTTACATGTGGCGGCCTCCGTTACACCTTCCCCCTCTCCCCTCCTCACGTTGCTGTTCTGTGCCAGTACTGCTAGGGTCCAGAGCAAGCCAGTGTCACACAAGTGAAATTAGCTGGCTTAGTCAGGGCCCCTCGTAATTTGGTGCCCTAGGCAGCTGCTTATGTTGCCTACTGAGTTGACCAGCCCTGTGCTTGTTAAATTGCTCATTGATAGTTATGTTAAATACACCATATGGGTAAATGTATTGGGGCCCCTGGCCACCACACCTACAGGAACTTATATGCCATCCCATTCTAAATCCATAGCCATCAGTATTGAGTTGTGCCCCCACCTTGCAGCTATGACAGCTGCCACCCCTCTGGGGAGGCTTTCCACCAGATTTGGGAATTTGATTTGAGATTTGGGAGTGGGAATTCTTTGCCTATTCATTCAGAAGAGCATTTGTGAGGTCAGGCACTGAGGTTGAACGTGAACGTTGGCCCACAATCTCCTTTCTCATTCATCCCAAAGGTGTTCAACAGAGTTGAGGTCAGGGCTATGTGTTGGTCAGTCAAGTTCTTCCACACCAAACTCACGCAATATCTTTACGGACCGTGCCATGTGTACTGGGGCACAGCCATGCTGGCACAGAAAAGGGCCTTCCTCAAGCTGCTCCCACAAAGTTGGAAACACAGAACTGTCCAAAATGTCTTGGTATGCTGAATCAACAAGAGTTCCCTTCACTGGAATTAAGACAGAGTTTCTCAAACTTCTTAGTCCTGGGGCCCAGGGCCGTGCACAGACCTTTTGAGAGGCATGTGCTGAAACTGAAAAAAGGGCACTTCCGAGTGTAATTGCAAAAAGGGCATGTTGTTATAATAATAATAATAATAATAATACCACTACTACTACTGTTATAATTACTATTAGTATTATTAGGGCTTATGCCTATTATTAGGGCTTGTGCCTATTAATACTAGGCATAATTAATTCTCGTTTTCTGTCAAATTATTTTTCAGCACTTTGGTTTGGGTGGCCAATTTATCTCATTTCCTTTTGAAGAAATCCTCTGATTTATCTTGGATGTGCATGTTTTGTTTCCAAATGCCAGCGTAATTTCGACTGTTTCATAGCCTCGTTATTTAGTATAGTTTGGCAGATAGTTCCTTCCCCCTCCCCATACCAGTCTGTGCTATCACTAGAAATAAAGCCGAATTTAATGTATGAAGTGTCATAATTTCAAGTGCATTGTGACAGCTCCCTTAACGCGTGTGGTTTGCTTTTTCAGCTTGCGATCTACTTTCAAAATGACCATCTCTATCTATCAATGTCTATCTCTATCTATCTATATCTATCTCTATCTATATCTATCCATCTATCTCTGTGTATATATATGTGTGTGTATATATATTTGTGTAATATATATATATATATATATATATATATATATGCTGAGTATACTTTAGGTATACAGTATATGTTGGCGAGCCTTGCATCACTGCATAAACCCTCACAGCACAGCACAACACAATCCAATACATTTATGGTTCCTTACTTGGTCTGGCTCCCCCACTCATTGTTTATCCCTCTTTTAGTAGATAAATTGTAAGGCTTGCTGGGTCACTTTGCTCGCTAGAGCTGCTTTAGAAGAGAAGGGATCTAAGAAGTGGTTATTGTAACCTAATGTAAGAAAGCTTTAAGTGAAAGCCAACTGGCCCCACTTTACGTCAATCAAGTGGCGAATGCCAAAGGGATCACAGATGATAGGCTTATATCTAAAACAATTCTTTTGAATGTTGCACAAGGGGGCGGGACGTGGTGCGCAGTGACAGAAGCCTTGAAATCAGACGTGATCTAACTGAATTTTGGCTGGTGCAGAAGCAAGGATCTGCGGACCGGCAGTAACCTTGTCCAATAGTTTGAGAAACCAGGAATTAAGAGGCCTATCTCAACCCCTGAAGGCACAGCATGTTATTTTTTAGCATAGTTATTTCGCCTTCTCTAGAGACATGTACTGAATTATAAATTATACTTGGAATATGTTATTCTTCTTTTTGGTTACTCTTAAACTGCACTCTCCCTTCAAATAAAGTTTTAAATGTTTGGGTGTAAGTGATGTTAAACCAGGACTTCAAATTTGTACTAGTTTGGCTCTTTTGCGCTCCGTCGCTAAAATGCAGTTTTGAAATTTTCCTGAGGGTGGCGATGTTCACCAGCACGGGAAGCTTAGGCAGTGCTTATAATGGTACAATACTTCTGTAATATTAAATACCTTGGGTGAGGCAGCACCCCAGTCAGCAGCATTATTTTGTCTTCCGACTGCTGTGAAGTGGATTTAAATAGGCTACAAAGAATGTAAGTGGATTTATATATTTTTGCGACGTATTCTATTTCTCATAACGGCGCTGCGACTTCCAACATCACCATGGAGTATAAAGAATCTCTTGGTACATCGGAGATATTGTGTATTTTTCTTTATACTTTGCTGGGTGTATCACTTACGCGTGGAGACGTGAGCTACTCCGCTCCAGAAGAGATCAAACAGGGATACGTTATTGGAAATATAGCCAAGGATCTGGGACTGAGCACCGAAAGGCTGTCAGTACGCAAGGCCCGTCTTGATACTGAAGGTAGCCGCCGACGTTATTGCGACATTAATCTGAATACCGGCGACTTGATTGTAGCGGAGAGGATCGACAGAGAAGCTCTGTGTGGTAAAAAACCTTCATGCACCTTACAGTACGAGCTTGTTCTGGAGAATCCTTTAGAATTGCATCGAATTTCCCTACAAGTACTTGATATTAATGACAATTCTCCAGTATTCACAAACGATATTATTAGACTGGAAATCACAGAAAATGCAGATAAGGGCGCTCGCTTCCTGCTGGATGAAGCCCACGATGCGGATATAGGACAGAATACAGTTCATACTTATATGCTGCAAAAGAATGAACATTTTGTTTTGGATGTTCAAACGAACGCTGATGGAGGAAAGTACGGCGAGCTGGTGTTAGAGAAAGAGCTGGATCGTGAACAGCAGCAGGAATTGAAATTATTACTTACCGCCGCTGATGGTGGGACTCCGCAGAGATCTGGCACTGTGCTCATACATGTCACCGTATTGGATGTTAATGATAATGTCCCCGTTTTTAGCCAAGCCGTTTATAAAGTCAGTCTGCCAGAAAATTCCCCGTTAGACACTGTGGTAGTTACAGTAAGTGCTACAGATGCAGACGAAGGAGCCAATGGCGAAGTGTCCTATGAACTCGGTCTTTTGACAGAGGAGCAGAAAAAAATATTTTATCTGGATAGGAAAACAGGGGAGGTCAGGTTAACTGGGCGCATAGATTTTGAAGAGGAGTCTAGCTTTGAAATGCGAATCCAAGCTAAAGATGGATCGGGTCTCGCTTCTCTGGCAAAAGTACTGATAGATATTACCGATGTTAATGACAATGCCCCTGCAATATTTATTAAGTCTCTAAACAACCCCATACCCGAAGACGCGTTACCCGGCACAGAAGTGGGAATCATTAACGTACAAGACAAGGACTCGGGAAGAAATAGACAGGTTCGCTGCTCAATTCAAGAAAATGCATCTTTCAAGTTACTCCCATCAGTTAAAAATTATTATTCGCTGGTAACTTCCGTCACACTTGACCGTGAAGTACAATCGAATTTCAACGTCACGATTGTTGCAACCGACGAGGGTTCGCCACCGTTGTCTTCTTATAAAACTGTGCAGTTTTCTATATCGGATGTAAACGACAATGTGCCAGAATTCAGTGAGAGAACGTACGGCGCATACGTCACCGAAAACAACAAAGCTGGTTCATCCATTTGTGCTGTCACAGCGATAGATCCGGACTGGAAACAGAACGGCACGGTCGTCTACTCTCTTTTGCCAAGTGAGGTTAATGGGATTCCAGTGGCATCGCTATTGTCAATTAACAGGGAGACGGGCGTGATTCATGCTGTAAAATCATTTGATTATGAGCAGTTCAGAAGTTTCAAAGCCCATGTTATAGCCAGGGACAACGGTTCCCCTCCACAAAGCAGTAACGTTACGGTGACAATCTTCATAACAGATGAGAATGATAATTCTCCTCAGATACTATATCCTACTCCATCCGGTAGCTCCTTAATGACCGAGATGGTCCCGAAAGCAGCTCACGCGGGCTCTCTGGTTTCCAAGGTGATCGCCGTGGATGCTGACTCTGGACAGAATGCGTGGCTCTCCTATCAAATTGTGAAGGCAACCGATCCTGGACTGTTCACTATTGGTCTCCATAGCGGGGAAATCCGGGCACAACGAGACGTTGCTGAAATGGATAATATGAAACAAAACCTTATCGTTTTAGTAAAAGATAATGGACAACCTGCACTTTCTACTACATGCACTGTATATTTACTTATTTCTGACAATATAGCTGAGATCCCAGAACTAAAGGACCTTTCTCGTGAGGACAGAAATTCCAAATTAACATCATATCTGATTATCGCACTGGTTTCTATATCCACCTTTTTCGTCGCTTTTATGATTCTCATTGCGGCGTTAAAGTTCTGCTGCATGAGAAAACCTACGCTGATGTTTGATGGCGCGGTCGCCATTCCCAGCGCGTACTTCCCTCCCAACTACGCAGAAGTGGATGGAGCAGGAACTCTGCGCAGCTCTTACAATTATGACACGTACTTAACGACGGGCTCGCGCACCAGTGACTTCAAATTCGTTACATCCTTCAATGATGATGCTCACGTGGCAGACCAATCTTTGAAGAGCCCAATTGAAGCCCCCGAGACAGAGGTAAGGGAACAGTGCTCAGGACCAACCATTTGTATCTCAGTAAATACTACTTATAGTCCTTGTAATTAGTATATTTATTACTATATGATTCGTTAATCAAAGCTACTTGTGCTAACCAAAGTTAATCACGGAGTCATCTTTTTTTAAGCGCATGTTTGTGCGCCAAGAAACGCACTGGCATCCTGTCCAGTGTGTTTTCTTTTTCTAAGATAGGCTTCTGACGGAGCTAGAGCCTGAATGAATGGATGACGGATGGATAATCATTCGAATTATTATTCATGCTCTGTTTCTTGTAACCCCGTGGAAGTTTTAGAAATAGCTACAGTTGTTTTTTGGAATCCAAAAATTATGGCAATATACAATATTTTTCATTCAATGTAGGTGGCTTAAGTTATTGGAAATCTTTGTTTTTAAGGTCTTTTTCTCTACCATTCTAATAATTGGAATAATTGTTGTTGAAAGTACTTGATGTCCTTTATTAATCTGGTCGTAAGATGCTGGTTAAAATGCTACTTACAATTATGTGTTTTCTGCAAAGTTTCAGATGTACATTGGTCTGGTTTAACAAAGTCTCCATGCCTTCTAGTGATTTAAAGTTACAACTCCAAATTTTAACTAGCGTTAAAGTCAGATATTTAAATTACATGAATAATTTCTGTATAGTCAGGGATTGACATAAGGGGGGGGGGGGGTTAAAATACATAGTAATCATTTGCACTGTTATGGTAAGGCATTGTCTTGCTTATCACTTTATGCAGCAAATACTTTTCTTACAAATTGGCAGTTTCGGTTTATAAGCCTAGTCTGGTTCTCTGCTTTGAGTTTACTGAGCGTTTTTCCCCCAGAGAATCGTGTCACCATTTCTTACACAATATGGAAGAACTATTATAACTCAGTAAAAGTGGTGCTAAGCCCTCAGACAAACACTTTGGTTATTATGATGTTGTACTTAAAGTCATTAATCCATTTAGGGTAACTATGAAAGAGGTGAAATAGAAAACAAGCACTATATATACTAAGTTGCAAGGATCCGAATTCAGAACCCGGTGGATAGGTATCAACAGTGCAATTTAAAAGTATTACGCACGGTGTCGCTGTTTACTTATTATGGGAGCTTATACGCCACTCCCCCGCCCCCTTTTCTCTTTTAATAATCATGGCAATCGACGTGATACACCGCTGAACTGTCACCTTAATCTGCCTGCTGTATGGATGGGTGATATTACATTTATATAACTGAGTCATAGATAAGGATATTTAACCGTGGACTGTTTGCCATATTGTTTTTCCGTACATTTTCTTACGCTGGACTCTTTAAGTTCGATGTTTAGAAACATTTATCGATTAAAAACACAAATGGATTTACAGTTCTTGCCGGGTGTGCGTCTGGGGTTGTGTTTTTTAGCCTGTCTCTTGTTTGTTCTACCGCGCTCTTTTGGGGACGCGAGTTTTTCTGTGCCGGAGGAGGTGAAACGTGGATCCGTGATTGGAAATATAGCTAAGGATTTGGGACTTGATTGGGAAAGAATGTCAACCCGCAAACCCCGTGTGGATTATGAAGGTGGGAACCGACGTTACTGCGACATTAATCTAAATACTGGAGATCTGATTGTGGTGGAAAGGATCGACAGAGAAGCGCTTTGCGGCAAGAAGACGTCGTGCACTTTACAGTATGAGCTAATTTTCGAAAACCCTTTGGAATTGCATCGCTTTAGTCTGCATATTCAGGACATTAACGACAACTCGCCACAGTTTAAAAAGGAACGAATTAATTTAGAAATCAGCGAATCTACTAATAAAGGGACTCGATTTCTTTTAGATGAGCCTCACGACGCAGACATAGGCCAGAATGCAGTTCAGTCGTATACATTACAAAGGAACGAGCATTTCGCTTTGTCTATTCAAACAAACAGTATTGGACGAAGGTATGGCGAAATTGTATTAGAAAACCAATTGGACCGCGAACAGCAGGAGGAGTTAACATTGGTACTTACCGCCCTTGATGGTGGTACACCGCAAAGATCTGGCACTGTACTCATACATGTCAAAGTACTGGATTCGAACGATAATGTCCCCGTTTTTAGTCAAGCTGTCTATAAAGTCAGTCTGCCGGAAAATTCTCCTTCAGGCACCGTAGTTGTTACTGTAAGCGCCACCGATGCCGACGAGGGTGCTGACGGTGAAGTGATTTATGAGTTCGGGCGTGTTTCAGACGACGAAGAAAATTTGTTTTCTATCGATGATAAAACGGGAGAGATAAAGGTGCTGGGAGAAATTGATTTTGAGCAAGACTCGACTTATGAGATCCTAATCCAAGCGAAAGATGGATCTGGTTCCGCTTCGTATGCAACAGTTATAATAGATATTACCGATGTGAATGACAATGCCCCTAAAATATTTTTTAAATCACTGAACAACCCTATACCTGAGGACACTTTGATTGGCACGGAAGTGGGCATCATAAATGTGCAGGACAAAGACTTGGACAGAAATGGTCAGGTTCAATGCGCCATTCAACAGAATGTCCCTTTCAAGTTAGTACCGTCTATCAAAAATTATTATTCACTTGTAACTGAGAGAGAGTTAGATCGCGAACTAGTGTCGGATTACAACATTACAATCATCGCCACCGATGGGGGCTCTCCACCTATGTCGTCTTCAAAAACTGTAGAATTATCGATTTCGGACGTGAATGACAATCCACCTGTATTTAATGAACAGTCGTACCGTGCACATGTGAATGAAAATAACAAACCTGGCTCCATCATCGGTTCTGTTACCGCAAAAGATCCAGACTGGAAACAGAACGGGACAGTAACCTATGCTATATTTCCGAGTGCAATTAATGGTATTCCAATCTTTTCTTTTGTAACTATTAATGCAGATACGGGGGTGATCCATGCTGTAAAATCATTTGATTATGAACAGTTCAGAAGTTTCAAAGCTCATGTTATTGCCAGAGACAATGGTTCCCCGCCGCTCAGCTGTAACGTTACAGTGACCGTCTTCATAACGGATGAGAATGATAACTCTCCACAGATACTATACCCTGATCCATCAGGAAGCTCCTTCATGACTGAACTGGTCCCTAAAGCTGCGTATGCGGGCTCTCTGATTTCTAAGGTAATCGCCGTGGACGCTGACTCTGGACAGAATGCGTGGCTCTCTTATCAAATTATTAAGTCAACTGATCCCGGAATTTTTACTATTGGTCTCCATAGTGGTGAGATCAGGGCGCAGCGGGACATTGCTGAATCGGACAATATGAAACAGAACCTTATTGTTCAGGTAAAAGACAACGGACAACCCCCACTTTCTGCTACCTGTTCCTTGCATTTGCTTATTTCGGATAACTTAGCTGAGCTCCCAGAGCTAAAGGACATGTCTTACGAGGACGGAAATTCCAAAGTGACTTCATATCTGATTATCGCACTGGTCTCCGTTTCCACCGTTTTCGTCACTTTCATTATTCTCATCATGGCCTTAAAGTTTTGCTGTAGGAAGAAACCTAGACCGATGTTTGACGGCGCGGTCGCCATTCCCAGCGCGTATTTCCCTCCAAGCTACGCAGAAGTGGATGGAGCAGGAACTCTGCGCAGCTCTTACAATTATGACACGTACTTAACGACGGGCTCGCGCACCAGTGACTTCAAATTCGTCACATCTTACAATGAGAATTCTCAACTTTCCGACCAAACCCCAAAGAAGAGCCCTGACGAGGCTATTCAGGACAGGACACCTGAAGGATTGCATGATGTTAATGAGGTAAAGTCCGCTGTTCAACTATTATTAAAATAAAAGTAATATAACCAGTATAATCTAAACAAAGCGGTATTAGGTATTAAACGGCTGAAATCCCTCTTCGGAAATCACTTATTTCGTTTTTTCGCTTTACTATTCATTTTGCTATTTTATATAATTTCAAGAGAATATTTAGTGTTATGTTTACTATATTCACTGTATTTTAAACCTGTTTAGGAATGAGGGAAGAATAATTTTGAGTTCAAATTAAATACACCTTTAATTTGCAGTAATGTGCAGTAATTTGCAGTAATGTGCAGTAATGTTGAGCTTGACTTCACAATGAGATTGTTATAATTTTTAGAAGAATGTTTTTAACAAAATGAGTTTACAAGTCAAAGTATTTCTGCCGTTTTTCTTTCCCTTCATTCTTGCTGATATTTAGTGGCGCTTGGGCGGTCTCACTTTAAATGCTAATCATTTTATTTTCTGCTTAAATAAACAGAGTATTCCTGACGGTGAATGTTTTTATTTCCTGTATCTCAGACGTTCATAACCCCTTGTAGATACATAATTACATGGTGAACCTGGTATATATAAACTTAAAGTACTTTGTTTGTGGTATTCACCTCACTGGATACGAGTATTTTTTCAGATGGGTTATTGCCCAGGGAAGCATATTCTGAGGGTTGACGAATTAGCTACCTGGGGGGGGGGGGGTTGTTGGGAGGTGGGAGGTGAAGCTTGCATAAGGCACCACATGGACTTTGACTGCCACTGGAAATCATACATCATACATTCCTGGACTTTGTATGTTAATATTAATGGTTGTAGTGTAAGCTAGCATGGTCCAGTAAAATCTACTTACACTATAGTAATTCCTAGTTTACGATCCAGTTGGGATATGCTCTTACAATACTGCAAAGGATGCATAAGGAAAAATCGGGAGAAATGATACCTCAATAATGTTTATGCGATATGTAAATATGCAAACGATTATTAACATTAGCTCAAGGTTGCCGTTTGGCAAAAGTTTTTCACTGAAAACATGTTCAAGTTCACTGAAGATATACATCAAATATGGTTTTATTGGAAAATAATAGAATAAAGAATGAATAAAAAAATTTAAAAACAGATTAAAATATTGTATTATTGTAACCCTCCAAAATAACCTTTGCTGTGACAAGCTGTCTTTATTAATCATATCACACCTATAATTAATAATAATTTATGTCATTGCAGGTGAAATACTCCTGTCTCAGTAAGCTTCCACAGAGGAGTGACGAATGTAACACACAACAAAAGGGATGCTAAAATAACTATGGGATAAGCTTATGGAATTCCTTGACAGATGTGGAATAAAGAGAGATTTCAGGCTCTGAACTGGCCCTTAGAACACAGGCAGACTGGTCACTTAGAACCTTAAAGGATGCCATCCTCCACAAAATAGCAGAGGTGGGCAAAGTAAGAGTAAAAAGTAAAAATCCAGACCAGGATTTTGTTTCAACCAAGTAGTTGAG
>JAODKL010000002.1:2872333-2883841 GCA_026780765.1 Petrocephalus schoutedeni
ACTCAACTACTTGGTTGAAACAAAATCCTGGTCTGGATTTTTACTTTTTACTCTTACTTTGCCCACCTCTGCAAAATAGCAGTGTGGAGAGAAAGGCACTGTTTAAAGCAGCCACAAAAGGGAACCAAAGAGCCAAAGTAAAGGGATAATAAATGGCCGAAGAGTTTAGTTTAGGTTTGCTAAGTTTACTGTAGTATTACCAGAAAACACATGCAGCTGCAGGTTGTACTGAAAGTGACGTTCCTGGCAGTAGGGAGTTATTTCATATAAACTCAGCAGCACATTATTATTATTATTATTTAATATTACAAGAGCATAAAATCCTGTGGCAGCTGATATACACTGGTAATAGAACACCTATTCATTTAATAGGTGTTCATTTAATGCTTTAGTGCCATCAGACTTAATTATTTTGTCAAAATGTATTGATTGAATTATAAACATTAAAGAGAGGTGAGGGGTTCCTGGGTAACACTATTGCCTCTCACCTGCAGGGTTTTCATTATGAGCTTCCAGTCCCACCCCAGCTCTGTGGGTGTGGAGGTTTTGCATGTTCTCCCCGTATTGCCCTTTATTCTGGGTGCTTTGGTTTCCTCCCACAATCATAAGACACAGCTAGCTGAAGTGGCATCTGTAATCTGCTCATAGTAGGTAAAAGTGTGTGTGTGTGTGTGTGTGTGTGTGTTTTCCTTGGGATGGACTGGCATTTCTTCAAGGGTGTGTCCCTGCCTTGTGAGATGGGCTCCAGGCGCCATCATCACCCAGATCAATGAGTGGGTCTTTATTTAAAAAAAAAAGTTTGCTCATATCACGGAGGGTAAAAGACATAGACGAAAATTAAATGAAGCAAGCTTAAAAAGTTTTGAAGACTTTTAAGTGCCTTTGTTCTTTGTTTTAATGATTTTCCTAAGCTTTATGAAGCGATGTGTCGTTATGCTGCAGTTCCTCAAATAAAACTCACTGCGTCGCTGTTCAACAAGAAGGCAACGTGCAGTCTGTCTTCCCACCCACAGCTACGTGTTGTTAAAACTGAGCGAAAGGGGAGTTTTCTTGACTGCAGTGTTCGTCTTCGCACCTTGGCGAGATTAGGATCGACCATTTGGATTATAAAAATACCCGCAAGTTATAACAATGGAATATGACAGACTCTCCGTTATTAGACTGATCTACAGCTTGATTGTTCTCGTTTCCATATCGCACAAGACTAATGGAGATTTCAGCTACTCCATTGCCGAGGAGATGAAACGCGGATCTGTCTTTGGGAATATAGCGAAGGATTTCCGTCTGGATGTTGCAACACTTTTGGGCCGGAATGCCCGTTTGGATGTTGACGGTAGTGGCCGACGTTATTGTGATTTGAATTTGCGCACTGGAGATTTGGTTATAGCTGAGAGGATAGACAGAGAGCAGCTTTGCGGACAGAAGGCCGTGTGCTATTTGAAGTACGAGCTTATATTGGAAAATCCATTGGAGGTACACGGTGTTGCCCTACAAATTCAAGATATAAACGATAACGCACCTCGCTTTCCGAAAGATGCGGTCCTGCTAGAAATAACAGAGTCGGCGGTTAAAGGAGCTCGCTTTCCCGTAAATGAGGCTAATGACGCGGATATCGGACAAAACGCAGTTCAGACTTACACGCTGCAAAGCAATGACCATTTCAGCTTATCTGTTAACACAAATTCAGATGGTGGCAAGTATGGTGAGATTGTATTGGAAAAAGAGCTGGATCGTGAACAACAGGGGGAAATAACATTAGTACTTACCGCCGTTGACGGTGGGACTCCAAACAGATCAGGTACTGTTATTATACAGGTCACTGTCCTCGATGCTAATGATAATTTTCCTGTGTTCAGCCAGGCCGTCTATAAAGTCAGTCTGCCAGAAAATTCTCCCTTAAACACTGTAGTGGTGACAGTCAGCGCCGACGATGCGGACGAAGGAGCCAATGGCGAAGTGACGTACGAATTCAGCCGAATTTCCGATGAGGCTATTAAATTGTTTCGCCTCAATCAGCAAACGGGCGAGATCACTGTAATTGGGCAAATTGATTTCGAACAGGAGTCCGAATATGAACTCCGTGTGGAGGGGAAAGACGGAGCCGGGCTCGCCTCTCAAGCAAAAGTAGTCATAGATGTCGAGGATGTAAATGACAATGCTCCAGAGATTTTTCTTAAATCTCTTAATAGCCCCATCGCCGAAAACGTTATACCTGGTACAGAGGTGGCCATTATTAATGTGCAGGACAAAGATTCTGGGAAAAATCGACAGGCCCGTTGCTCAATAATAGAAAATGTTCCTTTCAAACTAGTCCCCTTTATAAAAAATTATTATTCGCTGGTAACCACAAGTGAGTTAGACCGAGAGTTGGTGTCGGATTACAATATTACAATAACTGCGACCGACGAAGGCTCTCCTCCTCTAACGTCTTCCAAAGCTCTAAAGATATCTGTTTCGGATGTGAATGATAACGCACCTATATTTGTTGAACAATCGTACACCGCCTACCTCAGTGAGAATAATAAACCCGGCTTCTCCTTTTGTTCCGTTACCGCGAAAGACCCAGACTGGATACAAAATGGCACAGTAGTCTACTCTCTGATGCCCAGCGTGGGTAATGGTCTTCCCGTTTCATCTCTTATAACCATTAATGGCGACACGGGGGAGATCCATGCCGTAAAACCATTTGATTATGAGCAGTTCAGAAGTTTCAAAGTCCACGTTATTGCCAGAGACAACGGTTCCCCGCCGCTCAGCAGTAACGTTACGGTGACCGTCTTCATAACGGATGAGAATGATAACTCTCCACAGATACTATACCCTGATCCGTCAGGAAGCTCCTTCATGACGGAGATGGTCCCTAAAGCTGCGTATGCGGGTTCTCTGGTTTCCAAGGTGATCGCTGTGGATGCTGACTCTGGACAGAATGCCTGGCTCTCCTATCAGATTGTTAAGTCGACTGATCCCGAACTATTTACTATTGGTCTCCACAGCGGCGAGATCAAGCTGAGGCGGGATATTGCTGAAACGGATAACATTAAGCAAAACCTCATCGTTTTAGTGAAGGATAACGGACAACCTTCTCTTTCAAGCACATGTTCTGTGTATTTGCTTATTTCTGACAATTTAGCCGAGCTTCCGGAACTGAAGGACTTGCCTTATGAGGGAAGAGATTCTAAATTAACATCATATTTAATTATCGCACTAGTTTCAGTTTCCGTTTTTTTCGTCTCATTCATTATTCTTATCTTGACTTTAAAGTTTTGCCGCATGAGGAAACCTAGACCGATGTTTGACGGCGCGGTCGCCATTCCCAGCGCGTATTTCCCTCCCAACTACGCAGAAGTGGATGGAGCAGGAACTCTGCGCAGCTCTTACAATTATGACACGTACTTAACGACGGGCTCGCGCACCAGTGACTTCAAGTTCATGACTTCATCTTACAATGAAAATTCTCACCTTGCGGACCAAACCCTTAAGAAGAGTCTCGACGAAGCTGTTCAGGACAGAACACCTGAAGACGCATATGTTAATGAGGTATAGTTTGTTGTTGAACTACTTTTAAAATCACAGGAATATTTTATGTTTTTGAGTATAGTCTGTGTAAAACGTTATTCAGTATAAACCTGTTTAAAATGCTGCTTCGGGGAAATTTGTTTTTTTTTTTATGTCTTGTACATTTGCACAAGAATGTTTAAATATTTTCAATAATTATAGTTTTTTAAACGTATTTCCGATCCGGGGGCGTGGGCGGGGGGGTTGTTTGCGATTTCAGAACAAACACGTCTTTGCTCGGTTCCTATTGAACTGGATGTGAAAAAGCGCTTGAGTATGATTATTTTCTTTTATTTCCTGCCCTGAGAGTCGAGCTTGACAATGTGTTCTGACAAGATTGTTTCCGTCAAATTCAGTTTGCACGTCAGATAATTTGTTTGCTGCTGTTTCTCTTTCCGCCTTGATGGTCGTTACTGTCATGGCACGTGCCTCACAACTCCCTTTCTCAGCTCTTCCAATGATAAGAAGCTACCTGCTGTTCCCCAGGACAAATCCGACTGAAATCATTGTCCACAATAAATAAATTTAAAAAATGACCAGTGTGATTTCCTAACACTGGAATAGATTGGTTAATTTGTTTGTTGGTTGTCTATTTAAACTTGCACATGTCTGGCCACTGGAGCTGTTCAGGTTCTGAAATCCTGACTATAATAAATAACTATAATAAATGCTGCACATTGCCCTGGGCTATGTATGTCTGTTCTTCCTTATTTACTCTCATGAAAACAGTTAACCGGAGCAGGGATCCTGTAAAGGGGGGGCAAAGTTAGGATGTCAGGGCCCAAAATTACACACTTTCATGGGGCCCAAAATCTGCAGCAGCCCCCCTGAAGAGGAGTAATTGTTGTCATGTGGAGTCATATGTGTGATTGTTATGCAGTGTATATAATATGCATTGTGACGCTAACCTAAATTATTGGGCAATTTAAATAAAGCATCTAATAATTAACTTACATTTTTGCTGAATTTGCAAGATAAATAAGAACTTTATTGTTATACTAATTATACTATGTATCATTTGCAATGATTTCATAGTATAGAATTGCTAATTGTACCATCAATCCATCCATCCTTTCATCCATCTTGGGGGGTGGCACAACTTAAAAATACAAAGGTCTGTTCATTGGGGGCATCAGTGAAGTCAAAACAAATATTGGGGGTTAGGTCAGTACTATTGTGCCCTTTGTTGTTTCGGATAGGTTCCAGCCGCTGGCACAGGGTGTAAGTCAGTAGCGGAGGAGGCGGGGTGGGGGTGGGGTATCTTAGAAGGGTGTCCATTGCCAAATTTACCAAGGTGGACCCCCCCCCCCACACACACACACACACACACACACACACACACACACACACACACACGCACACACACACACACACACACACACACACACACACACCAGCCAGCAGATTTTACTGAGTATCAATCTTTTGGAGCTGAAAGAGAAATGAGAGGCAATATAAAAATGCTGGAACATCAATAATGTTCTAATCAGAGTGCAGGATGCCAGTGGTGAAACTTCCGGGGGCGGGAACACTGTCGGTAAAATTTGCTTATGCGGGGAGGCGGGGTATCGTGCCAGAGGCATCTCGATATTTTGCATATGTTAGTTTATTTCTGTTCTCTGCATGTCTGTTCACAAGTTGTCTCCCATGCAATAGCAAGACAGTACCAGACAGCAGAGGTGTGATGTTAGTCTTGTATCTTTGCACTGTTTTCATCTCGTTACTTTGTACCAGTTCGCCTGGCAGTGAATAATTGGTAGACTCCGGTGATAAAAGAAAGCCGGATAGCCTAAGGTCTTAAAGTAGAACAGTCCATTACAGCTGGGACAGGGACAAATTTTTCTATCCTGCAAACTGTTACTAAAAAAGCAAATAACACACATTTTGCTATCATTTAAAAGATCATATGTTATATCCTTAAAGGTAACTTTTGGAAATTCTGTCTTCATGGGCCTAGTTTTCGGGGCCCCGGGTGGCTGCCTACCCTTCACTTATGGTAAATCCACCCCTGCCTAAAAAAAGTTTGAACATACCTGAATTGGTTTAGGTTGGGGGCCCAAGTCTCTAGCAGTGCCTCTGGGTTGGAGTCATAGAAATCACATTTGTGTTTTGATGGAAATCTAGGAAATACATACAGCTCTTGGGGAAAAAAAACATTTTGTTTCACTAATTTCTCAATTTATGTTTATGTATCTGTGTAAAATATAATTTTTTTTTGCAAACCACAGCCTGGTTCTTCCCGGTTTCTCTTTAATTAAGGGCTTTGTCCTTGCTTTATGGGACTTCAGTCCTGTTTCTAGGAGTCTGATACTAACTGTCCTCGCTGTGCATGTCACACCACTTAATGTTTTCCATTCCTTATCAAAATCATGTCATCCTCCGATTCATGAGGCACTGCTGGATAAGCTGACAGTCATCTCTGGCATTAGAAAGCTGCTTCTGCCCTCTACCTGGCAGGTTTCTGCTCATTCCCAGTGTGTCCTGCTTCACATTGCCCTTGTGTAGGCTACTGCTGTCATAGAAACGTTGAACCTGGAAGCAACCTGCTGCTCAGTGTAGCCTTCTGCCAGCAGAGCCAGGGTTAAAGCAGGATTTTAGAATATTTTTAAAAGGATTTTTAAATAGAGTGGTCTCTTAATTTTTTCCAGAGCTGTATATGTAATAAAAGGGTTCTCAAAGGTAAGTGATTTGTTAATTACTGTACAAGGTCATGCCCTTATTCGTCCTGCTTCTAATTATGGCTTTTTCTTTTTTTTTAATGCTCTTCTCCACTGATCCCAACCAAACTTTCCGGTTCTGAAATATAGGTAAGGAATCATTTTTCTTCTTCAGTCTTTTCAAATGGTAATTTAATGTCTGGTGTCACATAATGCTATTCTTGTTATGTACAATGTTCTTGTTATGTGTTGTTATATATGCTTTTCATGGTGAATTCAGGCATCCAAACCACACCATCTGGTAAAAGTATAAATGCAAGTATATCAAAAAAAGGTTGAGGACAAGTCACTATTGAAATATTAGTAATACTCAGCCTGGTGTGTCACAAATTAGGGCATTATAAATACACATAGAGTCAGACACAGAGAGGAGGTAGAGGACTTGCCCTAATACCCAACAAGCAGGTGATGCCTCAGATGGAGCTGAACAGTGTGGGTTTTTTTTTTTTATTCCTGGTGGTTGGAGTGCCAATCGCTGAAGTTCCCTGAACTCTGAGGACCTGTTTGTAGGTTAGGTCGTACCTAGGAAAAAGCAAATGCAGGTTTACTAAGGGCCTTGCTCAAGGGCCCAATGGAGTCATATCGCTTCATTCACGGGATTCGAACCAGCCGCCTTCTTATTGCTGGCACAAATCCCTAGCCTCAGAGCCACCACTCTGCTTCAGAGGGGGCCGGAACAAAAATTCACATTGGGCACGGAGCAGTGAAGAGGGTGGCTCAGTCGGGTGACCTGTGAACTGGCCTCCTCTAGTAAAACCAGTCCCAGAATCACCTCTAATTGGGCACCCACATTTCATAGCTCAGGAGTGCAGAAATATCAGCTCAGTGTCTCAGAAAGAGTAAAAAGCTTAGATGTTAAATTCACAGTTCGACCCCAAACAATCAAAAAATCCAAAAATGCCACAGGTTAATAAAAGGCACCTTTTTAGTAGGTGACTGTAATCACAGGAATACAAACGCCTACTATCACTGTATGTTTATCCATGCAATGCAATGAACTTTCATTTAGACAAGAACTGTATGTATCGTGTGTATTGGCTGGTACATGTAATATAACTAATATGAACAGAGGCCTTACAACAAGCTAAATACCTAGATAGAGAATAGTAACGGATGTTATGAATTCTGTTGTATAGATTTTGTAAAGACTTTGTGTGTGGAGTACAGCAGACTGACTGTATTGTGGTTCAGTGAGTACAAACTAAAACATACATTTACAGTAATTAACATCGGAAGTTGTGATTGTGTGTGTGCCTGTACATGTCCAGTGATGGACATACTCTGTGCTCTGTGCCCCTCCCTTGTGGAATTTGAACTGGGCCTGGCTTCAGCTTTAAAATGTTGGGTGGGCCACAGGATTGTCTGGGGGTCTGATTCAAACACTATAGTAGAAGGCAGTGGGAGGCTCTGTGCCTGTGATCGGAAGGTTGTCAGGTAAAGTCCCACGGTTGGCAGAGTTAGCCTCAGTTGCTTTATGGACTGGGTGACCCTGCTTCCTCATCTCTGCTTAGACTGCTGCCCCCGTGACCCGACGCCACATCAGCGGCAGACATTGGATGGATGGATTGATGGATGGATGATGGAGGGATGGATGGTACATGCTGTGTGTGTTCTTGAGTTTGCATTCTAATTGCAGGTCTGGTTTGTTCAGTTGAACAGACCGGAATACAGGATGCTCTGTTCAGTGATGAATACAATGTAGACATTACCAATGGTAGTGTAAGCATGTAGAGTAATCTAATTCAGGACTAGTCACCACTGTCAGAGCTGTGTATAAATACATCCATAAACCTGCAGGAACCAGTGGTGCATTCTTAGCATTTTAGCAGGACTTAAGGTTCCTATCAATCACTGATGCCCATCATAGATCTGATGCTGCAGTATTTCTATGTAACATTCATCTTCCAACTGTTAATACAATTCAGAGCCTTCCCCAGGCCATACATGTTTTATGGGATTGGATGGCATTCCTTATAGACAGGGGCATCCCTCCCCTACCCTACCCCCCCCCCCCGCACACACACACACAAATCCAGATATGTATGGGGACTCTATTTCTATGGGCATAATCCTAATGCCAACTATAACAACCTTACCCCCTACTCCGCCTTAATCTTAACCATAAGTAACCAAATAAAATGTAAGACTTTTGGCTATTTTCGTTTTTTTATTGCATTCTCAGCGATTTTATAAAATTGGAGATATCTGGGGTGAGATCTGAAGGCCATCACTGGAGGTAGCAGTTTGAATCCTGTAGGCCAGTGCAGTGTGAAACCTTTAGGCCAACATTGGAGACAGCAGGATGAGACCTGTAGGCCTGCATTGGAGACAGCAGGATGAGACCTGTAGGCCTGCATTGGAGACAGCAGGATGAGACCTGTAGGCCTACATTGGAGACAGCAGGGTGAGACCTGTAGGCCTGCATTGGAGACACTAGTGTGCATCCTATAAGCCAGATGTGGGCAATCTTATCCAGAAAGGGTGGGTTTTCGCTGCAAGTCCCTAATTAGATTACTAATTAGTCCTCACACCTGGGTTTGAACAGCTGACCTGAAGGTTATCCCAAAAACCAGCATATACACTGGCCCTTTGAGGATAAGATTGCCCACCCCTGCTATAAACAATCAAGGGCTGTATCCTGCATTGGCATGTATATCAGATAGTTATGTGCTTTTATTAAGAAAGAGTCTAATAATGTTTGTAGTAAAGATCCTGCTGCTTCGCTGATATATGCACACAGTCTATAACTGATGATTGTTATCCAGGGTTGAGGGTTAGGGTAAGATTCAGTTGAAACAAAAAAGGGAAAACATCACATAATGATTTTGTTTGCTGGCCTCAGGTGGCAGTAAGGGCCAGTACACCAGCATAACTTGACGTGTGGACCCCAGGGCAGTATTGAGAAGCTCTAAGGTGATGTCTGGTGTTTGAGGCCACTTACAGTGATATTAGATGCAGAAGCACCTTTAACCCCTATCCCGTGTTTGGGGTCAGTCTGACCCCAGAGCATCATTAAACGCTAGGCAAATTTCACATGGGGAAATTATCACAGGAAAAGGGTTAAGCGTGTTTGTGATACTCAGAGATTCTCTTGCTATGCAGCTAGAGCCAGTGACTATGATTCTGGCACTGTAAGTTTAAATACGAAATATTTAAAGGCTCAGATATTTTTCAGTACCATCTAATAACAATTTCCTGTGATTATCTCAGTTACTCTACTTCTAATCCAGTGACACTGTAGATGTCGTTCTCCATTCTCGCTCTAAGGGCCGCTGTTGTCCTGGTAAACCTCAGTGTGTGGAAGTATTAAGCGTCAGCTCCAGGAGCGAAGCGTATCAAAAGCTGAGGTGGGAGTGATATGCGCACTTCGCTGTGAAATTAAAAGAATTGTAATAAGCTACGCAATCGACCATACATTTGAAGTCACCCTGGAGGATTTTGAGTAACCTTTTGTGTTTTTACGTGGTTGTTTTTGTTATTATGGTGAATTTATATATTAATGGAATTGGAGGCATCGGCAGAGGAATAATGGAGACGTATTTGACTTGGCAAGTATGGGTTTCCGTTTTTGTCTTTTGTTTTAATGTCGTCTGTGGACAAATTCGATATTCCATACCGGAGAAAATGAAAAGCGGTTTGTTAGTCGGTGATGTCGCTAAGGACTTGGATCTGGACGTAAAGCGTTTGGTGTCTGGGCGAGCGCGTCTCGTTATTGACGGCAGTAAGCAGTATCTAGAACTACACAGGGACAAAGGATTATTGGTGGACAGGGAAAGAATTGACAGAGAGCAACTGTGCGGACAGAAATATCTGTGCAGTTTCAGCCTTGAAATTGTTCTGGAAGACCCCCTTGAACTGTATGCGATTACGGTCGAAGTCCAAGACATAAATGACAATGCACCGGTCTTTTCAAAGAATGAAATACGTCAAAAAATTAGCCAGTCATCGCCGATTGGAACACATTTCTTACTAGACAGTGCCTTGGATCCCGATGTCGGTATCTTGTCACAAAAGTCGTGGCTGTTGATGTGGACTCTGGACAGAATGCCTGGCTCTCATATAAGCTGGTGAAAGCATCAGACAGACCGCTGTTCGAAGTGGGCTTACAGAACGGAGAAATCAGAACTGTACGTCAGGTCGGTGATAAAGATGCTGTTAAGCAAAACCTAATCGTTGTGGTTGAGGACAACGGGCAGCCGCCTCGTTCAGCTACAGTCAGCGTTAATGTGGCGGTGGCGGACAGCTTCCCTGACGTGCTCACGGAATTCAGCGGCTTCACACAAACAAATTATAATGATTATAACGACAATCTAACTTTTTATTTAGTTTTAGCTTTGGCTGTAGTTTCCTGTCTTTTCGTCGTTTCCTTCACAACCATCATATCCCTGAAATGCTACAGACATAGGCGAGAAAAAATGTTTGGTGGCAATCTGCCAGTTATTCCTTATTACCCACCACTTTTTGCCGACGTTGGGGGCACAGGAACTCTACGGCATGTTTACGATTACGATGTGTACAGGACAACAGACTCCAGGAAGGGTGACATTCATTTTCTCAGACCTCTCAGTCAAAGCCTCATGAGCGTTGAGGCCAATGGAGCAGATCCGACTCAAAGAAACGAGAAAAAGAATGAAAAGTCGCCAACGTTCTTAAGTCGTCAAATTCATGGTGTTTTAACAGGAGAAAATATTACTTTCCTAGTGTATACTGTTTTTATGATCATTTAAGTCTTGGGTTCACAAGAAAAGCATTGATGTACTGTATGACTAAGGTTTTGTCTGACCAGTTTTGTTTATTTAGGATGGTATAGAACTTTTTTGTATCTGCCTAATTTCTGGACACTATTCCTTCATCCTTCGTCAAAAAAAAGTGTTTAATACCTAAATAAAATTACCAGTGGATTTTAATTGTTTTGAGACACGGTGTTGTACGTACCATAGGCCTATTGTATTATACGAATGTGCCAGCGAATTATTTGCGTTATTTAGAATGCATGTCTACTCAAGAAGCTCCTGCATTTCCTACTTCATTACTTAAGCCAGTGTTTCAATGTGTTTCTGTCCACATCTCTGGTCCTGAAATTCCTTCGACTACCTACCACTCATTTGTTATAAATATGAACGGAACTATTGTCTTTCTATACTGGAGAGCCATTTGAGGTAGCCAGTTTTATACTGGAGAGCCAGTTGAATGTAGGCCTATAAGCCGAAAGAAAGGACGCATAATGTCAGTTTGA
>JAODKL010000002.1:2908555-2921561 GCA_026780765.1 Petrocephalus schoutedeni
TTGGCTGATCAGTAATTTGCGTCAACGAGCAGTTGGACAGGTGTGCCTAATAAAGTGGCCGGTGAGTGTATATATATGCATGCAGATGCCACACATTGGCTTCAGTGAGTGTTTATTGTTCCCCTCGAATACAGTTTGCTGCGTGTGCTGTGTGACTTCATAGTAGAGCAGGCTGAGGCCCAATGGACGGGGTCTGAGGTCTGAAAGACAACATAGGCCAGGGAAATTTTTCTCCGTCTCCTGTTAGTAAAATTATCAACATGATTCTGTCTACTGAGTCTTTCCTTACCCCGAGGACACCTTAGGATTTTCCTGGAAAAAAGGATGAGCTTCATTAGGCTCATTGACTGAGGGGGAAGTGGGTGCTGTCCAGTGACGTGGTGCTGAATTTTTTCGGGAATGTCAGATGCCTGCGAAAACCCTGGGCTCGCTTAATTTAAGTAGTGAAGGGAAATAGCAAGTTTTCGCAAGAGCTTTATATTTAAAACTATTGCAGCAAAATGAATAAAATTTAATATGTGGTGTAAAAAAATCACAATAATTAAACCATCCCTTTTTGATTTCCTGGCCCGTTATCAACACATGTTTACTGTTCACATGTAGCCTAAAATATTACACTATTGTAATTCAAAAACTGAACTCAAAGTGCCGCTGTTGATCAGTATGTTGACTGGTCTGTGACGAGGTTCCTATCAGGACCTCCCATATTATTATGTTGAAGGGTATAGAGAAAGGAATCCGCGGCCGCATTGTGAATAACAGACGACAAGGATCGGTGAACATCTAGAACCGCGTTTTCTTTTTAACTCATACAGAAAGAAACCATTCTAATCCTCCATCTAAAACCAGGAAGTACAACAAATTCCTATAAACACTGGCTATTAACCAGTGAAACGGTTTATATCCCTCAAATCGCTTTGTTGGAGCAATGACGGACAATAGGATAATATGGCAAGTAAAAATATTTATTTTCTTCATGTATCTGAGTTCTGTGCATGGTCAGGTTAGCTACTCTATGCCGGAGGAGATGGAGAAAGGGTCGTTCGTCGGTGATTTAGTGCAAGGTCTCGGTTTAGATATAAAACGGCTTAAATCGGGAAACGCCCGTATTTATTCTGGAGGTAGCACTGAGTACGTCGAGGTGGACAGAGATAGAGGAGTCCTCATGATAAAAGAAAGAATAGACCGAGAATCGCTCTGTGGGAGAACATCCCCGTGCTCGTTACATTTCCAGCTCATTCTAGATAATCCGATGGAATTCTATACAATCAATGTGGAAATAACAGATATAAACGATAATGCGCCCAGTTTTATAAGGAATCAGTTTAGATTTGAAATAAGCGAGTCATCTCTTACGGGAGCTAAATTCGTGCTGGAAAGCGCAATTGACCCCGATGCTGGCATTAACGGCCTTCAAGGCTACTCGCTTAAACCGACAGATAATTTTATTTTGAAGCTGCACACTCGGCCGGACGGGAATAAAAACGTAGAAATGGTTTTACAGAAACCGCTAGACAGAGAAAAGCAGGATGAGTTGACGCTGGTTTTAACCGCTATGGATGGTGGCAACCCGCCGATGTCGGGAACTGCGGAGATACATATTACTGTGCTGGATGCGAATGACAACGCTCCTGTTTTTACACAAGCCATTTACAAGGCAACCGTAACTGAGAATGCAGCTAAGGGTACTATTTTAACGCGAGTGAGCGCCTCGGATTTAGATGAAGCTTCTTATGGTAAAGTCGCTTATTCTATTTCAAATAGTATGGATAGAGTGTCTGACTTGTTTCAGATCGACGAAAATAACGGAGAAGTTCGACTTTTTGGTGAAATCGATTATGAAAAGGCCAAACATTATCAAATTAATGTAGAAGCAAAAGATTGTTGCGGTCTCTCTGATTCTGCTAAAATTATAATCGACGTTGTCGATGTAAATGATAATAGCCCGTTAATTGACTTCATGTCAACATCTAAATCAATACCAGAGGACTCGCCCCAAGACACGGTGGTCGCTATGTTAAAAGTTCTTGACCCTGACTCTGAGAATAACGGGAAAATTCACTGTCTTATCCAGGAAACTATGCCATTTACTATAAGGTCAACGATAAACGGCTTCTACAGTCTTGTTACAGCACTGCCTTTGGATCGAGAAACACAGTCTGAATATAACATTAGCGTGACATGTACAGATGAGGGAATCCCGTCACTTTCCAGCAGCGTCACTTTAGGTTTAAAGATATCAGACGTGAACGACAATGCGCCGGTCTTTGATAAACCTTCGTATGACGCCCATGTAACTGAAAACAACGCACCAGGGCTCTCCATACTGTCAGTCTCAGCGGCTGATCCTGACTGGAGTCAAAACGCTCGCGTTTCCTATTTATTGCAAGATACGTCGGTAAATGGATTATCTGTCTCCTCCTTCGTGTCCGTTAACTCAGAGACCGGAGTTGTCCATGCAGTGCGATCTTTTGATTATGAACAGCTGAAAGACTTTCACTTCAAGATAAAAGCGCAAGACGGAGGATCACCTCCGCTGAGTAGCAGTGTGATTGTGAAAATTTGTATCTTGGACCAAAATGACAATGCACCTCAGATTCTGTATCCAGTACAGCCTGCTGCATCTCTGGTGGCTGAAATGGTGCCTCGTTCAGCAGACATTGGTTATCTTGTCACAAAAGTTGTGGCTGTTGATGTGGACTCTGGACAGAATGCCTGGTTGTCATATAAACTGGTGAAATCTACAGAAAGAGCATTATTTGAAGTGGGCTTACAGAATGGAGAAATCAGAACAATAAGACAGGTCAGCGATAAAGATGCTGTCAAACAAAAGCTAACAGTTATAGTGGAGGACAACGGGCAGCCGCCTCGCTCAGCGACAGTCAGTGTTAACGTGGCGGTGGCGGACAGCTTCCCTGAAGTGCTCTCCGAATTCACTGACAGGACAATCGATAAGGATTACAATGACACCCTGACTTTTTATTTAATTTTAGCTTTGGCTGTAGTTTCCTTCCTTTTTATCGTCTCAATTACAACCATTTTATCAGTAAAGTGCTGCAGATGGAGGCGGGAGCAGATGTTTCAAAAGTCCAGCAGAAATCTACCTGTTATTCCATATTATCCACCGTTTTACTCAGACGTTGGGGATACTGGAACTCTCCAGCATGTGTACAATTATGACGCTTATCGGACAAATGACTCCAGGAGGAGTGATTTCAAATATGCCAGGCCTTGTAGTCAAAGTACTGTAAGTCTGGACCCCAATGGAACACAGACACTGACGAAAATTGGAGGAGAAAGAGAGACTCATGAAAATTCTGAAATCCAGGTGAGCATTAAGATGTTATTTCACAATTTCCCTACCTTATATTCTTTTGTATATTGCTGCTCTGCATATCCAGTGTATGTATCATTTGCACTCATACCATAACTGTTTGTATCTGTGCTGTAGTGGGTTTTTTGAGTGTTATGAGCGCTGTGGCTTGCGTGACGTTAAGTAACCTTTTGAACTTTAAATGCACAGAACAAATATAACATTTCTCCATAAAAAATGCCCTTGCTCACTGTTCTTTTGAAATCAATATAGAATGTTTGAATCAAACTTTAATTTTCCACCATCACAACAACTTAACTTAAACATGTAGACCTTTTCACAATAGAAAATATTTTCTCTCCTATCTCTAAATTGAATTTGCTTCCATGACTATTCTTCAACATTCTGAAAAGAGCATGACTGCTGTAACGCACATTTTCCAAAATTAAATCACTTTTATTGACAGCTGAACTATACTATACATCTTTAGAATGTCAAAATGTTCCATTTGTTCAAATATTTCAAATAATAATTAGTACTCAAAACATGTCTTTGTCAGAGAGTTCCATCTGCTTATATGCATTTAATAAGCGTGTTTCTCTAGATCAAAAATATTTTGCCAACCTCCAATCAAATGTGCATGTTATAATCTGTAGCTTATCAGTCGCATAATACTGACTATCCACACAGGATCTAAATTAATTTTTCCTGCAGTTTTCATTGGCTCATAATAATAACAAGAACAACAACAACAACAATAATAATAATAGTAATAATAATAATAATAGTTGATCATTTTTATTGATCCCTGTGGGGAAATTGTCTTTTCACCTCCTACAGTGTTGCTCTGCCTGAGAGTAAGCTTGGCCGGGATGTGCAGCCACCTCCTGTGGCACTCAGGGAGCGGCCAGCTTTTCCCATATTCATTAATTCTTGCTATGTTACTTTGAAAGTGGGAGTAGGTTGAGGTCTCTTGGGCCAAGCAGTGAGAGGTTTGGGGTCGGCAGGCCAAAATGGGCCTGGGAGAAGCCTTTTCTTTATTCCCTTAGTGAACTTTGCCAGAATCTGGGACACAAACTTATGAACATGAGTCTGTCTCCCCCCTCTCCCCTTACTCTGAGGCTCACATATAAACAGGACAAGAGAGGCTGGGAGGGACAGAGAAGCATCCCAGAGGGCATCACTGGGGATTCTCATATGTCTCATTGCTCTCCTAGACTGACAGGAAGCGGTTGCTGTCCTGTGACGTGGTTCTGAATTTTTCCGGTATGGTCAGAATGCCACGAAAATACTAGCGGTCCGTTAATACCTGTAGCTAAGTGCTGAAGGGGAGCAGCAGAGCTGTATATTTGAAACGTATAACTGTTGGTAGAATTGTAATAAAACTTAATAGGTGGTGAAAGCATCACTATACTTATGTAGCAGACCCCGTTCCACTTTTATTGGACCTTTGTTGTAATGTGCTTATTGTTAACATGTAGGATATTAATATTACGGCTTTGCAGTTCAAATTTTGAACTCAAAGTGCCGCTGTTGGTCAGGATGCTGACTGGTCTGTGACGAGATTCCTAGCAGGACCTCCCATATTAATATGATGTAAAAGTGGGCACGGAGAGAAAGGAATCCTCAGCAGTCGTGTGAATAATAGACAATGATGGATACGGTTGACATCTAGAGCTACGTTTTTGTCTGATACGTAATAATATGTTCGAACCATTCTTCTAAAATCTGGAATTTCCTACAATTTGCTTTATATTGTGTGCATTCATCAAGGACACGGTTTATGTCACTCAAATCGCTTTGCTGAAGCAATGGCGGACAATACGATAACATGGCAAGTAAAGATGTTTATTTTCTTCATGTATCTGAGTTCGGTGTATGGGCAGGTTAGCTACTCTATGCCGGAGGAGATGGAGAAAGGGTCTATCGTCGGTGATTTAGTGCAGGGTCTCGGTTTAGATATAAAACGGCTTAAATCGGGAAACGCCCGTATTTATTCTGGAGGTAGCACTGAGTACGTCGAGGTGGACAGAGATAGAGGAGTCCTCATGATAAAAGAAAGAATAGACCGAGAATCGCTCTGTGGGAGAACATCTCCGTGCTCGTTACATTTCCAGCTCCTTCTAGAAAATCCGATGGAATTCTATACAATCAATGTAGAAATAACAGATATAAACGATAATGCGCCCAGTTTTATAAGAAATCAGTTTAGATTTGAAATAAGCGAGTTAACCCTTACAGGAGCTAAATTCGTGCTGGAAAGTGCAAATGACCCTGATGTCGGCATTAACAGCCTTCAAGGCTACTCGCTTAAACCGACAGATAATTTTATTCTGAAGCTGCACACTCGGCCAGACGGGAATAAAAACGTAGAAATGGTTTTACAGAAACCACTAGACAGAGAAAAACAGGATGAATTGACGCTGGTTTTAACCGCTATGGATGGTGGCAACCCGCCGATGTCGGGAACTGCGGAGATACATATTACTGTGCTGGATGCGAATGACAACGCTCCTGTTTTTACACAAGCCATTTACAAGGCAACCGTAACTGAGAATGCAGCCAAGGGTACTATTCTAACGCGTGTGAGCGCCTCGGATTTAGACGAAGGTTCTAATGGTAAAATCACTTATTCCATTTCAAATAGTCTGGATAGAGTGTCTGACTTATTTCAGATCGACGAAAATAACGGAGAAGTTCGACTTTTTGGTGAAATCGATTATGAACAGGCCAAACATTATCAGATTAATGCAGAAGCAAAAGATTGTTGCGGTCTCTCTGATTCTACTAAAATTATAATCGACGTTGTCGATGTAAACGATAATAGCCCGTTAATTGACTTCATGTCAACATCTAAATCAATACCAGAGGACTCGCCCCAAGACACGGTAGTCGCTATGTTAAAAGTTCTTGACCCTGACTCTGAGAATAACGGGAAAATTCACTGTCTTATCCTGGAAACTATGCCATTTACAATCAGGTCAACGATAAACGGCTTCTACAGTCTTGTTACAGCACTGCCTTTGGATCGAGAAACACAGTCTGAATATAACATTAGCGTGACATGTACAGATGAGGGAATCCCGTCACTTTCCAGCAGCGTCACTTTAGGTTTAAAGATATCAGACGTGAACGACAATGCGCCGGTCTTTGACAAAAGTTCGTACGACGCCTATGTAACTGAAAACAACGCACCAGGGCTCTCCATACTGTCAGTCGCAGCGGCTGATCCTGACTGGAATCAAAATGCTCGCGTTTCGTATTTATTGCAAGATGCATCAGTAAATGGATTATCTGTCTCCTCCTTCGTGTCCGTTAACTCAGAGACCGGAGATGTCCATGCAGTGAGATCTTTTGATTATGAACACCTGAAAGACTTTCACTTCAAAATAAAAGCGCAAGACGGAGGATCACCTCCGCTGAGTAGCAGCGTGATTGTAAAAATGTTTATCTTGGACCAAAATGACAATGCACCTCAGATTCTCTACCCACTACTTAATGTCGGCTCAATAGTGGCTGAAATAGTTCCTCGTTCAGCAGACGTCGGATATCTTGTTACAAAAGTTGTGGCTGTTGATGTGGACTCCGGACAGAATGCCTGGCTCTCTTATAAACTTCTGAAATCTACAGACAGGCCGCTTTTCGAAGTGGGCTTACAGAATGGCGAAATCAGAACAATAAGACAGGTCAGTGATAAAGATGCTGTCAAACAAAAGCTGACTGTTATAGTGGAGGACAACGGGCAGCCGCCTCGTTCAGCTACAGTCAGTGTTAACGTGGCGGTGGCGGACAGCTTCCCTGAAGTGATTTCAGAATTCAGTGACATGACGCACGAGAAGGATTACAATGACAATCTCACTTTTTATTTAATTCTAGCTTTGGCTGTAGTTTCCTTTCTTTTTATCGTCTCAATTACAACCATTTTATCAGTGAAATGTTACAGATGGAGGCGCGAAAGATTGTTCTACAAGTCCAATGGAAATTTACCTGTTATTCCGTATTATCCAACCCTTTATTCGGATTTAGGCGGTACAGGAACTTTACCACATGTGTACAATTACGACATGTACAGGACGACGGACTCTAAGCGGAGTGACTTAAATTATGCCAGGCATCGTATTCAAGGCGATTTCAATGAGAACCTCAGTGAAGCTCAGACACTTCCGCATGTTGAGACAGACACGGGGAATTCCGAAATTCAGGTGAGTCCTGTGAAGTAAAAAAAATGTTTTAATCAACCTTTGGTTTCATTTTGGTTAAGTGATATTTCCTGTTTTATGTTTTTGTGGTTTTGTTTCTGTTTTATGCTACACGATATTTATTCTGGGATGGATGGATGGATGGATGGATGGATGGATGGAATTTCTCCGTCGTGTGGAGATTGGCATATGCTTGTTAGCCTCCAGACACTGGTCTTGCTTCCGATTGTAATGTGATAATACCTTGTGTCCAATGAAGAAAATACGCATTTCAGCAAATGTGAGAAACTACAAAAGCTACTGACGTTATAATGTCGCGAACCAGTTACGTTGATATGCGTTAGTGGGTGCGATTCTCGATACTGGAGGAAACCATACTTAACTGTGACAGTTCACTTTCTGTATGTAAAAGAATTTAAACATGGTAACTCCAATGCAAAGTGAAAAGTACGCCTACATTTTCCACGTAGACGGTTCTAGTGGTATGCTATAACAATTTCAATTTTTTTTGTTTTAATTGGCAGTGAATGTTTTGATTGTGTTGTATTTTACATAGAATTGTTTAGTCTAATCATTGCTGTTAATTACATTGCACTTCCTTATTTGAACTGAAAGTGACGCTGTTGATCAGGGTGATGCTGTTCCGTCATCAGATTTAGAGAAGAGCCTGCCTCTTGTTATTCTGAGATTCGAGAAAGCATTGGGAGGGCACACTTTTCTCCGACAGCACAATATATTGTACGGGATTTTTGGAGATCTCTGATTGCGTTTTTCCGTCATCGGGACGCTTGCATCATATAACCGGAATATCAGTTCAGTTTTGATTAGAACGACATTGCTTGACCGCTTATTGAGCTGCGGGGAAAATGTCGGCCAAACCAGCAACATGGCAAGTAGCATGCATCTTTCTCCTTTCTGTCGTTTCTGTTAATGGACAGGTGCGTTTATCAGTACCAGAGGAGATGGAGAAAGGGTCATTAATAGGTAACATTGCGAAAGATCTTGGTTTGGATATAAAGAGACTTAGATCGGGCAACGCGCGTGTATATACTGGAGACAATACTGAATACGTAGAGTTGGACAGAGAAAGGGGCCTCCTCCTCGTTAAAGAAAGAATTGATCGCGAATCGCTTTGTGGAAAAACAATTCCATGCGCATTACATTTTCAGATCATTTTAGAAAATCCGATGGAATTCTATACCGTTATTCTGGAGATTACAGATATAAACGACAATGCACCAGTTTTTAAAAAGAGTGAATTTAGATTTGAAATAAGCGAGTCGGCTGTGACCGGAGCCAGATTCGTCCTGGAAAAGGCAGTGGATTTGGATGTAGGTGTTAACGACCTACAGGCTTATTCTCTTGACCCAAAAGAGAATTTTCACCTAAAATTACACAGCCAGCCAGATGGAAGTAAAAAAGTGGAAATGGTTTTAGGGAAACAGCTTGACAGAGAAAAGCAGGATAAACTGACGCTTTTGCTAACCGCTATGGATGGTGGCGACCCGCCGATGTCTGGTACAGCTCAGATACATATTACCGTACTCGATGCGAATGACAACGCTCCTGTTTTTACACAGCCTGTATACAAAGCAACCGTAACAGAGAATGCAGCTAAAGGCACACTCTTAACGACAGTGAGCGCGTCTGATTTAGACGAGGGTCCATATGGTAAAGTGACCTATTCTATTTCAAATAGTATGGACGATATGCTAGATTTGTTTGAAATCGACCAAATCAGCGGAGAAGTGAGATTATCTGGTGAAATCGATTATGAAAAGGCCAGACATTACCAAATAGATATAAAAGCAAATGATTACGGCGGGCTCTCGGATTCCAGTAAAATTATTCTCGATGTTACGGATGTAAACGACAATAATCCTTTAATTAACTTCATGTCGACATCAAAGTCAATACCAGAGAATTCACCTCAAGACACGGTAGTAGCCATACTGACAGTGAAGGACCCTGACTCTGAGAATAACGGAATAGTTCATTGTCTTATTGATAATGTTCTTCCGTTCTCCATTAGATCAACCTCGAATGGTTTCTACAGTCTTGTTACGGCGCAGCCTTTAGATCGAGAAGCACAATCTGAATATAATATAACTATTATATGCGCTGATGAAGGAATCCCTTCACTTTCCAGTAGCGTCATTTTGAACATTAAGATATTAGACGTGAATGACAATGCGCCGGTCTTTGACAGAAATTCATATGATGCCTATTTAATTGAAAATAATGCACCAGGGCTATCTATATTTTCAGTGAAAGCCAGTGATGCAGACTGGAACCAAAATTCGCGGATTTCCTATATACTGGAAGATTCGTCTGTAAATGGAGTGCCGATATCGTTTTATGTGTCGGTTAACTCCGATACTGGAGTAGTTCATGCCTTGCGCTCCTTGGATTACGAGCAAATAAAGGATTTTCAGTTTCGCGTAAAAGCGCAAGATGGTGGATCACCTCCGCTGAGTAGTAATGTGACTATAAAAATATATATCTTGGATCAGAATGACAATGCACCTCAGATTCTCTACCCAGCTCCTCCAAGTGGCTCAGCAGTGGCTGAAATTGTGCCTCGTTCAGCAGAAGTCGGATATCTCGTCACGAAAGTTGTCGCCGTAGACGTGGACTCTGGACAGAATGCCTGGCTCTCATATAAAATGGTGAAGTTATCCGACAGAGCCCTGTTCGAAGTGAGTTTACAGAATGGTGAAATAAGAACTATACGCCCGATCAGTGATAAAGATGCTGTCAAACAAAAACTATCCCTTATAGTGGAGGACAGCGGCCAGCCGCCTAAGTCTGCTACAGTCAATGTTAACGTGGCGGTGGCGGACAGCTTCCCAGAAATGCTAGCGGAGTTTAGTGATACTACCACTGACAAGGATTTTAATGACAATATGACTTTTTATTTGGTTTTGGCTCTGGCTGGAGTTTCATTCCTTTTTATTATTTCAATCATTACCATAATATCAGTGAAATGCTACAGGTGGAGGTGCGAACGAATGTTTTATAAATCTGGCGGGAACTTGCCCGTTATCCCGTACTACCCACCGCTTTACGCAGACGTCGGAGGGACAGGGACTCTTCAGCGCGTGTACGATTACGACGTCTGCGGGACTACTGACTCCAGGAGGAGCGATCTGAAATACGGCAGGCCGTGTAGTCAGAGCGTCATCAGTCTGGATGCCAGTGGAACACAGACGCTGATGCATAGCGAAAAATGCGTAGAAGTCAACAGGAATTCAGAAGAAAAGGTGAGAGTTGTGACCGCCTATTTTAGAGTGTTCTCGTCTTTTTCAACGTTTGGTATATGAATTTCCACGTAAAATGTTGCTTTATGAAAATAGTTTTGGTATCATTTAATAGCTCACTTTATTGAAATGCCCATGATTTAAAGATACATAAACCTATCCAAAATATCATTTAATTTCAGCATTGTACATGTTGTATATTCTTGTTTCCAATATATGAGTGAAACATTAACAAATTTTATCAAAAATAAAACTTCTAGTTTCAATCCTACTAGTGTAAACCAACATTTTTCGATATATTATCTATAAAATTTCTGGATGTCTCTTCCAGTGTCTTGAGCTCGGTGGAATGTTGCTTTGCTCATTGAGGTTAGAGTAATGGAACTGGATTTGGATGTATAATATCCTCTACTATCAGTATCCATTTGGCAGGGATGGGAATCCATTTTTCTTAAATATAAGGCTTTAGATGAACTGCTTATAACACTTATACTTTGAGTCTTGGCATCCTATCTGTCATAATAATGTGATCTTGCAGATATCTTGTATATTTTACTCATTATCAACAGCAATAACAAAACTAATTTTATAATGACTTGCCTATTGGCTCACTTCTGCTGTGTGTATTTGCAGTTTACATGTTTTCTCATTGCCACATGCTGTAGGTTTCACAGAGATGCTCCAGTTTCTTGCAGTGATGATAATAAGCATCTCTCAATTGCTCATAGAAAATGTATGTATGTGCCCTGCAATGCAGTGACATCCCATACAGGGTGTCCCTCTGCTTTGTGCCCTTTGCTGTCTGAAATAGCCTCCTGGCCCCTATGTTACCCTGCCTAGGATATACTCTTGATGGGTAGATTTAATTGAAAGGTGGCTCTTATGTTGATTCTAAATGTACAGAAAATTATTATGAATTAATATATGGTTAATAAATATTAGTTATCCATTTTCATATTAAAATGAAAGTTAAGATTTATGTTGTAATGCTATTTTATGTAAATATTTATTATGCTCAAATTTAATCTTAAAATCTAAAAATGAGGCTGACAGTAAAACAGTAAAAGCGATATATAGTACCAAGGTGATAATAATGAGTATGGAGTACTGATTTTTAAAATTGTCATTTTTGACACACAAAGCACAACAACAAAATGTATCCTCTGCATTTAATGCATATGACATTGTGACACAGCAGGGGGCAGCTACTTGAGCGTCCGGGGAGGAGTGCTTGGGGACGGTACCATGCTCAGGGTACCTTAGTGGTACTTGCAGGTTTGATTACACAGTTGCATCCCTAACCTCACTAGCTCTGCAAACTGGCTGTGTTCTGTTTTTGACTGGTCCTGTATGCAATGTACAAAAGATTCCTAACAGACAGTGGTTTTCAATATTTTTTCAGTAGAACTTCTGAAAATGATGTTGACTGTTTGATATTTGCTTCCTTACTCTAGTAGGCCAAAAGAGTGGATTCATCTTATTCTTTGGAACTTCACCAATACTGTACACTATAGAGAGGAACTTTGGTGGAATAAAAATAAATGGAGCAAAATACAACTAGTAAACTATTAGCCAAAGAAAGAAATGCTTAAAAGATTAGCTTTCAGCCAAAAAAAAAACTAAAAAGCATAAAAAAATATATATATATATATATATTGGTATTCACAAATAGTAATATATAGATTGGGTTAAATAAAATCTAATTAAAAATGTGATGTTGACAGAAATTGCAGTTATACAAATACATTAATGTTGTACTTGTGGAACAATGCATTTGGTGCAGTTTCTGCTCAGTGCTCTGAGTGCCGCTGTTGATTGCTGTGTGTGAGGTTTAAATCCTTTTGCCAGAGCCACCCTTATCATACTGCATGTAGGAAGGACGGTTGCCGTATTCAGTGCTGGGAATACGACAGAAAACGGAGAAAACATCGCAGTGGCTTCCATTCGTTTTTTTGTTTGATATATCGGGAGTTAAATACCATAACAGAATCGGACGCCGTTCATATTGATATGAAAACGTTTTCGTTTTATTGAGAAACGATGATATTTTTTCATTTTCTCGTCTATTCTGAGCACATTCGTCAGGTTTTGAAATGGCAGCTGCGCTTTCTCGTCCTGTGTGTTTGCATCGCGAATGATATTTACGGACAAGTCCGATATTCTGTTCCAGAGGAGACGGCGAAAGGCTCGTTTGTGGGGAATATCGCACAAGACCTCGGTCTGGATATACAGCG
>JAODKL010000002.1:2951795-2965284 GCA_026780765.1 Petrocephalus schoutedeni
AGCTCTCAGTAAGACAGTTCCTTGAGAATGCCTGGCTCACTCATGTGGTTCCGTACATGCTGCCAGGCTCCAGGTGACCCATCTCCCGGCTGCATATCCTGCACACAGTCGCAGGGCAGTTAGGCAACTTGACATGTCTGAATGGCTCGAACTTTGCGTTTCTGTGGTTGTGTGTGTATGTGTGTGTGTGTGTTTGTGCGTGTGTGTGTGTGTGTTTCCCTGCAATACACTAGCATCTCACCCAGCTTGTACTCCAGCCTTGTATCCTGTACATTCTGGTACAGGTTGCAGGCTCCCTGTGACCCAGTCTCTGAAAAGCGCTTGTAAGATTGACACGTGTGTTTTACAGCAGGCCCTTTTGACTTCTGGATCGGGAAAGCCATTCCTTTCCCTAAAATCAGTTTTGACCCATCCATTTACCTGTCTTTCTTAGCAAAAGTTAGTTTCCTTATGGTGCACTGCCATCACAATGATATTCATGTAACAGTTTAAAAAGAAAAAAAATCTGCTTTATCATTATATGAACTGAGTGTGTTTTCATTGGAAACATACAGGCTCAGTGAGCTGGATTGTTGGCAGGGTTTGAGGTTCCCGATGTTGTTAAGTGGTTTCCTCCAGGTGCTCAACAGTCGAAAAACACGCTGTGGTTGATTGGAGTTGCCAAATTGCCCATAGGTGTGCATGTGAGTAAATGGTATGTGAGTGTGCCCTGCGATTGGCTGGTGCCCCTTGCTGTGTTGTTCCCTGCCTTGTGCCCGTACCCGCCTTGCGCCCGTACCCGCCGGGATAGACTCCAGCCCCCTCACAGCCATGAATTGGCAAAGCGGGGACAGAAAATGGATAGACTGTTATTTACTTACAAATCCTGCTCTGTGTGTGTGGGGTTAAATGCTCTCTCCCTGTTACGGCCGTGCTTTCCCACAGCATGAAAGCACGGCCCTGTGTGCATGTGTGTATGTGCCTTACAATCAGCTGGCTTTCCTTCCCCATTCCTTCATTAACTAACTACTTGCTACTGGACTACTGCTGGACAAATGCATAGATAAAATATATATAATATAAAATGCTATAACAACAATCTTAAAAACAAATTTAATAGCAAAGCAAACTCCCATGTGCTGCTGTTTTGAATTAGTTAGCATAATTCCTCATAATTCTTCTCAAAATGGGGAGTATAGAGAGATGGAAAGTTCAGGTCCAGACACTAAAAATCCAGACCAAGATTCTGTTTCAATGAGCCAGATGAGGATTCCGTTACTGGTTGGTTGAAAGAAAATCTTGGTCTGGATTTGCACTTTTTGGACCTGAACTTTCCACCTCTGGGAATATAATACTTGGCAGCACAGTTTGGCTCAGGTTTCGATGAAAATATACCTCAAATCTCAGTCCAAGCATACAAAGAACTGGTCCATAGCCTAGTCTTTCATTTCTCTTTTCTTTTTCTGTACCGATATATTGGAATAGTGGTTTGAATAACTACTGAAATAACATAATATATGACATAAGTTGTTGAAGCTGAGTTGTACCACATGTCCCGGCTAGTCCAAAATGGATGCATCATTTGTGGATGATAAAGCTAAACTGTTTCTGTTATGCATGTGTTTGCATGTATGATGCCATTATATTTGTGTATAATGGCATTCCTCTGTGTGTGTGAATGCGTACGGCAAACGCTTACCGTGTTTGTTTTGTGGTTAGTAAGATTTACATTTCCCTTTAGTTTGTTCTAAAGGTATTTGCAGGTATTTAAATAGCCATTGAGCTATTTAAAGAAACAGTGAATGCCGAAATTGCTTTGTTTAGTCATTTGTGTTTTGTTTCATCCCTTCCTGCTGTGGGGGCTGTGTGCTGTGTATAAGGTGTATAAGGTAATCCCTGTAAAGCAGAAAGTGAATTAAAGGGAGACCTGGCCATAGTGGGCAAGGAGGCAGCCTGCTGACCCGGTCTTTCACAGCACAATGCACCATCCGGAAACCTGTACCTGCAGTCTGTGTCATTATAATAAAGTCCACTAAGTCCCATTTCGACAAGTCTGCGAGTCGCATCAGTTACTCACTCCCATGCCAGGGGCTCAGCCTGATCCAGAACCATGACAGTGTATTTCCAGTCACCTGTACCCTGTCTTAAAAGAGGGGAGACTGATTATAATAACTTAGTCGTTAAGTAACAGCTTTGTTTTTGCAGGTTCATCCATGCTCACATACCAGTGACCATAAAACAGGGTTTGATCCAAACAGAGGCAGTCATACTTCTGTGTATGTCACTGTTGTAATCGCAATATTGCACCAACAAAACATAATTCGGTGGATCAGTTTTAGAATCAGAATCAGTTTTATTGACCAAGCAAGGTGACACAAGGAATTTGACTTGACATTTTGCGCCAGTACAAACAAAACAATTGACATTAAATAAATAAAGTAGATAAATATGTATACAGTATATGTCTTCTGTTTGGCAATGCAGCAGTTTATGTTCCATCCATTTTCCAACCCACTTATACTTTCTGGGTCACAGGGGGTCCGGAGCCTATCCCGGACACTACCAGCACAAGGCGGGGAACAACCCAGGATGGGGGGCCAGCCCCTTACTGGGCACCCCCACACACCATTCACTCACACATGCACACCTACGGGCAATCTAGTAACTCCAATTAGCTTCAGCATGTGTTTGCACTGTGGGGGGTAACAGGAAGAAACCCCACGACAACATGGAGAGAACATGCAAACTCCACACACACGCAGCCGGGGGCAGGATTCGAACCCCGGTCCCAGAGGTGTGAGGCAACAGTGCTAGCCACTGTAGCATTTTATGTTATTGCATCATAAAATATCAATGTGTTTGACATGGTGTTTTTGTAAAAATGACATCAGAGAATTGTATTAATATGAAAGAATGCATTACTGGAGATAAGCATGTCTCTCTGTTTCTGTGTTCTCATCTGATTATTGTGGCGACCATTGGCTCCATGGGGGAGGAGCTGTCCTTCTGTGTATCTGCTGCTTTCTGATTTCTGGACACTGTGCCTGAGTGCCTACAAGGACACAGCCAGAGTCAGTAATTTACATAGAAACTTTATAGCTTGCTATAAAAGCTTTTATTATTATTATTTTTTTTGTAAATATTTATTTTTGAATTTCTTTGTATAAATATCTTTATATTTTCATAAGAAAAAAAAAAGTCTGACTCGGGCTGTAACTGAGCTGTCCGGTCTCATGCTGATCACTGTTATCTGTACATACTGTGCCATCTATAGTGTGCCATGTTCAGCTTTATCTGAGTCACTCTAAATGCCGTTTTCTCAGTGTTTTCCCAGCATGTCTTGCTTTCATGTTCTTCACATTGTGCAGAGGAGGCCCTGTGCTTAGCTGTGCCTTTGGAAAAATTCAGTCGAAATAATGCACAGTTGTTGCCTAGTGTGTATGAACATAAGGGTCCTGTCCCATCATCAGAGCAGCTACTTTAAAGAGCTATACATTTTTAATCAAATATCTGTTGTTTTTATTACAGCAAAAGGCTATTTGAAACACAGACTGCTGAATATAGTAACTGTTGCTGTGTACTTGTCTCGCAATGGCTATGTCAAGTTGCATTTTTAACCATTGTTGGGGTGAATTTATTTGTACGTAACATATTATGGGGCTGGCAGCGGTGGTCCTGTGGTTAGCACTGTTGCTTTACACCTCTGGGATTCAAGTCTCTGCTATGGTTCATGTGTGTGGAGTTTGCATGCTCTCCCTGTGTCGGCGTGGGGTTTCCTCCTGTTACTCTGGCTTTCCAGTCCAAAAACACGCTGAGGCTAATTGGAGTTACCAAGTGTGCCAGTGTCAATGAATGGTGTGTGAGTGTGCCCTGTGATGGGCTGGCACCCCATCCTAGGTTGTTCCCTTCCTTACAACCACAGGCTTCAGTCACCCTGGAAAATGGACGGATGGTAATATATCATGGATCAAATACACTGTAGGTTTTTCCTCATAGGTCCATTTACCTGTATATCGCCACTCACTGTTGGTATGTGCGCTGGAGTTTACAAAAAGGGGTTTTGCATTGGGTCTCATTAGCTGTAATACGGCCTTTTCTTGCTCTGCTATAACAGAATTCAGTTTACCTTATTCACTGATTCTTCTATGCTGTTAGCTTGTCTTTTAGACAGCGTTGGGCTGCAGCCCTGCCCCATGCTATTAGGCTGACATTCTTCTGGCCTGCAGTGACCTGGACTTCTAACACTATAGCATTTTCCCATTTCCCCTTGGCTAGCACAGATCTCAGCTAAAGCATTAGTCACCACTGTGTTCTACCAGATCTGCAGTAAGCTGCACTGCAGCATTGCCCTGTTCTGTCTCTGCCGTTCCTGCAGAGATCTGTGGTGGTGAGCGCCGCTCAGACCCCCTGCAGAGCCCACATGTAAGGTGACCGCAGCTCCGCAAGCTCAACCCTGCATGAGGGATTCTGACGTGAAGCCTGTCTGGGGCAGATAGACAGCGCCTCTCCAGCACTGCAGCCCTCCATGCTCTCCACACCTTAAGCATTTATCATTTACTGCTAAATGCAGGCAATTCTAGGGACTTTTAGGTCCCTAAGCAAGAAAACTGCATGGGGCCCGTCAACTCCCCCTCCCCCTACATGGTAAAATTAATTACTATTATTTTAGCACGAAGTATAAATTAATGATATCAACAAGTAATTTATTAACACAGAATGCACAAATGAAACAGATTTGTCTTGGCGATGTCCTGTCCAGTCGGCCACCACCGCGGGCTGCCTGCTGGATTGGGGCCACTGGGAGTTGCCTGATTTGCCCGTGCTGTTGTTTTGCATCTGCTGTTAAAAGTGACAGTGATTGGATCACCTGGAGGGTGTGTTTATGGAAGTGTTGCTCTTAATTAATTTGCCATATTTGATTGGTCAAACAGACAAGAAAAGCAGGATGTTTAAGAGCATGTTAAAAAGTGTGCTTCTGTGTCAAAGGGAAAGAGAGAGCACTCGTCCATGGTACAGTGAGCTATTTTACCTGAGTGTTTAAGAAATAGTAGAACAATACAGTATTGGGATGTAACACCAAAGTTTTGAAACAGATAAGTGAATCCCAGTTCCTGTGCTTTTTTGTATTGGGTTTTAGTGGACTTGGCATTAGTTAAGTCAGTTCTATAAACTGGGTTTAATAAGTGTTTACTGAGTTCTGGGGAAAAAATAGGGCTTGTTTATGTATTTTGGCTGAAATGCTGAAGTTCCTGAAACTGGTTCATTTTGTGAGTAAGTGATGGGCTCAAGGACTTGGGATGGGAATGTTCAGTAAATTACACGTCACCTTTGGTGTGATGGAAGTGTGAACTCCCACTCCTGTGTGCGTGCGAGCGTGAGTGAGCATAAATGATGGACTGCTTGAATTTTCGGGTTCGCTTGAGTGAATAATGAAACCCTCCGTGTAGCAGTGAGGGAGTAATTTACTCTTCATTCTGTCTGTGTACATGTGACACTGCCCTTACAGATGTGCAGCCTGCTAATACCCCTGTCATCCATGCAGCTTTCAAAGCAGCAGCTCATAGATGGAAATTGGAGTATTTATAAAAATGAAAAAGGGTCAGGGACATTATTCCTGTCTTTTTCTTATGCGAATACAAAATTACGCATGGGAAATGCTGAGCCCTTACTGCCCATCTTATTTGGGTGTGGCTCTCCACAGCATTGCAGTGGTTTTATCTGCTGAGTGAGTGTGCCCCAGTACTGGTTCCTTTTCTATCCCTGGGTCATGGAGTATTTGATGTTCCCTGTATCTGCTCTCTGCCTGTCTAAAGCCTCTTTCTTCCCTTTTCCCAACCTCCAGCCTGGCCTATTTTCTTGCCCTTCCCCTTCCGTGATCTCTGTCTCCCTCTCCCTCCCTCTCTCTCTCTCTCTCTCTCTCTCCTCCTTCTCTAGCTGTGTCGTGTCTCTGAAGAACGTTATTGGATTGCTTCTTGTATTAGTCCCTGGACTATCTCCTTCCACTGGTTTCTGATGCTTGTTTTTTTTTTTTTTCTTTGTCAGGCAGCCTGTCTTTTTTTTCTCGTTAGCTCATAGGACAGAAGGTGGGATGTGTTGCCGTGGAAACTGTCTGACTCACTCTAGAGGCCGTACCATTTTTAGAACAACGGGGGGGGGGAGGCGCAAGTAGGGGCTGAATGAAATGCTGCATATATCTGTGAGGAATATCACATAAAGGGTTGGAAAGGCAAAAAGCCGCCCCTGTTGGATGCCGATGGATTTTTCCGTAGCCTGCAGCTATCTGTACATTGGTGGGGGGAGGGGCGGAGCACTTCTGCAGGGTGTGTGTTTTATATTTATAATGTAAGGGCTAGGAATCGGGATGTGTACGTTTGTTTGTTTATTTGTTTGTGTCATGGTCTGTGAGCCTGTTTATCTGATTTAATAATAATTCATACACAATAATAATTCATACACAATTATGGTTATGCGTAGTGACCTACATCACTATTATGACTAAAAGAATGGCACCATTATTAATTTATTGCATCACGTGATTTGTTTTATTAGATCACACTATTTTAGCGGTTGTTATACATGAATTAAAATGCTACCTGGACACTCTGACTGCAGCAAATTCTGTTGCACCCAGAACTGACTGCCACTGCAGTCCTTTCGGGCCAAAAATCCACACACTGCGGGACTGAGTGACGAATCACAGTCCCCATTACTGCTGTTACCATGATGCTCCCCCCGCAATGTTCCAGCAACAAATGGTTTGGAGTCATAGGTCATGTACAATCATATAAAACACTGCTCTTATTTTATCTTTTTTCTCTCCCTCCTCTTTTCTTTTCTTACACCTCAGTGTAAACAAAAGCATGTTTACATTTTCAAACATTAGAGCATTTCATAAATGTATGTCAGTAGGCCCATGGCCAATGCAGGATGTTTCTAACATATTGCTATTTATCCTTTTTTTTTGTTATTATTTCTTCTGGGTAATCAGACTAAATCGAAATACACTGCAATTTTTCCATAAAATAGATGCCATGTAATCTAATTTAATTGATTATTTCATTATTGTGATGTGGTCACCATTGATATTAAGACTAATGTTACTGTGGTCATTACACTAAAGAGTTTATGGAGTTCAGTAAGGTAGGTATGGTCACCCCAAAATCAAAAATAATGTCCTGGAAATTATTTCTTGAAGCTGTCCAAGTAGCCCCTTGAATGTCGTGGGAAAAAACATGTGAGCTCTTTCTGCTCACCTCCCTACAGTGTCTCCCCTTTTCGCCGTCAGCAACCTAAGCCGTCTATCTGGAACCTGGTTGCTATGTGGAATATATTCCTAACGCTCCAGTACACCGACACCAGCGCTCACACATTTCAGTGTTATTGCAGAGCGAGATCACAGAATGATCCTCAGAAAATAGAGGGCCTGAGTATTTCAGGAAGCTCACGTATGTAACGTGTGGGACAGACATGCGGAAGCCTGCACAGTCACATGGCAGTCGCATGGCACCAATGGGAAGTAATGATGCACATGCCGGCCCCTGAGAGTGACTCCTCTGCCCTGCCACGTCCGGAGGGCTGTTTAGAATAAGAACATGTATGTCCGAGTAAAGAGGGGGAGATTGGCCTGTGTTGCTTGTTTGAATATCCAGTATATATGTACTGTATATGTAAAATTATACTATACATTGAGTATTTGAAATATAAATTTTGCCTCCATAACTCAACATCCCCACTTCCCTTCCTCTAACGAAATATAACTTTTTCCATCCTGTCTGAACCCGCTGTATTTTTTAATTTATACTAATAGCAATCATTTAAGTCATCTTTGTTGTTACTGAAGAATCTGTATGCTGATGATTTCCCCCTCAGCTGCCTTTGTTCCAGGTTGAAGAGAACTTTATCTTTGGCCGACATTTTCCAGAATCCTCCTTCTCGCTTTTTTTTTTTAGCCAGCTTCCAAAGTGATGCATTGCAAAGCAGTGCCACAGCGGGCCCGTTTTCACCCTGCTCGGCCCGGCCCAGTGTCCGTGACGGCTTTCGGGCGCTGGCACGGCCCTTCCCTGGTTCCCTGCTGCTTCATACCTTCCAGCACCTGTCAAACCAAAACCGTTTCTCTCTTTATTCAGAGATTGCATCCTCCCTGTTTCTCGCCTGTGCCTAGACCATCAGTCCCTTTCCCCAGAATGACTGTCCCCTCGATCCGGCCTCCATTCGTCTTCCCTTTTCCAAAGAATATCTGCTTTTTTGCTTCAACTAATCTCTTCTTTTTTCCAGGCTAAATGCCCTTTAGGTCAAATTAACATTTTTGTTTTCAAACTAACTGCCAGGTTTACTTGGATTGCCATCTCCCTTTTTCCAGTCTGACCATCCCTTTTATTGGAATATATACATATTTTTTGTTTTTTTCACAATGTCTGCCCCTAACACTGAGGCTCGCTGCTCCTCTGCTCAGAATACCGTCTCAGCCTGAGGTGATTGACCCTCTTCTGGGATACATACAGCAGAGGAGAGTGATTTCTTAGCTACACATGATGCAGCATCTATTATTAATGAAGCCTCATCTTCTTTCTCATTGCAGTGTTACAGGACCAGAGTTGACATGTATTTTGCAGTTCCAGGTTGGATTCAAGCATTGTCCCATATTGTACAAATCTCAATATTTAATGCTACTTTTCTGTCTTCCTTTTCCATGGTGTTCCTGCTGTCCATTGACGTGCCTCCCATAAAGGTAAGAACATTTTTTTATTTCACCACCTACACAATATCTAAATAAATCACAGACAACAGCATCAAACCTAATGCATGAATTTACACCTGGTTTTCTAATCACAGACGCAGGCTAGTATACTAGGTATAGAGTTAGTGATAGAGATGTATACAATGTTAAATCTAGTACAAAATGACAAGTCAGAGGTCAGATTAAAGGAAGAACTTTCATGCCCATTGTTTCACATTGAATGAATAGATAATTAGACCTATTTATCTCTGCACCCATTATCCTGCTACTTACCCAATACAGTCTCAGTAGCTGCCTGTTTATGTCTATTAATATATTTAAGTAAGGTGTGACAATAGCCTGCCACACTGACCAGGGGGGACAATATGACTTCAGATGTTGCTTTAATGTGGGGGTAATCACAGTCCTTCTACACCTGTGCCAAAGCAGCACACTTAAAGCATAATTGCTTTTCAGTGCGCAGTTTAGCTCATCTCTTCTGGCCTCTGCATTGCTGCAGATCTTTCAGCTAGTGGCAAACTCCCAGCACTGAAGGATTGCTGACTCTCTAATTATTATGATTTGCTCAGTGCTTCTTGGAAAGGACATATTTCGGATTTGTCTTTCAAGGCCTCTGGAGAGGTGTGGAAAGCGTACACACTGAAAAAATAATTTGAAGTGGGGGAGAGGAGGAATACAGGCTGAATAGCATTATCTTCATTTTCACGATTGACAAAAAACTGACACCCTAATTATAAATCTAAAAATCTGCCTATATGTCTGAGTAACTCAAGGATTTTCGCAAATATCAGTATGTCTTTCCATTAAGTGGCCATCTGTTCTCTTCTAAATACTAACGTTCCACTGGCCTTACCCTCCTCTCCTACACTAATATGTGGTGCCTAATCTATCTTGCATGGGGAAATTACTGGCCAGAGGTCAATTTATGAATTTATATGAGACGCAAAACCACATTCAGACTCGAATGAGGACCAGGACATCTTATCCACTTACTCTTCACGTCATCTGATGCTTTTGGGTAAATGAATAAAGGTAATCAGAATTGGTGTGACACAACAGCGACAGCACCCTCTGCTGCTCTGGCAAACACCGAAGGATGCACAGGCTAGCACGGCTGCACTATCAGGCAGCAACTTGCTTATAATAGTTTTTATTGAAGTTCTGACCTGTTTATAAAGTGCTTCTTATCACAGATTGTTCAAGACCTCCAGTCTTTGCATACATCAAGCCAAATAAGCACAATGCTCAGAAATATGCATCTATCTCTTTGTTAGTTTCTGTGCTTGAAAAAAAACGTACTGGGTTCGGATTTCGTTCTGTTGTTAATTTGTGTGTGTGTGTGTGACAAGTAGTAATTACAATATATTTACAATAATAACAGAAACAATAACAGTCTTAAATTCTCTTAATCCTTCATGATAAAGGATATATTACCTAAGAATACTATGGTAAATATACGCTAAATTTTTTTTTTTAATTATGTCGGCAACAAAATATTTTTAAACAGTTTTGTTTATGCACGATACCCGTACTCGAGCAATATCCTTTATATTCTGGCTTCCAGCTGGCAAGGCAAATTCCCATGTATTTAGTCTGTAAAATGTGGCGACGGCTGCTTCATTCGTAGCGGCGCCTGTCACGTGACTCCCCGGGCGGAGGCTCGTGCTGTATGTTTATTTATAACGGCGCCTGTGGAATCTGGCACGTGGCCACGCAGGCTTGCGCTTGCAGCAGCGCGCGCGAGCCGCCTGTGTGGCGCTGTTCACCGCCGTGGTGCTGAAACCCTCTGAAAGCGGGATGTGCCGATTGCATTCGCTCGGTCCGATTATGTCTGCACATCGGTGTAGCACTTATGATTTTTTAAGTATATAGCACTGCTAATACTTAATCCGTGTTTAATCTTGCTGCTACGGCATTGGTTACTCTGTTGCTGGGTAGACGGTATGGAATTCATTGATTTGATTGGCTGTTGGCGAGCGCTATGATAAAATGACAAAAAATATGCGAGTTCAATCTTTTCTTGATTTAATATTTATACGAATGCCATAATGTTAGTTATCGTTGTATGTGCTATCGTAACGTTTATAAACAGTGATAACATTATTAGGCGACAAAGAAGCGTCTGTGTGTATGTGCCTCTGTGCTGGCCTTTTCATACCCCCGCCCACGGCGTGTAAGGAGCTCAGCGGTCTGGTAAAGAGAAAATTATGGCACACGCTGTGAGAGGGCTCCTAGCCTGCGCTTCCCTCTCCCCGCCACACGACGGCACAACAACATCTAAGTGAACAGTTACACAAAATATGTTACTATTGCGTGTTAACGGACAGTGTTCTATAATGCATATTAACAATATGAAATTGGCCATAATTCATATTCCAAATCGTATTATTATTTATTTATAATAATGAATAATAATAATATTGTTTTTATTATTATCATCATTATTAGTATTATTGTTCACATTAGTACTACTCCTACTAATAGTAATAATAATAATAATTAGTGTTGTTATTATTATTGTGTTGATAATAATTGTAATTATAGCTAATTATTGTTATTAGTAATTGTAATATCAACAAAAGCATAATAATAATAATAATAATACGTATTGTATATCAATAATACATAATAATACTAGTTATTATGCTTATTATTATATTTGCTATACATGTTACACGATACAAGATGGAAGTTTTGACCTTTTCTGGCATATTCTCATTGCACTTTTGACACATTCTGACGTGAAAATCTTTTTTGGTGTAAAACACAGCGTTAGACATGCAGGTTTTTTTTCTTTCTTTTTGTAAATTGCCGCAGAACTGCGATTGGCCAAATCTGCTAGGAGCTGTGCTCCAATAAGAAACGCTGCTGTGGTAGGAGATCGACTCCCCCCCCACACACACACACACACATATGCGTACATGCACCGTAGACAGAACGGCAGTTCTAAGATGTGTAGACCTGAAGGTAGGAAACAACGCTGTAATATGTGCCAGTACTGTAATATTACGCTGTTCCCTGGTAGCTTGGAGTACTGCATTTTTTTGGAAGAAAAATGTGCGTGAATATCGTCATCTTTATGGATCGAGGAACAATGAGGAATCCATTGTACCAAAGGCAGTGGCTCTGGTGGTTGCTTTTTCTTCCCTTGTGGAGTACAACAGACGGGCAGATTCGTTACACCATTCCAGAGGAGCTCAAACTGGGTTCTGTCGTTGGGAATTTAGCTAAGGATCTGGGTTTGGGAGTTCGGGAGATGTATGACCGCAAATTAAGGATCGCCTCAGAAGCTGGTAAGCAGTATTTCAACGTAGATCTTGGGAAAGGTGAGCTGGCGGTAAGAGAGAGAATCGACAGAGAGACTCTGTGCGAACAAAGCGTCCCTTGCCTTTTACCATTTGAAGTCGTAATTGAAAACCCATTGCAGCTTTTCCCTGTTGAAATTGAAATACAAGATATCAATGATAATGTTCCTAGCTTTTCGGCGGCTGAACGGGTTTTGAAAATTAGCGAACTAGTTGCTCCGGGAGCCAAATTTATTTTGGAAAATGCACGAGATGCTGATGTAGGTGCAAATTCGTTGCGATCCTATAGCATTAGTAAGAATGAATATTTTAAATTGAATGTTAAAACCCATAAAGATGGAACAAAGATTCCTGAACTCGTTCTTGAAAAATCCCTTGACCGAGAGGATGAACCGGTTCACAAGCTTGTTCTGACAGGGTTTGACGGAGGAAATCCAGCGCAATCCGGAACCTCGCAAATTACAGTTACGGTGACTGATATTAATGATAACCCGCCTCAATTTGAAAAGGCTTCATACGAAGCGGTGCTGAATGAAAATACAGCACCAGGTAGTAAGGTTCTGCAAGTGCGGGCGACAGATGTAGACGACGGTCTTAACGGTGAGGTGGAGTATTTATTCGGTGATCAAACAGTCCATGAAGTGACTGCCTTACTTGACATTAACTCGCAAACGGGTGAGATCACCGTAAAAGGGCGGATTGACTACGAGCAAACAAACCTGCTTAAATTCGACGTTCTCGCGAAAGATAAAGGGAGTCCGGAAATGGAGGGACATTGTAGTGTTCAGGTGGAGATTTTGGATCTCAACGACAATATCCCGGAGATAACCGTGACCTCACTGACCAGTCCGGTACCCGAGGACTCTGCTGTGGGAACGGTAATCGCACTCATCAGCGCGAAAGACGCGGATTCCAGCGAAAATGGGAAAGTAAAGTTAAGCTTGACACCAAATTCCGTATTTCAGCTAAGTCCCTCCGTGTCAAACCACTACGCGCTAATAACCAATGGTCCTTTAGATCGGGAATCTTACGCTGAATATAGTATAGACATAGCTGCAAGGGATTCGGGAGCAGTATCCTTATCTAGTATAAAAACTGTGACAGTAGCTATTTCAGATGTCAATGACAACCCACCCATTTTCTCTCAACCGTCATACACAGTGTATATAAAAGAAAACAGCCCCCCAGGGATGATTGTATGCTCCGTATCTTCTTCGGATTTAGACATGGGTGATAATGCCAAAATTTCATACTCAGTCCTGGATTCAAAAGTGCAAGACTTATCTGTCTCCTCGTATGTTTATATTAATGCGGATAATGGCAGCATTTACAGCATGCAGTCATTTGACTATGAAAAACTGAAGGTATTTCAGATCGTGGTCCAGGCGAAAGACCAAGGCTCTCCGTCTCTGAGCAGTAATGTTACTGTTCATGTTTTTATCCTGGATGAGAACGACAATGTCCCCAC
>JAODKL010000002.1:2993757-3017562 GCA_026780765.1 Petrocephalus schoutedeni
AGGTCGTGCCTCTCTCCGATGTCAGAGTTCAGTGACCTCACCCTCATTAAACCCAGCAGCACAATGGATTTTAAAGAGATGGTAAATGTAATTGACGCATCTTTACCAGACAGCGCCTGGACTTTCGAGAGCCAACAGGTGAGCATATACACAGAGCTGATTTAATTCCCGAATAGTTGCTGAATATGGATTAATGAATCTGGTTCTTTTGTTTAGGTAACGTTTCAGATTATTCCAGTTAATTGTGGGTTTTGAGTAATTTCTCATCCGATCGAAGTTTCCCCCGACAGTGGTTTTGCGCCCTCTGCAGGAGAGCACTATTTCCGTTTGAAGTGGTCGATTTCAGTTGCTCAGTTTATAACATTCAGGTCCACTTCTGCCTTTTCATAGGGCCTAGGCAAAGGTTACGTATAGAAAGTTCAGGCATGAACAATCCACAGTGAAATGGAAACTGGGCAAATAAAACATGTGGTTGCCATTTGGAGTGGTACATACACTTTTTTTCTATAAAACATGAGTAATTCCACTACAACATTTCCACAGAATTCCAAAAAGATGTAAATCTAACAAATGATACGGAACCCGAAATTCTACTGTGATTTTTGATATTAAGCTTCTGATTGGCTGAAAAGGTGGTAACCAGTATTTTAGTATAGATATGGCGAAAGGGTGCGTTTTGAAAGAACAAAAATGTTAATGGACAGAACAAAGGGGATCTTGTGTTATTTTCAGAGGCTTTTTTGAGTCTACAGCTGAAATAATTTAGCACGTTAACGACAAAGATCCCTAACGAGAGCATGAATCTTTAAAGTAAAGGAGGTAGCTGAACACAGCTGCACCCTTTTGGTTTCAAAGCACACATGGCCCCGATGTAGGCAGAGGCATGCTTAAATATTTTTCCCTCTCCATTAAGATTTCTCGTGTGGCATAGCACCTCGGTGGCGGGCAGTGCAGCTTTGCACTCCTGCAGTTCTGTGTTTCGCCCCAACTTTAGGCCGTATGCACCATCTTGCTGCAGTCATGTGATTTATTTTTTCCTCCTGGTATTTAGATTTCCTTCTGTCGTCTGAAACCAGGCAGCTGGATGAATCAGTGTCTCTAATTTGCCCATTTTGCGTTAGGGTGTATGCCCTGTGATGGACTGGCACCCCATCTGTGGTGTCCCTGTCATTATGTTCCATCAGATAGCCTCCAGGCTCATCACAGCCCTTGGCTAGATAAGCAGGAATGTGAAGTAAATTCATGAAAGTCTGACTTTAAAGAAATATTTACATTGTGAATTAACTTGAGCTTATATTTAGACTGCAAATGTGCATACATATATGGTTTGTTACTGGCTATGTTTCTTAAACATGGGATTACAATGCACCACTGTAAACAATTTTTACGTTCTTGTAGACTGTTATATTTCAGCTAAAAGCTATTAAGATGTCTGGTCAAAAGAGTGATATTTTAAGTATTTCATGACAATGATAATATGTTCAACATTGGATACAATGTCAGTGTTTCAGGCAACATTATTCTCCATATTTAATTCCATTGTATACAAGTATGGTAACTATAATATTATAACATGTACACCTTTAACTGCAAGGAGCTGCATGTATTTCTGATCCAGGTGCAATTCAAGGACAAAGACTCTTTGCCGCAGTACAGCAGTACCACTATTTCTGGTTTTTATTCAGAATGGCAATATGCCGAGTAGTATTTAGCTCTCAGCTGTCAAGTGATCAGCCTTAGTAGAGGATGCCTTAGTTCAGTTGAATACTTTATTGCGAAAGTAATGGCAGTAAGAGCTGGCATAAGTTTCAGTGCCGGAATTTCCTTTAAATCAATGGAGACAACAGGAATCTCTGTTTTCAATGGTAAATCCAGGAGAATTGCAAAGTAAACTTGCAGTGTCACTTCTGAGCGATTCCAGAATGACAGCTGGTGTATCATTAGAGAAAGGGTCCCTCTACCTAAACTGGGATTTCAACCAGAAAGCCCAAGAATGCCATTGAGAAAAGCTACAAAAACCACCTCTTTATCTGATATCACTTGTATTGCTATTTGATCAGCATATTCAGAAATGTACATGAATTCAAACATATGATTAGGTAAAGAAAACTTTCGTTTTAATAAATGCCTTTAAAGTTTGATGGGTTATGACCAACTAATGTCACCATCCTGACTGCCTTATAAATATGTATATATGAAAGTACAATTGTTTGTAGTTTTTTGACATGATTTTTTATACTAGAGATTTTTAATATTTTCGAAAGCAGGCAATCACATATAGAGCTTACATGCATTTAAATGTATTTCGATAACAATCAACAACTAAGATATACCAATAAAAGTAGCAATAAAATAATAACCAGAATAATAATCATTTAAAGTATAAACCACGCCCCCTGGTGGTAATTTTCATACAACAATGGTTGGCAGCATTCCGTTATTTTATTGGGTTGAAGTTAGCCGGAACTCGATACTGTTTCTTCTATAGGCCTGAATTAAAATGTAAATTTTAAAGTACAAAATAAACTACTATTTCTTTTAGTAGTTTTTACCTGTAAAATCTGTAAACATCGGAAATGATTGAAGTTTATATATTTCTAATAAACGAGCGCTATTTTTGCGTGTTTGACGCACCTCCGGCGGTAACACAGTGCACCAACTCTTAGAAGGTAGTCCGTGTGTATAATAAACATCCTCTTCCATCAGCTTCTATTTCTTCTCCTTCTCTTTCCCGTTCCGATTCAGGAAAGAATAGTTTTCTCCTCCAATAGAACGTTGACTAGTGTGTGGGATCCGCTCCCCCGCCCCTCGTGGGCCGCCACAGTTCCTCCAGCACTGCGGGCTCCGGGAGGATGGCGTCTTGTTTGTACTGTTTTATTTTCCGAAAAAAGTAGGGCGTCATGAGCTGCCTTTATTGTTTTCACGCCACCTTCGGAATATCTGTTTGACACAATGTAGCGTAAAGGGACAATGGATTGATCGCGTCGCCTGCAGTTATTTCAGTAGACTTTTCATAATGGAATGTCGAAGAAGGAAACGGGCCATGCGCTGGTTCGCGCTGTGCCTGTTCTGTAACTTTGTTTCGTCCCTTGAACTTAGTTATTCCGTATCGGAAGAATTACAACCCGGAGCTTTTGTCGGAAATATTGTTAAAGATTTGGGACTGGATGTTCGGACTGTTTCCCAGAGGAATCTGCGGGTCGTGTCGGATTCGAACGCCCAGTACTTTGATGTGAACTCCGCGACCGGAGCGCTGGTGATTAAAAAGACCATCGATAGGGAACGCACGTGTGGATTAAGTTCTACTTGTTCTCTGCACTTTCAAATCGTACTAGAGACTCCTTTGGAAGTAAACCGAGTCGTGGTGGAGATTACGGACGTGAATGACAACGCTCCGCAATTCCCCAGCAGGAACATCTCGCTGGAGATGTCCGAGGCGGCCGCTCCGGGCACCGCGTTTCGGCTGCAAAGCGCACAGGATCTGGATGTGGGTCTCAACTCGCTACGCACTTACTCCTTGAGTCCAAACGACTGTTTCGTTCTAAAGGTGGAAACCAAGAGCGACGGCAGTAAATTTCCAGAGCTGGTGCTGGAAAAGGCTTTGGACAGAGAGAAGCAAGGCGAATTCCGCCTCTTGCTCACAGCTGTGGACGGGGGAAAACCAGAGAAGTCAGGTACTACTACGGTCATTATTAAAGTGCTGGACGTAAATGACAACGCGCCAGTGTTCGAGGAGCCATTGAAGAGAGTACGTCTTTTAGAAAACTCTCCTCCAGGTACTTTAGTCACTAAACTTAATGCTACTGACGCTGATTACGGCTTGAACGGGGAGATTTCCTTCCTGTTCAGTAAGTACACGCCTGACCGAGTGCTCAGATTGTTCAGTGTGGACGCGGTGACCGGCGAAGTGCGGGTGACCGGCGAGGTGGATTACGAAAGAGCGGATGTGTATGACGTCACGGTGCAGGCCCGCGACAGGGGCAGCCCGGCCATGGAGGGCTCCTGCACCATTAAGGTGGAAATCACGGACGTCAACGACAACACTCCCGAGGTGACAATAACCTCGCTGAACAGTCCCGTCAAGGAGGATTCGGAGCTGGGCACTGTCATCGCGCTGATTAACGTTAAGGATCAAGATTCTGGGAAAAATGGTGAGGTGACGTTGCGGCTTCCAGCTGGATTACCGTTTAAATTAAACTCGCCCTTTCAGGGACACTATACTGTAGTGACGGCTGAAGTGCTGGACAGGGAGACGGTAGCCGAATACACCGTTGTGGTGACAGCTACAGATTCTGGGTCCCCGCCCCTTTCGTCACAATTGAAATTCGTGGTACGTCTGTTGGATGTAAATGACAACGCCCCCGCCTTCTCCCAGCCGTCCTACACGGTGGATGTGACAGAGAATAATGCACCGGGTGCCCTGCTCCTCGCCTTGTCCGCGTCCGACCCGGATGCGGGCGAGAACGCCCGCCTCTCCTTCTCCATCCTGGACGGCGTGGTAGACGGCTCGCCCGTGTCCTCATACGTCTACATTGACCCGGAGAGCGGGCGCCTCCAAGCCGTGCGCTCGCTGGACCACGAGTGGCTGAAAGCCTTCCGGGTCGACGTGCAGGTGCGGGACGCCGGCCTGCCCGCCCGGAGCTCCAACGTCACCGTGCACGTGTTCGTCACAGACCAGAACGACAACCCGCCCGTCGTCCTCTACCCGCCGTTCCCCAGGGACGGAAACATGCAGCTGAAGGTGCCACGGTCCGCCGGGGGCGGCTACCTGGTGGGCAAGATCGTGGGCGTCGACCCGGACAGCGGGCACAACGCCTGGCTACTCTATAGCATCGCGCCTGGGCCACACGCCAGCCACTTCCGCATCGGCCCCCGCACGGGGGAGCTGATGACAGTCCGGAGGCTGAGGGAGGAAGAGGAGGAGGAAGGCTCTACGTACAACTTCGTGGTAGTGGTGCAGGACAACGGGGAGCCGTCGCTCTCCACCAGCGTGGCCGTCAGCGTGACCGTGGAGGAGAAGAGCTCTCAGGCTGCCCCGGACACGAGGAGGGCGGCCGGCGGAGGGGGCATGGCCGACGTCACCCTCTACCTGATCGTCTCCCTGGCGTGCGTGTCGACCGTGTGCCTCGTGACGGTGGTGGTGATGGCGGTGCGCTGCCTGCGGCGCGGCGCCGATCCGGCCTGCGCCGATCCGGCCTGCGAGGACTCCTGCTGCTACAGCCGCCGGAACCTGCGATCCCGGCACGCCCAGCCACGCCCCCACAAGAACCTCCACCTGCAGCTCAACACCGACGGGCCCATCAAGTATGTGGAGGTGGTGGGGGGCCCCCCGGACGCCAACACCCACACCTACAGGCCCTGTTACTCCACCCTGTCGAGCCGCAGTGACTTTGTGTTTGTCAAGACGCCCATGCTGAGTCACAACAACACACTGAGCATGACGCTCTCCAGAAAACACTTACTTGCCGCGCACGAGGTGAGGGGCCCTGCCGATTGACGCAGCCTGTGCGAACTTGCTGTTCTTTGGTCGGTGTGATGGCGGTGGTAAGTTTAGATTGATACCCACTCAGTTGGGGACTGTCAAGAGTGCAGTGGATAGCCTGGTAGATTCAGGGGCCCCACCACTTTGCAGAGGCCATTAAATATGTAAAATTATATTGCTTGGGGGGGAGCCCAAGGTGACGTCTTGCCAGGTCCCCCAAATTTCTAGCTACATCCCTAGTTAGAGGACCGGGTGTCCTCTGGTGTTCACCGAGCATTAGCTCTGAAAAGCCTCTTTCCACTTCTGTTTGAATATTGATGTAAAAATTAATCATAATTGCAATAGCATTTCTGCGTTTATGCATTACGCGACACAAAATCCGGAAGGCGGTGAATGAAATGTTGGCGGCGTATTTGACCGGAGGCAGGTGAATGTGTTTTCCTTGCTCAATTTCCTGTAGTAGTATAAAGACAACAGTGTTGCTAGTTCACAGGAAAGCCCCCAGAGGAAGAAGGGAACAGGGGGGAGGGGGTGGGGGCCAAATAACAGGATTCTCTGGGTCACTGGCTGGCCTTTGACTTCCTGCTGTCCTGTGAAGTCACATGACATTGCCATATGTGCTGACCCACATCCTGTGGAAGAGATACATGCCCAGGCCTGTTTTCTCAGTGCCTTTCTTATTCGTGATGTGAGTAATTGTGTCAATTTGGTTGTCCAGGCTGCAGTCGGATGGGGGGGGGGGGCGGCATGTTCTCTCTCTTCTCTGAATTCTCTTCTTTATTGGGGGGGGTGGGGCGGCACCATCTGTCTGCGCGACACGTGCAGTCTGAGGCGTGGCATCCTTCTGCAGGCATCCTCCCCGCGACTCGCGGCAGAGAATAGGATTAGACAGGGCCAGCAGGCCCCACTTCACACCCAGGGAGCCAGCATTGTGTCCCCTATTGTCCAATTTATAACACCCAGCAGGCGCCTCTGTGTCTCTCTGCAATCATTACGTTTATTTGTGTTTTTGGTCATGCAGATGAAACTGTTCTATTATGACACAAAAAAAGTGTACGGAGATTAACAGCGCTAAAGTGGCTTTTGAGGTGTTTTGAGGTCTGTCTCCCGGTGGTCTGTGAGGATACATTTTTATTTATTTTTTGACCAGATATGCTTTTTCCTGGCGTCCCGTGCTTTACGAAGTCTGGTGTGAGGCACGTGTCCCCCGACCAAGCCCCGATGTTGGTCCTGCTCTGCACGTGTGTACGAACGGCCCGAAAGTGTCCCGCCCGCCGTGCCTGTGATGCACTTTGTGGGCCTGTGGCCTCAGAGACGAAGGATATGGGATCCAGATGTGGTTTCTCAGCAATTAGTGCCTCCTTGAAGTGTGCTGGTGGGAATGGCTACAGCATGCTGGCAGCAGGGCCGGCGAATAGTCGTGTGGAGCGCCCCAGGACAGTGTTCAGGCTGGACTGTGACCAGCTGTGATTGCTCCTGTTTAAGGGTATTGTTTTTACAACAGCCATTTCCATCAGTCTTTTGAAGGATAAGACCTTCAGCTGCTGTTTTTTTCCCATTGTTGAGGCAAATGACTGTACATTTTTAAAATACTTTGCGCAAAACATTATATCGATGAGTTATGGTGTACTTAGGTCCATCCTTGAAGTCATTCGGCTAATCATTGTCACAGGGTATCGCATCACCCGCAGGCCACCAAGGCCAGCTGTATTTGTCTAAGGTTGTGGTGTCGTGGCTTGTGGCTTTTATCATAGCTAATGGTTTTCACAGGCAACTTCTGTGTAACTCAACACGTAAGAAGATTATGTGCAACTGAGACCATTCAGCACTGAGAGTAAGTAAGGCTGACATCCACACACAGCTATGAGCTCCCTCTGACCTCTTGGTGTACAGTCAAGGCTTGCTTTCTTTTGTTTGGGAAATGGACCCACTCGCTCCATGGTTTGGTCATTCTCCTACTCGCCAGTGCCACTGAAGTCTTTCTGCTTTTCTAAGAACGAATGAGCTGATTGTGTTTGTGGTGGCTCAATTACTTTTTCCTTTTACTTTACCTTATTGCCAGTGTGGCTGCTTTGCAGTGTGGTGACTGGACAGCCAAGCCGCCTTGCTGCGTATTGGTGGTCAGCAGCCTTACTTTTGTGTGTGTCATACAGAGGGGCTGGAGGAGCACTGGATTGGGCTGGTTTCAGCCACCAAAATGACTCTGCGCTGGGTTCTGTAGCTCCTCTTACACAGAGGGGGAGCTATTCAAAATGAGACCAATAACAGTAAAAACCCCATTATGTGTTTTCCTTTTGTCGCACCATTAAAAAGGCCTTTCATTTATTTTTGCAGCAAAAGCCCCCCAACACCGACTGGAGATTCTCCCAGAACCAACGACCTGGACCTAGTGGGTGAGTCACTCGGAACTGACATGGTTACGATTACGGTATTATGTACAGCCGCTTATCTGCGACAACTTTCTTGTTTTTGCCTCTATGCTCTCCTGAAATTAAGTACTTAAAATGTGGGTACCACAGCAGAGCCTTTCATGCTCCTAAATAAGCTTAGGTGGTATTCAGGTAATGCAGTATACCACGGTATATTGGGTATACCATGGTATTTAGAAGTCTTGCCGGGGGAGGCTGGTCTCCCATGATAAAATTTGTCATTCAGAATAATGTAATTTTTTAAAAATACCATCAAAATACCCTGGACTGCAATATAAAGTTTCGAAGGTATGGTTTGAAAAACTAGATGCCACCCAAGCCTACTCCTAAACCAGGGGTAGGGAACCTGATCCATGGAGAGCCGGTGCGAGTGCGAGTGTTTGGGATGACCTCTCAATCAGCCAATAATAAAGCATTGGTTCTCAGCTCCGGTCCTGGGGACCCACTCTTATTGGCTGATTGAGAGGTCATCCCAAAAACCCGCACCCACACCGGCTCTCCATGGATCAGGTTCCCTACCCCTGTCCTAAAGCTTCTGCAAGGTGAGGTATCCCTAAAAATGGTTATGCTGTGTGATAAGTCTGTTACCATCAGGCTGCTTGGTAGCTCCTGCAGACATGGGAGTTTTCTCTTATTCCCATCATTCCAATGGAGATTCAAAGGGCTGCTTTTGGTAAACAGATTCCAATGAGTTCTGAAATATGTCATGTTGGTGGGATTGTGCCCTACGGATTGTAAATGAAGGGCACAAAGTGAAGTACACTGGCATTATTTAGAGTCCTACCATTCGCCTGCTGCTGTGGAATCCACGCTACAGAGCTAACTTGAGCGTAGATCATTGTTTGATCACTCTGGTGCATGACTCTAACTGAAGACCAATGGATGCCCATTTTTCAGTTGCTCCAAACTAGAATCCGCAGAGCTGAGATGGACATCAAATAAGAGACCCAGGTACAGATGTGTGTGGTAGCTCCCTTCACGCAGCGCCGTGTGGGCAGAGCGACTTGCCAGCTGTGTTTGCTCTCCTTGGCTCTATGTAGCTCGCTGTCAGTAAATCCTCTCTGTGCTTTGTGTGCTATAGGCGGTGTGAGGGTAGACACTCGTCGCTGTCACTGTTAAATATGACGCCACAGTGGTCTTCATAATTAATGGGTTTGCTTTCTTTTTTATTTAATTTAATTTAATTTTATTATAAATGTGCTGCTGTTCTGTCTGTCACACGATGGTGGTTTTGCTTACCAGATAAAATGCTTAATGTTAAACACTGATACGCTGAGCCAGGGTATTTCATCGCAGATATTTATGAGAGAAACCTCATTGATCCCAGGGGGGAGATTATTGTGCATATGGCAGGGCAGCACGGTACGTAAAGTGCAAAGATACTCATACATTGTGGAAAACCAAATGCAAAGTGCGCAGACAACACACATAGTGTAGATGGGTAAATGGAGAGTTAAATAGACAGCACACAAGCAGAATATTAACGGATGGTGTATATGCAATTAAATAGGATGTTTTCCTGATGTGTTATGGCACAGGGTGGGGGCACATGGGGAAGAGAAGTCGTTTTCATGTTATTTTATTCATTAGATGTACTCAGATTTCGCAGTTTTGTGAAATGAAACTATTTATGTAGCTGTTTAAAATGATTGATATGCAACCTTGGTGGCCTTATTAATCTAACAAGTAATTCTAGCTGTGATTTTTTACAAACAAGCTGTGTTTGTGAGATCACTGACAAACAGGAGGATTTTATAGGATTTTAGCCATAGAAAAGGACTCATAGCTGGTAGGCATTGTGATTTTCCATAAAAGTGATGCAGGGTTTTTTGTTGAGCAAAAAATGTTTTTTTTCCCTGTTTAGTCACCGTGGGCGTTTGGGTGGAGGATTCTGCTTACACTGTTAATTAGTGCATCTCACACAGCAGTCTCTGCTGTGGCTTGCTGATATACAGCCCAGGAGGCTGCAGATATCACCAAAAACCATCTTACCCCAGCCCATTCATGATTCTTCACTACATTCACTCCTACGCTCAGAATGGCTGCCGGACTTATGGAGTTTGTCAAGGTTCTTATGTGTTGACGTCGAATCGAAACCTGTTTTTATTCACCAGACAAAATGAGCGGGAGCCCCGCTCTAGTGGAACTTTCCAGACCCTCTCCTAGGGGCTGTAGCAGGACCTGGGGCTTACAAAGGAAGGAAACCACATCACAACAACTAGGGAGGAAGGATCTTTTTCTCCGTGTGTGTAGGAAGGATGCAGGGCTGGGGGGAAGGTTGGGAGACAGACTTGTACTGATACTGCTCATTCACAATGGACGAGAACATAATGTTGCCTCTTCGCCGATGTGTGCTGTTCCTATTTGGCATGTATGCTGTTCCTATTCGGCAATGTGTGCTGTTCCTAACTGGCGATGTGTGCTGTTCCTATTTGGCATGTATGCTGTTCCTATTCTGCGATGTGTGCTGTTCCTATTCGGCGATGTGTGCTGTTCCTAACTGGCGATGTGTGCTGCTCCTATTGGGCCCCGGGTAGAACCCATTCCAGATATCAGCCATTTCGTTATCCTTGTAATATGTTTCCAGTGAGACATTCACGGCTCGCATGGGCTGGTATTATCTAATTGTTGTAGATGAAGGCGGGGGGTGCGGCCTGTAACCGCAGTAACACAAAGGCCATGTGCACACCATGTCTGGCGAGCTGTTTTATCCGCAGCTGCTCGGGCTGGTGTCAGGTTGCTCTAATTTAATGCCCGGCCATCCTGCACTGTGCCGAGCATAGCTGCTGCCTGTACCGTCAGGGGACTGAGGGGTGGGGCCGCGATTATTATTATCCCGCGCCACGCCGGTTGTGCAGTACACACCTGTGCCGTCCACAGCTGCCATGGCTGAAGGAAGCGACGTGTGCCTTTCCCATCGTCCTGCTGTCCCCCTGCTGCTCTGCTCCTCGACCCCGTTTCCCGTCCCGCTCTGCACGGCCGGCGTAAAATGGCTGCCGCTTCACAGCAAATGGGAGCCCCGCTCGCCCTACAGCGCGGCCCGCTGACGTCCTCGCGCTCTCGTGTTCCCGCAGAGCTGGCGTTCCACCGGAGGGAGCCGTGGGAACCGGACCCTGGCCCAACCCGCCCACTGAGGCCGAGCAACTCCAGGCCCTGATGGCTGCTGCCAACGGTACCGGTCCAGTCCTCCTCTCTGCATGTCTGCACATCTCCATGTTTCTGTGAAGGCCTTTCTAAGACGACATTCAGAGAGCTATACATGCCGCCACTTCACGTAGGAGAACCAAGAGGTTCCTACTTAACTGGGCATATCTGGATCTGAAGTCTTCTTGCTAGGAGGTTTCTCTTAATTTTAACAAGGCCCTAGAATGTCCTCTACTGTCTCATTCAAACATCTGCCAGAACTTATGCTAGCTTGTCTTATAAGTTGAAAGGGGGGCATTATCATTATGGGGGGACATTATATTATGTCACCATGGCAGTCAGACCCCCCATCATGGCAAGCGGTGTCTGCTGTGACACTCCAAGCAAAAACCTTATGTTTTGTTTTTTCAAAAAAAAAAAAATAATAATAATAATTGCTACTGTTCCAGATGCACTGTGTGCAATTGGCTTTGTCGAAAAAAGGGTATTGTTTTCCGCTGTTAATGGAGTGGGAGTGAAGCAGAGACTGGGAGCGGGCTGGTGTAAGAGGCTGGGAGCCTCGCCGCTGTGGTCGGAGCCTGCTAATGAAGCACTTTCCAAGCACAGGGGACTCTTTGTCCCGGGTTCACACGGCCACGGCTCATTGATAAAAGCTGGCCGTCCCACCGCCACTGCGGTGGCTTGCGAGCGAGGTGCTCGGGGAAACCGGCCCCTCCGTGCTCTGGCCGGCGTCCCGCCGGGTAGCACTGGGGGGGATAGCCCCCCCCCAGGAATGCTTCATCTTATAAGTGCGTCACAGCCCGGGGCACAGCTATAGGAGCAAAGAAGCGGAGATTTTCCTGCACATTCTGTCCCGGGATTCCGGTATATACCTTTGACTAACCTGGGGAAAACTTGCAGTGATTGAATTTATACCTGAGTATAATTTTAATAATTATTCCACTGCTTGGTTTTGCCCCAGCCCCCCCCCCCCCCCATACCTCAAGAGCAAGCTTCTGGTCCACCAGTTGTCAAACTACCAATACCTCCTGTGCTGTCCCCAGTTATAGGCAAGACAGCTGCTCAGTGGAATTCCCCTTCCAGTGGAACCTGATTAAAACATGGTGTGTCTCATGGATGTGGCTTGCTGAGGGGCCTCAGAGTGAGAGTGGGACAGCATGGAACAGTGTGTAATCACAGGGTGGTGTGTGGCTCTGCATGTTAGGACTCTGTGCCAGGCATCAGAAGGGCATAGGTTCAAGTCCCTTGGCTGGCTGAGTGATGTCACCATTTGGCCCTTGAGCAAGACACTTAAATCTAGACTCTGTCTGACCCTGCTCTCTGTGTGCCACTTTGGACAAGAGCGTCTGATAAATAAATATTAAGGGATGTAATGAGCGGCACAGAAACGCTGCAAGTCCCCAGCAACTGTTCCCTGCACAGTGCAGTCGGGGCACGTCTCAGAAATATGCACTCATGGACACATTCTCAGATTCCACTGGCCGCTGCCAAAGGCAGCACGCTCACTGTTTCCACAATTTTTTTGTTTTTTTGTCCCCCTTTTCTTCTTTTGAAACTTTCTCCATTTTGGCCCCGGCTGATGGAACAAATCGCACCCTCTGCTGTGACACGCAGGCCTACCAGCGAGGCGCGCCGGTTGCAGCAAGGCCCGCCGTGATTATGTGTGGTTTTTACACATTTAATTTATTTGGCAGACACTTTTATTCTAAGCGAAATGTACATTTTAGAGAAAACGGGTTCAGCTAGTCCCCTGGAACGGTCGAGAGCCCACTTACTTTGCTGGCCACGGGATTTGAGCCGGCGTCCTAACCGCATGAAGCCATCCGCACTGATAATGTATTTCTCACCTTTTCTAGAGGTGAGTGAGGCCACTGCCACTCTGGGACCTGGGACCATGGGCCTGAGCACTCGCTACAGCCCCCAGTTCACCCTGCAGCACGTGCCGGACTACCGTCAGAACGTCTACATCCCGGGAAGCACCGCGACCCTGACGGCCAACCCCCAGCAGCAGGCCCTGCCTCCGCCCCAGGCCCAGGCCCCGCCCCCGACACAGGTCGAGGTCCCCAAGGCTGTCCAGACACCTGCCAGCAAGAAGAAGTCTGCCAAGAAGGAAAAGAAGTGAATGTGGCAGAGGAGAGCTGCAAGCGAGGGGCGGGATGTCCTTGTGTGAGGGCACCCGATTTTTTTTCTTTTATTTTTGGCTGGTTTTTATTCATTGTTAGGTCTGTGTTGCAGAGTGATGTAGTGAGCTTTCACAATTCTGGACCCATTTCTGCTTCCTTTTTTCTTTTAAACTCACGAGTTAACCAGTAATGTGCATATATCCTGCTATATGAATATAACACTATTTTCTTTTAATGCTGGTGTTTAAATCTGGGCGGGGAGGGGCAAAGAACGCGGATCCATTCGCGACGTTAAATCCAGAGGGATTTTTATGAGGTTAAGTTCAAATGATAGTTGAACGGGGATGTGAGGGCTTTGCCCTGTAACTCAGTATTAACAATGAAAGTTTTCTTTCTCTTTTTTTTTTTTTAACTTACCGAGAGTGACGCTATCATTTCCATTGCTTTTTGCGAGGTGCGCGGTAGATGCTTTTCCTGGTGGAAAGAGCGTCGTTTTGGCTTAGGTGACTTAAAATAGGCAGGCGTGATGGTGTCTATCTACAGATTGAGAACCACAGAAGCTGAACTATGCATTGTAGATGAGGGATATGGATTTAATTTCGGCAGAGATTTATTTTTTTTTAGCACTCAAAAAAAAAAAATAGTATTAATACATAGCTTAAAAATTTAAGAAAAAATGTATATGTCTTGTTATTTTGGAAAAGACTTTTGGCTTTAAGATTTTTTTTAATGTCCTATTGCATCAAGAGGAGCGTGGAGCAGTTCCAGCGCCAGTGGGTCTTCCTGTTGCTCTGAGTGAGGGATGTGTGGGCAGCGGGTCTCCACTGCTTATCCCTCTGAACGTGTTAGCCGCTTCGCATCCTGGTCTGCTGCATGCTGCCCGATCTGACCGCACGCATCCCCAACATGGGCCTGAACTGCTCAGGTGCAGCGCGCTGAATGCATTTAGCCGGGCGCCCCGCGACTGGAACGTGCATCGCACTAGTGTCACTCTGGGCAGCACTGGTGTAGCCGAGAGCTGGCCTGCTGTAGGGTAAGTATAGCATAGTGCTAGCTAGCATTACATAGAGCTAGGGACACTGGACCTAGCGTAATTATAGGACTCCACAATGTTTAATTAGGACTCAGGAAGGGTTTTTGGAGCCAAGGCTGTCTGGAAAGTCCGCGTGGGACCACCAGGCCACACCTAGGCAGATGCTCGTCTCGGCCCAGAAACCCTGCATTGGGTTAATAAGGCTCAGCCGCCTCCGTCCACCTGATCAAAGACAGCACTGAGGCCTCGCCTCCACACCATTCAGAGTTCGTAACTGTCCCCCCCACCCCAATTCTACCATTGTGCCCACCCAGTGTAAATATTACCATTTCTCTCCAGAGCCAGATGTCTGTATGAATCACATTTAATAATTCAATGTTTAAAAATGACAGCCCTTTTCAGTGTGGCTTACTACTGGAATGTGTTACATTTTTAATTCAGAAAACGGAAAAAAAATAATAAAATACTGAGATGTTCTTCAAACTAAGTGTAGTCATGTAGTAACTAAGCACCCAGAGGACTGATTAACCCCCCCCCCAGTGTAAATAAGAAAAATATAGAATAGAAACCTGTGACTTGTGTTTTCTCAATTTTAACTAAGACTTAAAAAACAAAAAAAAAGCATTTGTATCCATAAGGAACTTATTTCTGTGTTTGTGATTTCTCTTTGTGTTTGTCCTGCTGGAATGCCTCTATCATAGACATAAATATATAGATGTGTGTGTGCTGATAAGCTTGTCCATACCCTACAGGAATATCTTTCTATAAAATGCTTAGATCAGCGCTCATGTGTTATACTTATTTTATATGCTAATATTTATGTTGCCAACCTACTTTTTCTTGAACACTGACATTTCAAATAAAAGGTTCCTCTGAAATGTTCCTAATTCTTGGTGTGCTTCATTAACCTCAGTTGTGACTTTTGCTGTTGCAGATAACTAGCTAGCTGGCTTATTACCATTTTATTCCCTCTGTGATTTAAGAGAATCTTGAAATGCCAGTCGTCTTCACCAAATGGTCAGTTGTATAGAAAGTCTACTTAAAAATGATAAAATGCAAAAAAATTAAAAATTCTCACAGTTCTGAAAGTATTTGATCATGAGGATTGCGATGGTAAACATGGATTTACATGAGCCAAGATCTGCTGTTGTGTCCTACAATTATAAAGGAACACAACAGACCTTTGTTAGTCATCAATGGTGTTCGCCAAAAAGGGGGTTTTCCTGCCAGACGTCAGCAAGGGAGCAACTACGAGCACACAATGACAAGACAGCTGGCTGGTGTGTGTGAGAAATGGAACACAAAAAAAGAGGACATTTAAAGGGAACCAGGACATACAATTTTCCTCAATAAGCCGCAGAACCCCCCCCATCACAGATACCAATAACATGAAACTGAAAACACAAGAGAAGGTCCTGATTAAGGACAAGCTAACTAGCTGACAGGAGAAGAGCACCTGTACAAAGCCTGCTAGGAATCCCGACAAATGCTCTGGGGCTTGAAGGTTACTCTTAATTTGACAGTAAGAGTTTACAAATACCCAATGCACAGTAACTGCTGTATTTGAATGCTAGTTTTATAGCAAAATACCTTTGACACATTTTAGTTCTCTACTGAGGCACACTTGGCTGACCCTTGCTTACGTTTTGTCAGAATGGGGAGAAGCACCACTTTGCTTAAATATGGGTGAAAGTCACAGCAAAGCTGCAATAACGCCCAGAGTTAAGATGAGACGGCTGGCTTGAAGGTCACACTTGCTCACGTCTGGTTCGATCAGTGCTACCATCTGCTTATGGCTCGCAAATCAACTCTGCCTCAAAAGCAGGGGTGACCCGTGCTCCATAGCTAAAGATGAAGTTCAAGACGGCGGCGAACACTAATTAGCAAGACATTAATTAGCAAGTACAATTTGGAAGGTCAGAGGCGTTATGGACATCAGGAACGGAATCACTATTCGTTTATTATGGGATGTGCTACCTCCTGTGTGCACTTCCCTTGTCGTTGAAGGTGGCCTATTTTCTACATGGCTCTACATTTCTCTGATGGAGAAGAGAAATGGGCCAGTGGACTCCTGTGGCGTACAGCCAGGACTGACAGCAATCAGGTCGCAAAGCCCTGATCTGCAAAATGCTGATTTTAGCCCCGAAACGCACAGAGGATCTGGCTAAAGCAGATGAACTACAAGGCGCAGTTAAAATGCAGAACTCCACTGACAATTGGAGCAGGCCTTCAAAGGTGTGAGAACTGTCCTGGTTTCATTGGCTTTTATCACTTCCTGTAGGGAAACATAAGCTGCAGAGGGTTTAAATATTGCCTGTCAGATCATAGGCACCTAGAGGCATGGATTAGTGAAGCAGGAGGGGTTTTGGCCACATTACAATGCCTGTCACACCTGAGCCTGATAGCACATCACTGCAGCATTCCACTAGCAGCCTTCATTTTATTTTGTTCCAGTCCATACTAGCAAATGTCTGCTAGATTGAGATAAGGGCTGAGTACTGATCTGTGTAAAGTTCTCTTGCGAAAGTGCATGTAATGGTGACAGTCATGTCAGAATTCTGTCCCTTGACATTGTAAGGACAGTGTGCATATACTGTATAATATTTTCGCACCAGTTTTGCCTGATAAGCACAGTATCATATTTCCAGATTCCATTTCCTTGTAAACAGATCAGTATAAAAACAAGGCTGTTTTAATTCCAGTGATGCGAAAAGGCAGTATTAGGTAAACTCCTCTCAAAATACCCTTTTTTTTCATTTAATGCTCATGCTGGATTTCTGTCTCTGGAGGGGAATTCAAGAGAGCTATAGAGTAATCTTTGGCAATGTAAACAAGCTTCCTGGAGAACTGCACTGCAGGCCATTACTGTCCAGTTTTGTCAGAAGGAGACTGAAGTGGGCCATTCAGTGAGCAAATTTAATTCAAACAACAGCTCCATAACAGAAACATGGCTTGGCTCAAGAAAAAACAAAAAACGTAGTTAATGGAAATAAATTGGTTTTATTTATTGTCATGTTATAACTTTGCTAAAGAGTTACACACATGGACACTCCCTCATACGAGAGGGAGACATGTTAGTTTCTGTGTGAAAATGCATCACAGTCCAAACATTTCAATAAACAGCTGCATCCCAGAGACCCAACACCGGGGTCAAGGCAGCTGTTACCATAAGACTGTCCTCGCATCTGACTGCGACTGCGAGGCTGCCTGCCTCCCCCCCAACGCGCCCCCAGCCAGAATGAACTGGGATGTGCGGTGCATAAAGGGGGGGGGACCTTTATGGAGCGCACATCCCAGTTCATTCTGGTTGGTTCCTCCCCAACCCCCCTACTTGATGATTCTGGCCTCCCTTTGTGTTGCCATGATGGTGGTGAACCACACCAATGTATTTCAGAGAGAAAGACGGAAGCAACGAGGCCGGGGGATCTTGTGGCTTTTGAGCAGACATACGTCCCAGCAAATATATGCGTATGTGTGTGTATAGGTGTGTATATATATATATTTATAGTGCCCATAGTCAAAGTCAATATCTTACATCTATTATCTGAAGCAGGCATTTGGATATAAAATAGGAGTTACTGAGTAGAAGGCACTGGTCCCTCACGCCAGCATGGCTTTTGGGTGGGTTATCTCCAACAGTCCAAAGTCCTGTGCTCCCTGGCACCCTGGACTGGATAAGGGGTTGGAATATGAATCGATAGATTAACATGTGACATCTACTACGTTAAATTAGTATCTAAACGGTCTCTAGTAAATTTACTGCATGTGACTACATCCCTGTGACGTAAGAACATCACGACAAGGGTTTCATTACATTACGGAAAGAATGAGTTTTATTACATTAAGGGATGGAACAGTTCCAGTAAAACTTGGACGTGGATGAGTCCGGTACTGTAAGGAAAAGCTTTTTTTCCAGAGACTTCCCCTATGAAGTGCCTCTAAAAGTATTTTTGTGTTTCAAAGAATGGGTTTTGTTGTTTTCATTTTTAAAGAGTGAGTAACTTAATTTGGTTGTTTGCGCAGCTTGTGCAGCATGAGGTAACTAAACATTTTTTTGGTGCTTTAGACTTAAAGGTTTTGTTTTTGCAATAAGCAACATAATTGTGAAATGGAGAGCAAGTGTAGATATCCCAGGATAAATCCAGCCTGGAGAGTCATTTATACATAATGAGGAGGAAATCGTTGGCATGCTGCCGAAATAAGAAAAATTATTTCACTGCCATTCCAGATAATGTGTTAGAGGCTCCATTTCCAGCATCAGTGAAACTATGCTTTGGGCTCCTGACACAAAATGGCTGCCACCTCACTTTGTAGAAGGTGCCGGAGCAGAAACGGTTTCCATGGAAACATGGGTCTCACGCAAGCACTGACGGACCGATGAAATTCCACTGTCAGGTACAACGATCCATCTTTTCTCTTTTCTTTTCCCTAGATGAAAACCCCAAAAATATGTAAACTCCACTCTATATTTCTGGAAGTTGTTTGATTAATATACCATTAAATAATTTTACTGTTTGTCAAGCAGCTGATTATTTTTTACAAAATCAACTCAGTGTGAGATCCTAGAATAGCATGGGATTAAGACACATAGTTCATTCACCCGTTCACACAACCTAAATGCAGCCTTCAGCAGTCAGTCTGTGATCCTATATGGTGCTCCATAAAGTGCCGATTTCCTGATGACTGTAGGCACTGAACCATGCAAAGGGACTGAATGAAGCACTGCGGGGATGCAGTGAGCCGAAAAGCATACGACTAAGGTAGAGGACACCCTGGGCCGGAGGAGGACATTGACAGCTTGTATTGTTTACCATAGTTACATATTTACAGACCTGATTATTTACAGACAATGACCCTAGGCCTGTACTGGATAAGATGGAAGATGGAATTGCCTGATGATTATTTACAGTAGTTTAATAAAGTATGCAGACTGTAAGACAGAACAGCTGTTCCTAGGGTGGTTACTATGCCCGTCCAGTCATTGCTCTCATTAAATCAAATGAAATATTTTTTTTTAATTAAAGCTGATTGTTCCTCTATACACAAGCTGAATTTGTTCTCCCCTCCCCTTTATTAAACCCAACACCACTGCAGAAATGTCTTCCCAGTAAGGCAATGTTTCATAACCTGGTGCTAGGGGGCCCACGGCCCGTCCATGTTTTTGCTGCCAGACAAGTCCTACTGGGAGCTGGGCAAGAGCAAAAATGTGGACTGTCTGCAGGTCCCCAAGGACCGGACTGGGGGTCACTGCTTTAAGGACATCCAGTCTCTCAGGCTTTTGACAGGATGTGACAAAAACACCACTGGGCAAAAAAGTCCATAATGGGTAGACTGTTCTTACCTCACAGACTTAATCCTGCTTCAGAGTTAATTGTATTAGACCCCATTCATTTGCTTGGCCAGCGCCAGGACACACACACCAGTGCCAGGACACACACACCAGTGGTGGACACACACACATTCATGTAAGTCTCCGTTTACTCGGCATTTGTGTATGTGAGACTTGATGACTATGCCAGAACTGATGAACCTGCCAGGAGATATCAAACACACCAGGTGCAACAAAATACAGCCCTTCCGATGCACTCTGAAGCCTCGGAAATTCATCGAAAAAACAGCCAGGGCGTTGATTCGATTCACATGTCTGTTGTAAGAATATGGCAGGCAGGCTGGAAGGCAACACGGGGAGGGAGGGGATATTAAAGGGGGAGATTTGTTCGGATAACAGAGATGAACAAAGGGGAAGGCGGAGAGGGAATGGAAAGAGCCAAGCGATGGCCTTGGTCACAGTTGCACCGTTTGCATAATGGACAGGAAGGACCAGGATGGCTCTGTGAGATGAGCCATGTCGTCCTTTGCTTCCTGTGCTGCCCAGTGGGGCCTGGCTACCAAATGGGAGGGGGGGGGACTTCCTGTTTACCGGATCTCAGGGACATCTGTCAAGGTCCAGCTGCATGATGAGAAGCAGCACCACGGGACCCATGTTGCATCACCAGCCGGCCCCTGGCTTTGCCTTCATCACGGGCCACGCGCCAGTACTTACAGACCCACGGCGCTGTCAAAGGCCACGCGGAAGACAGACACGCATGCACCTCTGCTCAGCTGTACTCCCCAAGCGCTGCCAAGTGGTTTCAACAATGACCAGGCAGGCAACCAGGAAGCAGTGCAGTAATTTAAAGGCGTTGAGCAGTCTTATGTTGTTTTTTTTCTGCGCTAAATAACCCATGGACCATAACAGATCCCTATCTCACCACCTGGCATAAGCTATGCTAAAGGGACAACTGTTACAGCAGGCTGACCAAGAAGGCATTTATTCAAAATTACTCGAAGAAAATACCTATATTTTTGAGCATGTACTTTTAGCCTCCCATCCAGAGTGGTAGCGAAGAAAGGAACAAAAGGGAAACTAATTAGCTTGTGAACAAAAAAAGAAGCAAATTAAATAAGCAATTATGAGATCTATGCATCAACGCACAACGGATTTCCAGAAAAGCGATACGCGCGGCAGGAAGTCCTCAGTCTTTTAATGCCGCCATAACAGGAGAAACAGACGACGCTGGTCGTCATGGCAGCACGCTGATGGACTTTCCTAGATCTTCTCTTCCCCGTGAACCAATGCTTTTGCATTCAGTGCCCGGTGATAGAACATCGTCCAGAGTTTTCATGCCTCGGCAACAACATAAACACTGACCTTGAAGTCAGTGATAATCGCACAGGAAGTCTAGGCTGCATCACAGTGATTTTCAACCATTAACAAATCAGATACTTCTTAATGGCGATGTACCCACTTCATACATGACATACATAACACAGCCTAAAGGCATGCATATTTTGGGATCTACATTGCTTAAAAAACTGGCTCCACTCCTCCACAGCCAAAAAAAAGAAAAAAAAACCCATAATTGCACTGGCAACTGTAAAGATCTGGCTAAAGACGCAGCTTCAATTAATCTTCACAGAGACAGCTTACGACATGGCCAATGGACTTTGGCAGTGTGAGCGGTTTGGCAGGTTTATTCTCCAAGCGAGGAGGAGAATTGGGGCATCTGTTTCTTGTGTTGCTTTAAAAATTTTTTAAATTTCGTTGTGAGACAAATGGGCAAAAACAGCCCCACTCTCAGTGAAGATCTGTGGCTGTACGTGAGAGGATGTGTCTTTGTGTGGGTGGTATTTAGCAGGCTAATGTATGCTGCATGAAGACTAGAGAGAGCCTGGGAGTGAGAACATAGATGGATCCTCCACATGGAACTAGAAGGTTCTTACCAATTCTTACAGGTCTGTAATGCCCAGCTGGCCACCTCCAAGGACCCAGACACTTCCAGTAAAGACTGCTCCTTCCTCAAGGACAACTCTCCCCAACCCCCTCCTTAAGTGTTTTTTTTTTGTACTTTTATTGCTTCCTTATAGACCCAGTGAATGACACATTATTCTTGCATATAAATTAATTCACCTGGTATTTCATCACAAACGTTTTGTTAGCTAAATGTTTACAGAAAATGCCCCAGAAGAATTTGGGATAGCCGAGTCACAAATTAGGTTACGAAAACAGAACGAGAGCCAGGAATCTTTCACTCCATTAATAAAACGGCTTAAGCTAGAGATGTATTTGGAAAGACTACAGTGTCTGAAACTCTGACTGTGGTTACTCAAGGTGTACAGATCTCGGTGTCACAGGCAGCCTTCAGAGGAGGACCACATCTGGGGAGCCCGTTTGTGCGCCTTCACAGCCCCCCCGGCCCCCACACTTGTGCTAAATACATGGCCCTCCCCCAGCCAAATCCATCTCCACGGCAGCTGCAGTCGCCATGGAAACGCAGGGCGAATAGCCAGGCTGCTCCCTCAGACAGAAAATAACAACAATGGGCTCAATCTTCCCTCTGAATTACTGATGCGAGCTCCATGCCCCACAAAGATGCGTCTCCAGCAGAGAGTAAATCCTTCCACGCTTAATAGAGCAGAGGAAATTATAAAGTCACGAGAGGCACTGGCTCACACAGCACCACACAGGGAGCACACAGTACTGCCTATAGACAGACCCTAAGACAGATATGGAACTATGGGGGGTGGGGGGGGGGTATTGGTTTCCATGATATCTGCAGAGCGATACATATTGCCAATTGGGGTGTATATTACCGACTGGGTCCCCCATGATAAATCTTGCTGCCCCATATATCCATTGGCAGGGAAATGCCCATTATGCCAGATGGCCAGTCCAGCCCTGCTCTGTACGCTATACTGTATGTAAGTAGGTTTAGCTTATTAAATTTGCTGCACCATCTAACTAAGCTGAATGGTGCCCTAGTATCCACAACTATCCAGAAGTAGTGGACCACATGATTATCTATGTTAGAATAACATGCAGGTCAACAGTGCTGGACTAGACAGCTCATTACCCACTGGGTCAAGATTGGGGTCTGATGTGGACTTTGAGCTAATCCACACTGAGCTCCTTGGTGTTCGTGACTCTCTGGGCAAGCCCAGGCATCTGGACTGTAAAAGGCATATCGTTACACACATCTCTCCAGTTCAGAGCTTTTCAAAACATGGACACAGCTAAAACAGTGCTTGCCTGTTACTCCTTATGCCAGTGTTAAGAATCACAGAGATCCTGCCTGCTTCTGCCTCGCCTTGAATAAACCCGCTTTGCACTCTTCACGTGAGAGGGACTCCCGGGATAGTGTGCGAGAGGTACATGCAAGAAGCACAAAAGAGCAGGTCAGGAAGGCTGAAAAGCATGCAGAAGTGGAGAAATCTCAGAAGACCACTCTTTGGGAGAAGAGGGCTGGGAGGCCCAGAAACCAGAGAGCAGCTGCTGTGGGAATCATGAGGAACAAGGATAGCTTTGCTGGAGTGAGTGATCTAGCCCCCGGGAAACACCTTACATAGTACAGCACAGTACAGCATAGCACAGCTTGGCACAGCATAACACTGCATAGCACAGCATGGCACAGCATAGCATAACACTGCACAGGATAGTACAGCATAGCCGAGCAGAACACAGCACAGCACATCATATCAAAGCACAGCACGACATAACACAACATGACAAGTATGGCACAGCACTGCACAGCATGGCACAGCATAACACAGCATAGCACAGCACCCACCCTTCATGCTAAAACAGCTGTTCCAGAAAGTAATCACTGTCAAAGAAGCTATGCAATGGTGCAAAAATTAGGTATGCAGTATATGCAGTGCATATGGGCCAAAACAAGGGAGGCACAAAATATATATCATTGATATCTATATATATCCATCATTGATATTGATAGCCAGAGTGGTAGTAGCCTGTCGCTCACTGACGTGGTGGGACATCTATTTGCAGCAGGATGGAGAGAGCTAAAAAGTTATCAGGTGCTCAAGGCAGAAAGACAAAAAAAGAAAAGGAGAAGGCGTGCGAGGGGATGCGCCCAAAAATGCTGATGTGGGTGAAAGAGCAACAGGTATGAACTATGATGGAAACAAATGTCACTTATGTGCAAACTTGTGCCCAGTGTCAGGGATTAGGCTATGAGCTTCACAGAAACCTAGGCTAGATAGTGCTGCAGCTGGCTAGCTTACTTAGGTTAAGCAAGCTGCATAGCGATTCTTTTG
>JAODKL010000002.1:3018950-3057732 GCA_026780765.1 Petrocephalus schoutedeni
GCGCGTTTCTGTGTTTGGTTGTGTTGTGAGAATTTGCAGCGCGTTTCCGTATTTGCAGCGCCTGTGTTGTCAAACTGGTGGAGACGTTTTCTTAATTTGTTGTGTTTTTTTTCTGTTTGCATGTGCTTTCTGAAGTTGCAGCGCGTTGAGCTCTCTCGGCCACCGTAGTTTCCTAACCGAAAAATCAAACCTAAAAAACCTACATTTAATTATAACTTTTATGTCCATCTGCATTTTTGAGAATGAAGCATTTTAAATATCGCACAATTTATTTTAATTTGATTTGCCTCCCCTTCTACGGGGGCCTAGACCAAAAATCAAGAAAACATAAAATATGTGTTAATACCAGGGAAAGCCATAGTATTTACCACCTTAACCCTAGCTTCAGTTAGTTAACCCTAATTTGGTCTTAGGGGATATTGGATAGCATGAAAAATGTAAAGCAAGGTTTCCACTCTGCTGGGAGCCCATAACTTCATCGTTTTTTCTAACCCTAAACCTGGCTTCTGTTGGCTAACCCTTATTTGGGGACTTAGGATGACACTACGGGCTGTTGGAAAACATGAAATATGCTATCAAAGCCACATAAACATTTTTTTCCCCTTCACTGGGGCCTAAGAACTATCATAAAAACAATGTTTGATGCCTGAGAAACCCATAATTTTTCTAACCCTAACTCTAGCTTCAGTTTGCTAACCCTTATTTGGGGATTTAGGCTGATACTACTGGCTGTTGTGAAGTATGCAATATACTATTAAATCTGACTAATCTGTGTGTTCACCTTGTGTTTTCTCTGCCAGAAATCATAGCTCTAATCACAGTGAAGGACAGATCAAATTAAAAGAGCAAATAAAGAGAATGTTCATGTTTGAAGTGGACTTGGCCTTCTAAACCATCTTTTCAATGATGACTGCTATAATCAATGAGTACACTGTAGGTATATTTAACGATTCACAAATAATACACATACAAATATAGACAAATAAAGAACATGATCTCTTCTGTCTTATGAGATACGTGTTCACTTAACCCCATAGCTCTCAAATTGACAATACACTATTATTGACATTTTGAGGGTTTTCCTTTCTTCCACTGTCTCCTTAGAGCCTATGAGACAGGTGACAGGGTTTGCATGGCAGCACTACGCACCAACAGCATCGTGCGATATCATGTAGGGCAGAGCCTCATCCCCACCCTCCATGCCAGATCAGCAATCTGGCTCGTTCTTACTGCGTCAGGTGTGCTGGACATCAGTGTATGGGGGGGAGGGAAAGCTGTCGTTCATCACAGCAGACGTGTAGCCATGGCAACAGACACAAAGTGGAAATGTCATGCCTGCTACTGAACGGCGTGCGGGGTGGAGCGGCTTCTGGAGAAGCCCTCCGCTGGAATTGCGGCACGGCCATATGTGGTCCTTTTGTCTGGGGATCTGTAGAAATGCAAGCAAATAGGGACAGCTCCCTTCTGCTCTTTCACCAATGAAATAGCACCCTGTGACATAATCACGCCCCCTGCCTCACAGGCACACACAAGTGAGGCACGTGACAGCCATAGTCGATACAGGTTACGGGAGGATCAAACGGTTATGAACAGGTTTTAAAACAAGTGAGACTATTAAAGCCTGAAGCCTGCCATGTGCACAAAGGAGTATACAATAAGGTGTATGCAATGGTCTTCAGCCACTGATTAAGAAAATATACAGGCACCCTTCTACTGCATTGCACATTTGGTGGGCAGAGATAAGAGCTGGATACCCTGCAGCCTCCTCCTTCCTCGCAAAACACATGCATGCTGTAAATCAGGGCTCATGGGCGGCTGATTAACTGCTCCAGCCTCCAATCAGCGTAGGGTGCATTCCAGTGTCTCTCACTCAGCCCAGTAATGTGGGTCAGTGGCCTTCTGCCTGGATCAATACAGCACAGCGGGAGTACAAGTCGGATTCAAGCCAGCTAGGCGAGAGCCGAGGAAAACCCCTATTGAGGATCAGAAACCAGGGTCCCCCGTTCTCTGTTCAGTGGTCCAAGACCTAAAATATACATCTCTTTTCACCATGGAGATGAAAAGATATTGAGTAAAACAAATACACAATATGTGTGATGAACATCTATCAGAGATAAACATTTGTGTCCATCTCCCATTTTACCCTTCAAACACAAATATTATCTTCTAAAACAACACATGACGAGACATAATAAACACCATGTACTTTTTAAACAACCAAAATGGCTAGCGGACTAGAATGTACCAGACACCACGGTCAAGAAGGATGACATCTAAAACAATCCCAGTCGAGGTCGTAATAGCTGGGTGGAACAGATATCCTGCACCAATTTAGCACGCAGTGTGTACATTCAGAAGACTAGAGCTGTCTGGGTGAATAAAATAAACAAACAATAAGCAAATAAAAATCAGTTTATTTTAAGTAAATCAGAACAGGCTATTCTTTATGATATTGATTAAAACATGGCTTTATAATACAGTGGCTGAAGAATACTTAAAGCAACTAAATCCCCTTTCATATAGCGGTAAATATATTTAATGTCCTAAAAACGGTTAACCTGCATTATTGTATCTTTAACAACCAGTTCGGATCACCTCAAAACCACTTTCCAAGTTGATATTATATCACTTATCCTTTAACAACTCTGAGCTATTAGTTAAGTTCTCCCCAAACAAGCTTGATGGGCCGAATGACCTCCATTCGTTTGTATATTTCTTATGTTCTTATTCTAATTACTTTAAACGCCTCCTGTATAAAAATACAATAGAATAGTTTATTTTAATCTAGCCAATCTAATCTGAAATGCAGAATCAACTGCATTCCCTTAATTGACTGTAGTGAACATGAGATTGGATTTGTTAGCCTAAGAGGCTAACAAAAGGAATTAAATGAATTAAAGATGTTTCCTTAGAATTACTAAAACTATTTAGAGCTTAAAATTTCTCCACGCTGTGATGATTACATAAGACAAGCCGAGAAATGTACATGAACTTCAACGTTCATTTAAATACCGTCCGGTCTGTTAAATTTAGAACAAAGAACTCCAGCGTTTAATAGGAGAATTACAGTTTACATTGTCTTCAGTGTCATGAAGACTGAGTCTGGAAAAAAAAAAGGTGGAATTAATGCAAGGTCATGAAGTACATCTGGCTTGGCTTAAGTTTCTGTCTTGAGAAGTTATTGTTATAAAACTTAAGGTGTATTATAACTAGTTTTGTTATGTTATTTTTTTTAGCATTTGCCTGGTAAACTGCATGTTACGTGGAAATGGGAAAATAAGGCTTACCTCTTGAGTTCGTTGCTAAAAAGCACTCGAGGATATACTGAATATTTTGACCAAACGTCATATTGCGTGACTTCCAAAAATAGTTTGCATATATTTACCCCTTAATCTATACAAAAATGTTTTTGGGTGTGCACCTCACGGAGGATCCCGCCTGGAACCAGCATGTATCTTAAGGCCCTGCAGCAAGATCACTTCCTGTGGAGTTTGAAACAGAAGTGAAGGCCTTCCCACCTTTTGCAGATGCACCATTGTGAGTGTCCTCACAAATGATATCATTACCTGGTTCCGGCAATACTCTGGAACACCAGTCCCCCTAACGGATCATTTATACAGCAGACACAATTGCGAGGGTACTCTACCTTCTTTGTTGGACATCTACAATGGAGGCTGCATCCGAAGGACCACCGTCATCATCAGGGATCCAGTGCACCTCTCCCACAACCTCTGTGCTCCACTGCCATCTGGTAATACTTATTTTGGTCTGGCTCTCTATAATGGATTAATAGCTCTGGACTCACAACTCTGAATGTAAATCTATTATTTACTGCATATTCTACTTCAATGCCAAACTGCAGTACCAATTCGGACAATCTTTCCCCACCAATCAGGTCGTTAACTATGTCTCTCCTTCCTAATGTTGTCTGAAAATGTCATATAATTATATTTCACCTCATTGACGAATTCTGCTTATCATATATCTGAAAGTAATGAAATCTACTTTGACTTTTGACATGTTCTGACAGGGACTGCCAACCTGTCCATACATAGAGAAGCGTGACTGTGCCAAAATGCTTTGTTTTTAAATACCATGGTCATTTTTTACCATGCCTATGGTAAAAAAAAATGCATTTTGATCAAAACGTTCCATCAGAATTTGCAGAGGTATCAATCCCTGTGTTTTGACTTTGATGATCCCACGTAACTGTAATTTCTTTGGCTCTCTCTATGACATCATCACCTGTCTGCAAAGCAGCTGTGCTGGGCTCAGCCAGGGCCAGGGCTCAGCACTTGCTGTAGTGATGGAGATGTCAGTTTGTTTTGAAGACAGCATAACCAATTGGTTGCCTGGCCCTTGGTCGAGTATTAATTAAGATATGGCTTGTTTTACAGGCCACTGTGTAATTCTCTTACAAGCTTAATGCATGAAGACATATTGACTGGCTACCAGTGGCTGCGGTTTCAGGAAATGTACCGTTACACATCAGCATTATCAGAAATGCTGCCAGACAGTGTGTGGAAATCCATGTGAAATCCTAGTAGTAATGCACCATTAATGCATTTATGGGTTTAATTGTTTATCCTCTCAAATTATATTTTAATGAATTAATTTATTTCACTGCATGGTTTTTGAACCTCTGTATTGTTCAGGTCAGGTACTATGTAAATGGGTTTCCTGTCTTTTTTACACCTTTAATGAAAACACAGAATAACACAAACTTTGATTTCATCAGAACAAATTCACAGCAGAGAACAAATAGGAGACATGGTACAATAAGGTTTTTGATTGGCCATCACGGCGTTACAGTTATACAGTGCCTATAGAAAGTATTCACCCCCTTGGATGTTTTACACTTTTATTGCCTGGAAGGCCTGGAAAGGTGGTGGTGACCACACAGAACAATGATATTGAAAGAGTCACACCGAAACCAGTAGACTACCAGTTCTGTACAAACATTACCCCAAACACATATGGAACCAAACATTTCCTCTCCATTACAGGTCCAGGTCCAGAAAGTAAAAATCTAGACCAAGATTTTGTTTCAACCAACCAGTTGAGTATTAGGAGACACAGTCACAGAGTACTCAACTGGTTGGTTGAAACAAAATCTTGGCCCTTTCACTTTCTGAAAGCTCACCTCTGCTCTTAGTAGATGTTAGATATTTAGAGTATCAGATACGGTGAAGAGTTGAGTTGAGCACCAAGAATCAAGGGACCCAAAATTGTATGTCCAAAATTAGTGGTCTGAACGGCAGCTTTGCCAGCCAACCCTTCTGTAAATCACAATCACATTTACTTATAGAGGATAGCAGTTTAGTGTCACAGTCCTCACATACCCAGGGGAAGCTCTAATATGCTCCAAGCCTCTGTATAGGTGTGAGGTCGCTGCTGTAACCTCATCCCTTATATGGGTGTGGACCTGCAGTGGGGGGTTTAAAAGCATAGCCTTCTTGGGTTCCCACACAGTGGGACTTAGCTGTAGGGCTAAACAAGAAGGGAATGATTCCAGCAAAGGAAACGGGAAGATTGAATCTGTCTGGCAATTAATCGCTTCAGCATGGGCCCTCCTGTCGCTCGTATGGTGTAAAAGTGGCACGGGAAATGTGAAAGTTTGTTTTATGTAAACTTGCGTTCAATTAAGGAGATGAAACAGGGGCAATCAGTCAGCTGCAAGGCACTGTGGGAGATGCCTGTGGTTTATGTGGTCTCCAAGACCATCGTGAGCACAATGAAGATGAAAGAGCCTGATTGGCTGTTGTCTGGCCTGTGCCATATTATCAACCCCGGTTCCCACTGGGTAATTGCGTACATCTCTTTGCCTGTCGTTTGAAGGGAACATAAAAAAAAAAAGTGCTTTGGGTCACACAAGGCAGAAGTTTAAAAACAAAAGTTGCCATGATAACAAACAAGTCCAACTGCTTGCCAGCAGTGCTTCCTACCAGATATTTGGATCTGTAATGGCTTCTTTCAATGCAGAATGGAGGGTGGATCATACCAGCGCTGCATTATCCAGAGCAAATATTCTGATAGAAATCACAAACATGAAATGCAGTAAACTCCCATCCAATCAGAGCAGCAATGCCTTTACCTCCATTTAATGCAGGTGGGAGTGGCTACAGGACCATGTTCACTGTACACAATGTTCCCCACCGTTTCCGGTGGGCCTCACACTTTAGCACAGTGGTCCTACAGGTTGATGGTTTGGCCTCTGCGGTATGAGGTCAGACATGGAGCGGGGGACAGCCTGTCCATCTTCTTGCCGCATTAAGAGGCTCTGGCTGGTATCATGGCCCAGATGCCAGCACGACGAAAAATTCTCTCACCCCATAAATCCCATAAGCTGGGGTCACTGTGCTTAGGCTGTGCACGACCCCTCAAAGTCAATTTAAATGACAGTCCCATTACTGGGATTACATATGCTTGTATCAGTGGGCAAAACATGGACAGCTGGTGTTCCTTGGGTAATGAAAAAGAAAAGGGGGAAAAAAAACAAAGCTTAGAAGCAGAGTCTCTCTCAAGGTACTACCTGATAATGTTGAAGAACTACACCCAGAGAGACTTGCATTGTCAGCCTCCCCCTTGGGCGGAGGAGGGAAACCTAAGGGGGGAAAAAAAAACCACACACGCATGCATAACAGGTGCTTTTTCTTTTATAGGCCACACACTTTTCAAACAAGGGCTGGAACCAAAACACCAAATTAGAGTGAAAACGTGAGCAGTTTACACAGACTAAAGCATGCGGTGTCACGCTGGGCCAGATTCTACTCTCCAAACAAACCACAAGCCCAACAGCAGGAGCCCGTGTGTGATCTATAATATGACAGTGTATGTGGTGACATCCAGCTTCGGCAAGCCCCAAGGCTGCCAGTGCTTCAGAGGTAGGGCCTAATTAATAGCTCCCCAGACCTGGAGTCGCCAACCAACTCTAGCAGGGTAACAGTCAGATTTATTTAGCATTTTAGCTTGGCATTTCATAGCCACTGCTGTCGTGACGATGTTGCACTGCAGAAGCACTACTCTAAGATTAAAAGAAAACGGGAGAAAACACAATATTCAAGACACTTTATTGCATGGGATTGGAAAATATCAACTTAACAGAGTATCTAGGTACAGTAGATGGTTCAATATACAAATAATACCACCGTGAACTGGAATGTCTGGGTGAATCATAACTGGAATCTGTTACTTATATTAAAATATTCAGAATAAAAATTGGTATAGAAAAGAAAGTTTATTTTAAAAGAAAATTAATCAAACACTATTGGCTTTTGAAAGTCAGCCAAATATTACAGTATTTCTTTAATTTCATCCTACTGGCATCAAGCAAACAATATTTAAATGATATTTCAACAAACATTCACAAAGGCACACCGCCAGTGCTGGGTATAGAGAGCAACACTGATACCAGGTTGTCCATATATTGCTCACTTTAATAGACATACAGATTATGTATTTGACATTGGTCCCAGTTCCATGAGCCAACGCAGTCTTTATGGCTATGAAATCCCACAGTGACACAAAAAGGTCACAATTATGAACAAGAAATCAACCCTTCACCAGTGTAATGAAGGCCCAGCCTTGCTATGGATCAGGGTCTTATGAGACTGCTTCAACTACAGTTTCTGTGACTGTTTTGCCATTCCTAAGTGCACTCCAGGGGGGTTGAGTCAAGCGCAGTAAGGGGACACCCCAGTGCTGGGTCAGTAGAGACCACTCTTAATCCTCATGAACTGTACAAGCACTTTTCCCCCCCAGTAACTGCTGCTCTTTCTAAAGTAACATCCAAGGCCACCATGTTTCTACATCGGCAGTGGATGACCAGAGCCGATGGCAAAGTAACAGAACATCCAGTGCCCTCGAGAGGGGCTCTGGCATTGCAGTGCCAGGGGAGCAGTGTTAAGGTGCACTTTCCATAAACAGGTTACGAAGGTACAATGAACATCAGCAACAACAATATGCCTGTACCAAAATACGATGCCCCCCCCCCCCCCCCCCCCCCCCAAAAAAAAAAAAAACGATGCAGACCTTGTTCTTTATTACTGACAGCGAACAAGATGTGGTGATGTTGTCATAGCAGACAGGGGAGCCATGCCACGCCCACCATCTCAGCGACACTGCGGGTGATGGCTGCGGAATTGTGCTAGTTGGCACTTGTATAGCTGTACACAGACACAAACGTGTGTAGCGGTATGATGCACAAACTAACCAGACCTGTAGGTGACAACTGTCTGCTCTGTGGTCCATTGCACACAGCTCTCCCAAAGGAGGAAAAAGTATTTGGGCCGACACACATACACACACATCTGTCAGGTGTATGGGACTGGTACTAAGAGATGACAGAGAGAGAGAGGAAGAGAAAAGGGCAAGATAGAAAGCGAGAGGAGAATGAGAAGACAAGTAAGATCGATGTAGTGCCTGCTCTTGGTGTGAAGCAGGAGCTACGGAGAGACTACTAGGCCAGAGTCAGGCTGCAGGGTAGTGGGGCAAACAGCATGCACTGGGGTAACAGGGGAGAAACGGGAGCAGCCACACAGACGGGATGTAGGCAGCCGATTGGAATGTCCAAAAGTATGTCTCTCAGACCAGCAGCTGAAAGGTGCGTCTTTAACTGGCACGGGATGGGGCGTCCTCCAACAGATCTAGCTCTAGATCAGCCTCTGTCAAGGCCACTGCCTGGCTCTCCTCTTTGCTCTTCTTGGGACCGCTTGGGGCGTCGTCCTGCAGCAACTCTTTGGCCAGGATGGAGGTCACAGCATTGCCAGCTCTCCGGGCGGCTGGGGTCAGACACAGACAAACCAGTCACTTAATGCTATTGGTAAGGCAGAACAGACTTACAAGTGGAAGTCTTCCTTCCTCACTTTAAAAGTCAAGGAGACGCAGACTGAACAGGTAAACAGACAAAAAAAAAACACAGGCATGATTTGGCAAGTAAAGCATGTAATGTCTCACATCAGGTCAAAAATACAAACCTCAATGAGGCCTCCCCACACAGAAAGATCACCAGATCTCAAAAGGTTATGCAGGGAAAATAAAAAAACAAATGCACTGTGCAATTTTTATGGTGGACTCAACATGAGCATTCAGAAGAAGCTTCAAGAGCTGCTGAAACAATCCCAAGCCCAACTCAACTGCTGGACCCAGTGGGTCGCCTAGGATGTCACATAAAACATGGACCTCTCAGCTCCGCAGTATAAACACACACACAGCAAGGCATGCCTGGCACCAAACACACCTACAAACCCTCCCCCAAATCATTTACGAATCCCTGGGACCTGGAGGCCACCCTACAGTTTGAGGGAAATATTTATTCATTCCAAACATCACGGAAAAAATCTTGTATTTGGAAAACGATCTGGCAGGAGGAATAATGGTCAGTGCACGAGTGCCTCTGTAGAGGGTCTTCCTCAATCTGACTCTTCACAATCGTAGCCTAGAATGGATCATGCGATGCCATTGCCTTGGCTGACAGAGGCCTGGGCTATCCTTGGACCTGCACAATGCTGATCTGTATTCCACGATGACCAGCTGCACATGACTGAGGGGACTTCATTAGAAATGAATGAGCTCTAACAGAGAGCTTCCTGCCACAGTGCTTTTAAGTCCAGTATAATATCCACGAAGAGAGTCCATCTCACACAGATGCGCACAAAGCCTCTCTAACACACGAGCAGAACGGCCACATTAATGAGACAACAAGTACAGTGTGTACAAACACACTTATCAAACACGAGTAGCTAAGGAGCAGAGACCTAAGTGAATAGTGAGAAGTGGAGAAAACACCGACTGACAAAAGGGGCTGTGGATTTAGACAGATTCCGTTTAATCCCTGGGGAGCCAGCTGCAGTGTTCCGACGATGTCACGGAGCCTCGCAGTAATCGGATCCACTGTGGGCGCCTCAAACACATTCCCAGACCGAAGACAGGAAACAGAACCACAGTACGACTACAGCCTCACCACCAGATTACGGCAGACACGCACTCAAGAAAACTCACTGCAGACACACACCACTCCCAGGCTCAGAAAAGCTGCTCTTTTACTGAAATGCAGGCACATTTCTGGGAGAATTTTAAAACGAACCCCATGAAATCGCAGGGAAGCCAGCGTACACAAATAATTCTTAAATGATTATTATTATTTCGTTAACGAAAAGGACTTGGTTGATGCTAAGCAGTCATATCAGCTTGCCAGATCCTTATAAAAACCCTTCCAGCATGCCAAAAGATCCGTCTGACTGATTCATTATGCTTTATACAATACCCCTGGACTAAAACTCAAGGCTTTAAACCCGAGAAGGGTTTTGCACCAGTACATCAGACGCCCATGACTGTAATCCAGGTGCAGTATCTTAGATCTAGTTTAGACTGGCACTGTCCTCAGGCTTAGAAATATTCTGCTGGACCCCTCAGCCTTCTGTACTCCTTTACTTTCAGAAAGAGTATTAATGGCTTTCATTTAATTTGCTGAAAGACCATTTAATGAGCTGAAGTCATCTTATTTTGTATGTCCTCTCACTCAATTCATACATGTTGTGACAGAAGTTCCATGGCCTGGACAGCCTACAATATGCTTATAAATCATCCAAACATAGAAACACGGCAGCTAAATTTATTTATCCACATATAGAAGGGTATGATTATAGTCACTCCTCCAAACACATGTTTATAAATACAATGGAATGATTATATTTACTTATGCAAACATGAATGTATGGCATTTACTCATCTAAAATATATGCAGGCGTGTTACGTGCTTATTTTAAGAAATGAAATAGTTATACTTCTTCAAAAGAGAAAAAAGAAAACATGTCCTGCGTTTGTATTGTGTGGTTACTGAGCACATGACAGGAGACGCGGGTCTGTTACCCAGCACGGTCGCCGAGGAGACGACGTGTTAGGGGGAGCTCAAAAGTGATGGGAACACTCCACTGCAATGCAGGGGCTTCTGGCACTGCGCTTGGCCGCTGACGTCACCACTAGGTACATCAGGCGTGACCAATGCACGCACACACACATGCACGCACACACATGCACGTACATACACGCGCACGCACACACAAACACACATGCACACGCATACACATGCACGTATGTACACACGCACGCACACACACATGCAGACACAAACACACACGCACGCACGCAGACACACACACAAACGCACGCATGTACACACACACACAAACGCACGTACGTATGTACACACACACACACACACACACACACACACGAGCGCAGCCCTTGCTGCTCCGCCAGCCCTGCCTCTAGAGCTGCAGGTGACTCTGTGAGGCTCAGACAGATTTACACCCAGCAGAAGCCAAATGGGGGCCCTGGGGCAGCGCGCTGCGCCTCCCCCACCTCTCCTCCCCCACAGAGCTCAGCCATACAAACTAATCGGTGGAAGCCAGGGGCTCTGCCCCGAACCACTTGTCACGAGACCTCCGTTTGGGCTGCAGGTGACCGTTCTGCACTTGCTGGCCTGGCAGAGCACTTTCTCCAAGATGGAGAGAGACGGAGAAGCACGTGTGCGGGGTGGCCGGCGGCGTCACACTCGGTCTCCTCATGCCAGCCCTGGGCTGCCCCTCCCCCTCCTTCCACGCGTGGGAGGCCCCACTCACTACTCCGGCTGGATTATTTAGGTCAGTGGGAGACAGCATGGGTGCCATCGACAGCTCTGACACCTTCCACACCGAGCTTCTGTAGATTGTGTGTGTGTGTGTGTGTGTGTGTGTGCGCACGCTCATCTCAGAGGGTATTCTGTGCACAGACACATCACTGCATATACACACACACACACACACACACACACCCCCAAAGGAAGCATGCACATACAGACATGCAGACAGAGGAAACGCATGTGCGCACACTCAGACACACAGATGCAGAAAATGTGCACATGCAAGATGCGTATAATTAATCTGGAGGCTGAGCACATCCTGATTATAACACATTTGTGGGAAGTGTGTCTGCTCTCTGTGGCTGCCTGTATGGGAGGGGTCAGAGGTAATGGACTAAGGCAGAAAGACTGGCTGCAGGGAAGCTTACGTCTGCCCCCTGTGGCTGCTGCTGGAAGCAGGCTGGAGTGACAATGGCAGGGAATCAATGTCACGTGTGATGTGCTGGCTACTTACACGGCTAGCTCCTGAATTCACCATTCACTCATTTTCAGGTAACCATGACACTGATTATGTACCATTGCATTTTAAATAAGAAAAGCTTGGAATGTGAAAAACTAAAAATCCTCATCTGTGGCTTTAACCAGACAAAAACAAGCACATTAAAATGTGGATCTTGATAAACGGTACAAAGGAAAAATATCACTTTTCAGAAAAAAAAAAAATCAATAAACCTGCCAAGACTTGCTGTCATTTATGATGTTGCTTAGGTGTCAATGCTGAGAACAGCGTGCGTCACACTCTGATTATAACCCACACTTTCTCACAGGCAACAAATTCACACTTATCTGCTTGATATGCTACATCCCAGAATGAGCTAGCACCGCTTCCCAGCAGAAATCTTCCAAATTACTATACTACCTGCTACCTGATAATGGCCAATAAATGCAAAGAAAGACAAGGAAAAGACCTGAAAATGCATAGAACATGTGTTCAACCTAACAAGAGTGAGGGAACGTTCATGATGGAACACATTCCTGCAATATACATGCTACGAGGAATGAAATCCATGGCAAGAACAGCCAGTCGGCAGGGGGAGACACTGGTTTAACTCTGCAGATCAATGGCTGAGCAGGTAGCACGGAGTAAGGCTGGGATAGGCAAACACCGGTCACCGCTCCACACTCACGAAGGTCATTCTAATAAGACCTAGAGAGCAGCTGCAGTGAGCATGCATCGGTGCGGACATGCATGTAGAAGGGGCGTGTGCCTGTAGACACGTGCCCACTGCTTCTCTCAACATGCCATCCACATGCAGCCGACGTCCTGAATTCCCAACGGCACCTCACACGAACGACACACAAGGAGGGGGGCCACGCGTTCTGGGAAGCGTGTGCACAGGCACGACCGCACTGGAGGGTCTGTGTGCTTTATGGCAGCTATTAGCTATTATCACACCGAGCTCACAGCAAATCAGAGACACACACAGTTACCAGGCAGGTGTCCAAAATGAGGTCAGACAAAGATATCACAGAATCTAGGAAGGAAGGAGAACACATGGTCAGGGCAGGTGTGCGCACCCATGTTGGCATGTACACCTGCAGACGTGCATATCTGCGAGGGGGAGTGTTACCGTACTCCAGTGTGTTTAAAAGCAGGCTTCCACCCTAGAGAGGTGCTGTATGGATGACAGTGACTCCATAAGACCTAGTAGCGCAGCAGGGACAGGGTGGACAGGAGGGAGAGAGAGGGGGAGGGAGCAAGGACGGCAGGCAGCATGGGACACAAGGCACAGGCCTCACCCCTCCCAGAGAGATTACACTCTGAAAAAGCTTCTATTAATAATAGCTGGCAGCTACAGAATTAAATTAACACCTTCTTTGTGTTAGGAGATTCATAAAGTAGTAGTTGTAGCTGAAACTAATTAAGAATTATGTAAATGACCCTAAAAGAACAATCAGGGTCATTACAGATTTAAACTTTAAAGAAAATTAAGAAAAGCTACTTCACCCCGAGCAGAGTATTGGCACATTTCCGACAGACGCACTGCTAAGCAACAGACTAAGAATTTTCTTACAATCCCAAGAGACATTAAAAAGAGGGAGTAGCGCGCACACACACACACACATACACACATGCACACACACACACACACACACACACAGCATCCATTCTCTATGCAGTATCACCACCGCCAGCCCAGCTGAAATGCAGGAGAGCAGCAGGAATATCTGCTATTTTTGGATGCTTTCAGGAGGACATGGTTTTCATCAGCAGCAGGAGGAAACGGGATCACCGGGCTAAGTCAGAAGATGGATGTCTGCACCCCTTCAGCCCCGGGGGCGGGGGGAAGCAGTGTGGCTAGACCAAGGCCAGAACAAAACAGAACCATCGTACAGCCACTGTGAGAAAACCGGACAAACAGATGGAGAGCCCAGGAAGCCTCCTGTCTAGACCCAGGGACTGTTGTTTTCCAGAGGAACGGTGGAGCTGCACGCTTGCAGGCAGAGACGGCGCAGAATGCAGGCCTGCGGTGGCACTGAAAGGGGCTCATCTGCTAGTGATTAGGGACTGAAGCCCGGCCCACTTGGGGCAAAAACAACCTCCCGCTGAAATGAGCTCGGCGGGCTGCTGATGAGCTGTGGAAAGTGTGTGCGCGCGCAGTGTGGCGCTCTGGATGACATCCACATTAAACAACCTTACGGAGTGCATGTGCGCAGTAAGATCTGCTGAAGACAAGCTGAGGAAGTGAGGGAAGAATGAGGGGAAAATCTGTATGAGCATGTGGCAGAGGTATGTGCGTGCGTGCCCATGGGTGTGTGTGCGTGCCCATAGGTGTGTGTGCGTGCCCATAGGTAGAGCATGTTCTTCCTCACGCAGTTACTGCCTCCCTCCCCCAACAAGCAGGGATAAAAGGTCTGACAACACTTCCGGATCCGATGAGTCACACATTGTATATACGATCCACAAAGAGAGTGGGAGTTTGGTGCTGAGCAGGGGGGCGGGGGGGGGGCCTGCAGAGAAACGAATCAGAGGAAGAGTGCGAGGAAAACTGGAAGGTTTTATTAGTCATTTAACTGATTTATACAGGTAGGCAGTCTGGCCAGATATGTGTTTATATGACTAAAAATAATCCTAAACCTATTTATTCATGGTTGGAATAGTATCTTCATAAATGGAGAAAACCTTTTTTTTTGCTCTCTCTACTTAGCCTGTCTCTCTATCCAATGCAATTTTGTCCATCTATACAGTGAAATATTTCACTTGAGCTGTTCCAAGTTAAGTATCTTAAGGATACAAAAGCAGATATGTGAACAGAGCCAGCACTACAGGGACTGGAACCAGCCACCTTCAGGCAAGTCTGACTTCATCTAAACAAGCCGACTTAGGAACTTTTCCATTACAAATACATATTCTAATAATTCACACTCTCTTGTTGAGATGGTATAACTAAAGGTGATTAAATGCCAACGGGAAGCAGGACAGGGTTCAGGTCCATAGCAGGTGACTTGCATTGCGTTAAGCGGAGCAGAGTCAGCAGTCACGACTTAAGCTTTTCCAGCAGAACCAACCGTGGCTGCGAGCTAAGCCCGCAAATACCACCACGCAGCACTTATCGGGAGGACCAGACCGCACTCTCCCTGTAATGTGTCCTAATGACCAGAGTGTCTAAAAGGAAATAAAAAGAAGCTTTAAAGGGAACAAAATTCAACTGAACTAGCCATCGACCCCATAAACTGCTGGGTGTGATTACTACCATAAAATCCATGCAGCTTAGCACACAGTGTATGACCAGGACTGGTATAAGAAGCAATACCATACCGGAGAGTGTTTATTCCATGTACACATATTGACATGTAAAGGCCTATATAGATATGCAGGGCTTGCGTACCAGAGCACCACACATATACACATGCACACAGTGTGCGTAACTGCAGATAATGAGAACAGGACCAGCTAGTAATGCTGACAAGGGCTGGGACACCCATGACGAGCCGATTCGGGACAGCAGGCCTCGAAAGGCAGATGAAGGCCGGGGGCATAAACAGATCTGTCCCTGATTCGCAGCAGTGAGCCGGGACTGCTGTCACCCATTTACGGTGCTGAACACTGGCACCGGAGTTGTCCAATCAGAGCGCATCTCCCTCTAAACAATATTCCGTTTCAGCCCAACCTGTGCCTGGATAGAGGGGAGGGGAAATTCATATCCAGCTGGCTAGCAGCTGAACTACCACAGTGCCCATGGGGATGCGGGTTTGGAAAGATGCACTCCGAGGCTGACCTCACCATCTCCCACACCCCATTTGAAAGGGAAGAGCACCCCAAGACACAGATAAACATCAGTGAACTCTACATCCATTCAGATCTAATCCTATAGCCCCTCTTGTGATGTACTGCCAGTTACTCACCCTTGAAACATGCATACAGACACTAGTGCCTTTGTCTCAGCCCTCAGCTCCACCCTCTGTGTCCAGACCACAATGTAAGACCGCTGGCCATTGAGTCATGTGTGATACGAATGTGAAAACTACAGTGAAAAATGGGCTTGTTGGCTGCAGACAGACCATTCCATTTGGTTGTAGCCGCCTGGTGGTGCCACCTCACGTGATACGGGATCTCGGAGCAGCAGAGCAGAGCTATTTCGGCAGAATACAATGGCAGGAGAGATTCAGACACACAAAGGAACCAAACAGACGTAAGCACAGGGTAAAACAGCATGTGGCAGCTTTGTCTCATGTGCTGCTCTTTCCAAGGGGCGCTGGGAGGGGGGGGGGGGGGGTTTCCAAGCAAGGAATTACACAGTCATCTTATAAAAATAAACTTCTACAAAAGCTGTAACCACAGGACATGGAAGAAACACAGAAGAGATACACATGTATGCCATTTGTCAATGGCAGCTCAGAGCCGGAACGCAGTTATTCTGAGGACAGAAATATCAGAATGTCAATAGGGTGGCAGAAACTGGCTGAAGACAAATCCCCCCCCCCAAAACACAGAGACACCAACTTGCTGCTGACATATTTTCCATATACCTCATGCATGTTGAAGAGCATCTATTACGATGACAAAGTGCGTGTGAGCATGTGTGAGTATGTGCCCTGCAATGGCCTGGCATCCTATCCATGGTGTGCCCCTGTTTTGTGCCCTGTGCTGCCTGTAATGGCTCCCGGACCCCTTGTAACCTGCCCAGGACAAGCATATAGAAAATGTCAAAGTCAAAGCTTACAGGTCATTGTCAGCTAATCTGCAGAGAGATATGGGCTCAGGACGATAGCCAGAAGGTCGCACAGGTGTAAGTTCATTCAGCGTGAACACAGCTTTTACTGAGGTGACATTGTCAGAAGGCATGCCTAATGAACCATCTGTTCCCAAAACTATTCATTTAAAGTTTCAAAAACAATCTACAAAAGTAATGTTACAATCATTTGGCTCAAACAAAGGCTTCTATTAGGATTACGTATAAAGGACTCTGACGTTACAAACGACCTTAGTAATTAGGGGGTTTAATGTCGAGGCACGGCGGTGATGCAATCAGGGTGCCGGAACACATTTGGGATTGGGACTGGGATTGAAAAGCTGCAGGACACTGAACCTACGCAGTTGGCTGATAACACGCACCCTGGGGAGTGCCCTGCAAAGACGCAGCTGTTTAAAGGGAGTTCGGCCAAGGGTGGCCATACAAGGACAGGTTAAGCATTCTGAATCACTTTAGTCACCAGCCAGAGGCAATGGGCAAGATCTGAATACACAAAGGTACTGAGGGAGACGTACGGTAAGGAGTCCACAAATGGAATTTAACAAGAATCAGTTTAAGGACTTTTTAAACTCATAGGGTGCTGTGGGTTTGGAAGAAACCCCACGTTAGTTTTCTCTGACACGGATTCAAGCCCGACTGTCACACTGGATGTAGTTTGTTCCCCGATTAATAGAAAAAGACAGTCGCTTCTCTGTCTCAGACTAAGAAAGATCTGTGAAGCAGCATCCTGTATTTCTCAATAGTTTTACAAAAAAAACAAAAAAACTAATTAAGATGATGACATGCAGTACATTTGTTTCAGCGAGCAGGTAGCGCGCACTGCCGCGTCATGACCCTGCAGCTACCTCCGGTCTGATTCAGAGGCGCAGGGGAGCCAGGGCCGTGGCCGCTATTTTCAGAGACTTCCAGCAGCTGGAGGAAACAGAACCACTGGACTGAGGCCAAAGAAAAGCGCGGGCTCTCTCATACACCCACCCACCCGGAGAGTTACATATATAACAAAGGCAGAAAGAGGGAGAGAGAGGCCTCTTTCATGCTGCTTAGCAGCTGGGGCCAGAGGCAGACAGAGGAATCCTTGCTGGTGTCAGTGTACGAGCACCCAGACACACACGCACAGTTGGGGAAAGGGCAGCGAAAAGCACAGCTCTAAAACCTGAGGCACGTGCAGTGTAAAGGCCTGTTGTGGTGTTAATTAGTGTCTGCCCCCGGGTGGTGTGTAAACCGCGGGCTCGTCGATAGCCTCTGATCTGCTGTGTTGCAGCCTGGAGCTCCTGCTTTGCTAGTCTGTTGTCGGGGAGGGTGGAGAAGTCGTGACTGGACCCCCCCCCCCAGGGGAATCTGTCAGCAGGAATATTCTGAACTGACTGCAGTGTCCCTATAATCTTATACACCCAATCAGAGACTATGTGCATTTATCAGCTCGCTAGGAACAGGATGCCCCCTACTGGTCACCAAGTTTATGAAAAGGAGTTTAAGCGAATTTGGGCATGTGGCATGAATGAAGGCAGATCATAAATCCACATTAGAAAATTTGCCTGTATTTCATAGCTGACCACAGGAAAGTGAGTCGCACTGCGGGCTCATTGCTCCAGATTTTAGGATTCAAATGCAAAACCATGCATGTGAATCTCATAATATATAGAGATCACATGCCATTTCCTCTGGGTTTTCCTGTGGGACATTTTTCCCCCCAGTCTTTAAAAAAAAAAAAAAAACATCCTTTTCTCATGAATGGAATGCATGTGCCATGTGTGCGAGCAACAGCCTCAAATGTAAAAGGAGACCACAGAGGTGTGTGTGAGCAGCGTGACCCAATAAACCACCGGGCTAACACTACAGTTAAAGGCACACAAAGTGCTTTCATGTTGGAGACCGGAGGCTTCCCAGCAGGGACAGGTTCTAGCCGGGTTCTTTGACTGAATTAGGACCCTTTCAAGAAAGTGTAAACGGGAGCAGAGAGGCGTGACATCCTTCCAGCCACTGAGCGCCCCTGCTGTGGGCTGCTGGACTCACCGGCTTGCCGGGGACCCCTCTTTCTCCTGAAGGCTGCTCCTGACTGCAGCGCCTCCAGCAGGCCATCCATGATGCCCGTCTCATCACCATCTAGGAGGAGAAAACACATGCACAAGTATTCAGTCACTGGCGGGGAAAAGCACCATAAGCCTGAAGACACAAAAAGCAGGTGCGCGCGCGCACGCACACACACACACACACACACACACACACACACACACACACACACACACACACAGAGGTAGTGAGGAAAACATGTGTATAGACGAAAATGGGGGACGTTCCATCATCACCGCAGTTCAGCAAAGTGAAAAGCTGCAGAGGTGGTTTGCAGAACATCTTTAAATAAATAGCTGTAAATAAACACCCTTGAGCAGCTGAATCCTGAGTGAAAAATAGCCTGTTGTGAATACGGAGCAGAACGTGAATCAGGACAGCTCCCCCATCACTGGAAACAGTCTGTAGTATTCTATTTGCTACAAGAATGAGGCACACACCCCATACGCTGGATGAGAACTGTTTTTGCACAATGAACTATGCCTTGCAGTGAATACAGTGGTGTGCCCAGTGTTAATCAGCGACAGCGCTGGCGGTTTATAAGATAAAAGTATAAGAGTTTGTAGGTGTAACGGCACACCCCATAACGGGCCAGCAACCGCAAGTGGGAGAGTCAAATTTACAGCTGAATGTAGAGGGGCTGGGTCCACATTAACCCAGATGTGTCCTAGAGCTGCATGTTGATAAGCAGTGCCACACTGTTACCCCACAAACGTCCCCACGACGGACATGCAGGATGGGTGTCAGGCTAAAGCCAAAAGCCGACAGATGGCTTGCATTTATTGCTACTCTTGTGGCGGGGTTAAAGGAGTTAAATCCTCAAAGCCACTCGGGGAATTCTGCAAGCACGCATGCTCAGTACACACAACCCCCCTACAGTCAAAACACATGTACAGTTGGGATATAGAGATTACCAGCATTAGCTGGGAACTTCCCATGTGGTCTACATATACCACCTAGTGGTCAAGGTAGGCAACTGTATGTATTAAATTATTTAAAAAATATTTCTGCTAACCCAGCTTACAGAGTTCCTTACTAGAGCCAAGTTTTGACCCACTTCCATAATAATTAAGTAAAACTAACCTTCAGGAAACATGATTAAAGGGAATTAAAGGGAAAGGTTGCGCTAACTTTGGATGGCACATACGAATGGAGGATTTTTTTTCTGACAGGAAGGGAAAAAACAAAATTGTGACTTGCCAGGCATACAGAATTGTCTAGTTACCTAACACTTAAATATATACTACGCAGAATCCACCAATAGTGCTTGGAGGAGGCGTATGGGTCACCTTCATGTCGAACCAGGTCATTTATACATTATAAAAATATGAACATCTGCTGCAATTCTCATGGGGTGTCTTCCTGTTTCTGGCACAATTTGCTTTTAAAGGGTAAACAATATGCACCATGTAACCAAATACCATGAATGACCTGGTTAATTACTATGAAAACTACCTGCTATTCTACCTTGCTGAATGGCTTAGCCATCTTAGTTACTCTAGACAGCAAGGAAGACTGAATGTTATACTGTAAACTGGTTAAAACTGGAAAAAACATTGTCTGATACCATCAGTTAATTCAGGCTGTTGTAATAATGGCAAGGAGCAAAAATTAGAGGGGTAGAGGTTCGCCCTTGTTTTCATGCTCGACACACGACTTGTACTAAAAGGCATAAACTGCAGCCATAACACTATCATTCTTGAGAGAGAAAATGGAAAAGTGAGCACCTCCCTGCTGCAGTATCGTTTAGCTGTAACATTCTGCCTCTTGTTTGAACAACACTGACAACTAGTGGTGGGAAGTGGTAAGTGTATGAGACCAGCACACATTTTGCCACAGGAGCAGGTGTGCATCCCAACAAACTCTCTTCATAAACTGATAATGCGACAACATTTCCTCGCTGTTATATCCAAGTCACTCTTGATTTACTGGTGAGCCAAACTCATCTCTGTACTTGATAAGCCCTCTGCGTGAGACTACAAGAGGCATATCTGATCTAATCCATGTTTACATTCTGGGTTGCTAATTGGGCAGCCAGTGTTTGGAACAGCAGACAAGTGGTCACTTCCTTTAGGGCCATGGGACCTTCCCTTCACTGAGCAAAACAGGAAGCTGATCCACACTTCCTGTGTGATCCGCAACATTTCAGACTCTCACGGCCCATTTGAGCTCAGTCAAGTCCGTAATTAGAATATGAGGCCCGACAGACCAAAGTAAACATGGAAGCAGTTCTCTCCATCACTTTAGCTGTAAGACTCAGCACAACTGATTTCTTTTTTTCCTCCAGAAGGAAAAAGGATTCCAGAGCCTCTGTGTCCTTTGACGCCAGATTCAGGTGATACAGGCTACAACTCCTGGGAAGCAGAAAGTCTCCTCTATATCAGAAGTAGGCAATACAGTTAAATATTTTATCATGATATAAAAAAAATTCAGTCAATATTGATGGTTATCACAATATAATTCTATTCAGTTTCTTCACTTCAAGAAATCTACTTTTTCTTAAAATTTCCTTAAGATCCACCTTAAAAAGGTTCAGAACATGAAAAAGGCAACATATTGAATGAATGGACTGCAAACTGAAATCCAATTCTATTAATTAATAAAGCATACAAAAATAAACTGTTGTAGGGTGGAGTTTTTATTTTTCAGTGTTAAAAATATTTTTTCCAATTTACCTGTAGTTAGTTTTCAGTGTGGTTATTAGTTTTAAAAGATCCATCTTCAGTTTCCATACATTTTAGTTCCTGTTTAAGTATACGGAAATTCTCTTTACGGGACTGAAAGTTGTAGAGCCATCTTATCCTTAGAGGATCCAACAGGAAAATACACTGCACATTCATATTTTTTGTTTAATTGCAGATTTTTTAACGTTTTAAACGTTTAAGCTAGTGATAATAATGGCATAACACCAAAAATAATATGGCATAACACCAAAAAATGCAGACTGCAGTGTGTTAATGGGTTTTCTCTGACTGCCTCGCTCCGGGGAACGGGTTTAACATGGTAGAATTGGCACCTGTCCTGCATTTTACGGGGATTGTTCCTCACTGACAAAATGCTGTGCTTCGTTTTGAACCAATACAGGACATGCAACTTGTCCTCTATTTTGCAATTGCCCATCCCGGCACGTGTTATCATTGGGCACAGTTCCTGGTAGAATTTACAGTACACAGCACCACTCTGTTGGTGTTGGACTTTCTGTCACCACATCAGTAATCTCTTTACTTTCTTTATCAATTATATCTCCTTTGTAGAAATATTGTGCACCTGGTGAACCGTCTCATTCTTCACGACCGGAGTTAACTGGAGACAGTACATATATGTACATATGGATTATGTGTGGTATAATGGAACCTCGACATAGTAGTGATGATGACCTGAACACTTTCTATTTAACAGCAGAGTGCAAAATGGACTCAGAATTGGAATGGTCACGTCATGACTCTGTGGCACATAGTACAAGGTGCAGACACTGTGTGCTGCCGTGGTGTTTAAAGGGATAAGAATCTGTCTGCTGTTAAAGATAGATGGATGGAAAGAATGTCTGAAAGTAGGTCAGGAATGAGGGAGGGAGGATTTGTGTGTCTGAGGGGGTGCAACAGTATAATGTACTCACAGCACCCAGCGCGTTCTACGCTTGAGACAGCTTACAGTACATGTCTGCATGGCTGTGTGGCCTTTAAATCAATTCCAGGGTGGCCTACGTCATTCGTGACGTCTCTGAACGTAGTGCTGAAGATGATTAACTGTAGATACATTAAAGGATGGCTGTGCCATTACCAGAGATGGAGAGGTCAGATTAGCTCAGAGCAAATACGGCACTACAGGGAAAGAAAAGCTACATCAGGTTACAAAGATGGAACACAATAAGGCTGGAGCAGATCAAAAATGAGGCCCAGCTGTAACAAATCACTCCAATTTAGAGTCATTCTCCTCCTTGAGGACCTGGCTGAGATATAAATATGCCAACAGCACATATGCATTGAGTGATGTGTTCTCTAGTGAGCAGTTAAGATGACGATTGATCTGAGCAGCTGGTCTCTAGTTTTGGCAGGGTGAACCGAGAAATTCTTTAAAACACAGGACAAATGATTTCTGCCAATAAGACGGCTTCTTCCTCCTCGGGCAGCGATATCGTTTCTCCCGCCCAAGCTGCGTTTAAATGAAGTTAGAGCACCCTCCACTGGTTCAGAGGGGAAATATACGTATGGGGGAAGCTGGGGGGGGCAGAAGTCCTGGCACTGCTTACAGGTCCCATGGAAGTCATGTCATATAGGAGAGTGCTGAGTAAGGACATGTGGGATGGAGGGCGTGAATGCTGAATACACACGGAGATAAACAGCTTTCACAGATACAGTGGATTCATGACGGTCTTCGTAGAATCGCCCCCCCGGTAATGGTGCTCCCATGCGGAAATTTTGGCGGATACCAATAATCAATATATTTTTGTCTAATATTACAGATGCCAGTAACCAATACAGGCAAACTGGAGCTCCACAATTACGCAGTGACACACTTCCATGTCCACACAGGGGGTTTAATGTACGCAAGTGTGTGCAGATTTGTGTAAAACGGCTAGGAAACCAGAATTTACTTATAAATTATTTAACTGTAAACTCCCCACATTTAATGATAGTGTTTCAGTGGCTCAGTGGCAATGTATCCTGGCCGCCAAGTTAGGGCGTTATGGCAGGACAGACTCATGACCCTCACTCACCTGCATTGATGTCCAGGAGCTGACTCTTCTTCTGCTTCTCCTCCTTCTCCTTCTCAGCCTTCTCCTTGGCCAGCTTAGCTCTCCGCATCTTCTCCTCAGCCTCCTTCCTCTTTTGATTCTCCTTGACTGCTTGCTGGGGGTGGGGGGTGGGGGGGGTAGACGGTAGACAGACTGTGAGCCACACCCACCTGCCTACTCCACACCCACCTGCCTCCAGGAGGTACTTTCGAATTAACAACAAGATTGTTGGCTTTCTGAATGAATGACTGGAACCTTTTGCTGAGCAACTGCATGGCGCAGAGCAAGCTCTGTTATATGTCCCAGGAAAACTAGCTGTTCCTCGACACTGGCCCCAAGGGGGCCATATGAGCCATACTTTGGTGCCGAAAGAGAAACAAGAGGGAATTAAAAATGATGGAACATCTATAATATGCTAATTAAAGCACAGGATGCCAGTGGTAAAACTTAACGATATGGCTGGGGGTTGGAGTGCTTTCGGTAAAATTCACCAAGCCAGGAGAATCGATGAATCAAATTTAAGTTTAACCGTGCCCTCTTTTGCCAAGGCCCTAGACTGTAGCATAGGATACCCTATACCTTACTCCACCTCTGAGGCTAAGGTTTGTCTTGAATGTTTGCATACATTTCATTACTCTCGCCACATCTGTTAAGAATCTGTCAAGTACTCCAGCGAGATGGCATCAAAGAGATGTAATGTTAGTCTTGCATCTTTGCGTCATTTTCTTGTCTTGTTAGGCTGCTTTGTGCAGCTGGGCAGCATGGAGTCTCAAAGTAGGGTTGGGGGGCAACTTTGTCTATCCAGAATACTGCTGCTAAAATTGCAAAATGTTGCTATAAATTTAAATTACTTTTACCTTATATACATAAATGTAACATTTGGAAATCCTGTCTTCATGGGGCCCCTAGATTCCTACCCTTGTCTTATGGTAAGTCCGCCCCTACACAAAGGGAAAAGCCCCACAGCACAGACTTTCCAACATATTTTCAACTCTACATAGGAGAAAAGTTGGCTCACCTGGAACATGTTACAGAAGTTGTTGAGGTCTCCGAAGAACTCCTCGATCGATGTCTTCTTGGGGTCAAAGACAAAGTAACCGCCCAGTTCCTCATACTGTTTGATCATGTTCTGATGCATAAGATCAAGCTTTTCGTACTGCTCCCGTGAATTGGTAACAAAGCTGTACTGAAAGGGTTAAGGAGTGTGCAACCGAGAAAAATGCAGGGGCATAATGATGAACAGACCCAAATACACCAACAAGGAACTGCTCAAACTGCCCCGCAACCTCCGACCCATGACCCTCCCACCCACATCAAACACAACAGTACGGTCCTGCAGGAGCAGAGTAGGTGTGCGGTATTTCAACGCCACCGGCCATTGGTCTTCGGCCATCCTGTGCAGAACAGAGGGACTTTGTGCACAAGGTCAACAGTGCTTGCAAGAAGGGCCAGTTATAAATAGGGCTCTGCCTCGCTGATGATGAAGACAAAGAAGAACATGACAGGGATTAAAAAAATAAAGCAGAATCAGCCTACGCAATAAGGTGAGAGAAAGGGAGAAAGTGTTGCTCAGTGATCAGACTACATTTTAACAGCATATACAACAGCATGGTTACACGCGTGCTCTGAATACACCAAAACCAAAATCACACTGAGGCCTCTTCGGTCTAGAGAGAAGCAGTGAGCGTAATTCACGGTCCCAGCTCAGAAAGGATATGGTCATCTTCTCCACAAACAGATCCTTGTCACTCTGAGGTGGTGGGAAGGTCTCAATGTCCTTCTCTAGGTCCTTGATCTGCTTGCCCATCTGTTCGATGTTCTTCTGCAGCGTCTCTGCCGATACTGGGGGCGAAGCGTGACACAGTCATGGCACGACATGGTGAAGGGAACACGTGACAACAGGAACACGAGGAGGTACATGGGGCTCAGTTGTGACATTTGAAATGAATAAATGTATGACTGGCAACCAGGTGGAGCAAGAGGCAGGGGTAGGTGTGGGTGACATGTGGGACACGGACATTAAAACTGAATACCAAGAGGAGAGTGGTCAGGAGGAATGAGGCAGGGGTGTGCTCACCTCTGCTGGCCTTCTCCACATGAATGAGCTCCTCCGTGAAGCGCACGACCTCGGGATACTGCTCCTGACACACGTCGGCTAAGAAGTGCAGCAGCGTCATCTTCTGATCTGCAGATTTGGTATCTCGCAACTGTACACATGGGACAGATATCTCAGTTTGACAAGGAAAGAACACATCGAATCTACCATCTCGGCGATGGCAGCGAGCGGCCTGGACCCAGGACGCACCTTGCAGAGGTAGCTGATGCTGAAGCCGAAGGCACCGGCGTTGCGCGAGCCGGCGTTCATGTAATTTCCCACCAGCAGGATGATCTGCAGCAGCTGGGAGAAGTTGTTGCTCTTCCTCAGCTCCTCGCACGCCGCCGTGACAGACACCACGTCCGGCTTGATGTTGTTCATCTGCTCTTCGAACTGAAGTTTGAACAGGATGGCGGCAAGTCGTGGCTTCAGCCGCTTCACGGCGCTAATCTGAAGGAGGCCAGGGGTCAGAGGTTAAGGTCACAGCCGACTTGGACCAATCCGGCTGGCCTTGCTGATGAACCCCCACAGTATGCGTGTGTTGTGTTTGCAAAGCATTATGGCTCTGCATGTGCACATGAGCCGGCTTGCACATGTCTGAACCCACCACGACTCCAAACTGCTCGGACTCTGCCAGGTCCTCATAATCGTCCTTCATCTCCGCCAGCACGTTCAGCTGCTCCTGCTCAGGAAGCTGCTTCAGGAGGTTCTGTGGCCCAGAGGTAGAGATACAATGCTACGTTATCCAGAGGCAGAAGACAACAGATGACAGGAGGGTCATCTCACGATCCCCTTTATAGAGTTTTGTGCTTAATATGAAGCGGGACACTCCCAGCCTTTAGATATTTCAATAGCTGGCATTTTAAAAGAACAGAACACATTTAAGAGAGCCAATAAGGAACAGTGAACTACAGTACTTTCTGCTTAACCCCAAAAACCTTCAGAGGCACCCTCAAAACTCACCCTGTGCTCTCTCACTATTACAACTGGGCCTCTTTCTCTGATGAGAGAGCAGGATGGAATAGGCAAATACTAAAGAGGCTGCTGTCTTCGTGCTTGGACAAGAGCGAATAAAGCATAGTTTATTTTTTTAACTTCATTAACTCCTGGCATTCATACTGAGGTCAGAGCAACAGATGCCTGTGCAGAAACGGGCAACGGAGGTGATCTAAGAGGCTTATGGAGGGCTTTAGTCTGGTGATCGGCTTGATTACAGACTGAGCTCATCCAGGGCAGGCTAAATGTTGCTGAAGCAGATTGGAAAAACAGACACTGGGCAGTGAGTGATATTAGGGAAGGACAAACACCACAAATGGTGCACCAAGCACTCACTGAATCCACGCTGCTGACGGAAATTATTGCTGAAATCATTCCAGACAACACTAATTATGGACCCCATAATTTGAGTGAGGCTGGGATACAGCCACTTGTCCTGCAGTTTCTGATGTAAGGGCAGAAAGGCTGAATTAAGGAGGCCCCCTACCTGAACCATGGACTCTGTGAGCACCTTCTCGTTCACTTCTAGGATGACGTTCTTTATCTCCTGGTACGGCAGACGGAAAGAGCCCAGGAAGATGGCTGTAGAACACAGCACCAGAGCTTTATCAGTCCAAGATAACACAGGAAGCACTCTGGGGTGGCAGTGATGCTTCCTAAAGGCACCCACACACTCACAGCTCCCCATTCCCTCCCAGGTGCCATTAACAATATGATGCTGCAGCTAAAATGAAGGAAATGCTGAATACCCCGTCTGGGCCTTCAATATCCACAACTAATAGAATTATACATTTTAACATATAAAATACAATAAGTGACAGTAACATGTAACAGTAGGATTACACATTAAATACATAATTAACAAGTTGCAGGACAGAGTATAGCTCTGTGGTCTAGGATATTGTTCTTGGAATAGGAGGCGCGTGGCCAGTTGAGTGATCATTTCAAGCAAAAGCAAAACCCTTATCCACGAAAACTGCTACGGGGTGCCAGAATGACGCTGCCTATGCTCTGACCCCAAGCTTTATACTCATCCATGTCAGGGAGAAATAAGGTGGGACATTAAAAACTACAGAACTAATTTCGACATGCTTTTACTCATACTTGTATAAACAGGGGGGGGGGGGGTGGTATCATTTCATATTCAGGTGATGCATAATGGGGTGCCTGCATTCATATGTTCATCACATTTTACAGGAGAATGTTACACAGTCAAAAGGAAGCAGTTATGCAGGATCTGCTTGTAACTTTAGTGCTGATAGCACTGCTGGTGTTTCCACAGGCCTGATATCCAGGACTCACAAAGGTTCTGGGACGCCTTGGTGTCGAGAACCTTGAGCTCTTTAACCTTCTTCTTCTGCCCGGCCTTCTTGTCGTCGGGCCCATCAGCGTCTTTCTTGGCTGTAAAGAGACGGCGAATTAAACATGCAGAAAGCTGCTCCCCGGTGTAGCCGTTCTCTATTCAAGTTACTTCTAGCACAGACACTTCATTAGAAAGCTAAACACTAAGAGGGCAGTTACGCAACCGTCTGTGGCAGCAGAGCCGCAACAGGCACAGCTTTGACCGAGGGTTCAAACAAAAAGACACACATACAGCTTACAAATCTCTCTCACGGTGAAAATGCTAACAGTGAGACTCAAACACCACCAGAGCAGCGAGTAAAATGACACGCATTCCAGCAGAAAGTATGGAGTGTTAAACAGAAGAAAGGACCAGGCCACAGAACATCTGCTAGACGTCATGAAAGCCAATTCTGTAATGTGACCCCCAACGTTCCCTCAGCTATTTCCTGCCGCTTGGCCAAATTCATACCCCCAACCATACCCCCCGGGATGAACGGGACTAAATGGTCATTGTTCTGACACCCAGTGCCCCATAACCCAGCACTCCTAATAAAATTACCCTGTGAAAATTGAGACCGTCAGGCCAACAGCGAGTAAATGTCACATGTTCTCTGTACAGCTGCGCCATGCCTGTGCTTCTACTGCCAGCAAAAGAGAAAGTTTTCAGAGAGAACGATTTCCACAAACAGACTTCACACCCCTCCAACACGACAGACAGACTATAAACACCCTCACATCCACTGCACACAACCCATATGACTAAACCTTGCTTAAGCACATTCACATCTCTCAGCGCATACACATCTGTCACAACCCCCCCCCCCCCAGAGAGAGGGTCAGACGAGCAGCTGGGGCTCCCCAGGGGTCTCAGACCCCAAAACGGACACATTAAACTACAGTATTCTAATTAGCAGAATATGCATGTTGTACACTTGGTGTCAATTTAAACAAGCCCCAGAATGAGTACATAAAACTATAAAACTGAGCATCAGAGCAGTACAGATGACCTATCTTCTAACCAGAAGGCTGCAGGTTCAAATCCCAGAAGGGGCTGCAGTATAACAAGTCCCAACTGCTCCCATAAAACATCTAGCAGGATAAATGGATAAAACTAAACAGGTCTGGATAAAGGCCACAGCTACAAAACAAAACAAATGCATGACAGTAATGACTCTTCTGTGTGACAGATCGCGATGTACCGCACAAAGCCCTGCGGGTCATGGGACGCGCAGGAAGCGGGTGAGGCTCACAGCACGATGTGGTGTGGCATCGGACCTGAGCGGCGTTGCGATCAGGTTACACACAGGGTAGCTTTTATGAGCTTTTCAATTCAAACAGAACAGATATTAATGACCTGGCACTTAAATGCCTGCTTTCCGGCCTATTGAACAAGTAATTACCATGGAGACAGAATAGCCCCGTTTCACATTCAGAAGGACGCCATCCTTTTTAAACACTGCTTAAGCTCACACAGGACTAGCAGCCCTGTCCACTCAGAACACCGGCAGACCACACTGCAGTCTAATAACCCGTCATCACAGAAGCCCTCCTAATAACACTGGAGTATGAACACATCTTTCAAGCTCATTCATAAAAGCTCCACCAATAGGTCTGGCTCTCTGTGTGGGTGTAAGTGCTCACTGAGCTCCCAGTATGATGTGGTCTGATTGGAGGGTGAGTAAGTGAATAAAGACGTAATCATATCATCCCTGTTTCATAAAATGGTCTACCGGGGAGCACAAAATGGCTGCTGGCACAGCGCGCATCTTTCATTCGCAGCTCAACGGCGCACCCCTACTGACGCCTAGAGATATTGCATAATGTATATGTGTATGTGTGTGTGTGTGTGTGTGTGTGTATATATATATATATATAGCAAACATAGACTGATCACTGAAAATACATTAATATAAAAGGCTTGGGGTGGCGGTTTAGGGTTGCAGGTTAAAAGCCGCGTGTCGACTGATTCTGGCCTAAAGCACCAGCTGCTCTCCATTCTGAGCAGAGCAGGCAGTTGGCCACCCCCCATCCCTACACCCCCCACCTCCTGCCACAGTGTGCAGACTGAACTCTAAACACACCACAGCCCGCTGTAGACAGTCCCTGGTGACAGCAATTCTGCACCCCCGCAGTCCGCGAAACAGCCCCCTACTTTCTGGTTTTCATTAGGAAGGCTTATCGTGTGGAGGAGGTTAGCACTATTTCTGTCATTTCAGTTTACACAGCACAGATTTTTTTTTTGGCCAGAAATAAGGCAAACGTGAACCAAGAGTGCCCCCAAATGGCCAGCTCTGAACTGCAGGCAAAATAAATTCCACTTACTGGAATTCACAAAAAAAAATGAAAACAAACATTTTGCTCCATGTTGTGCCAAATCACAAATTCCAGCACATTTCTGCTATGATCCATTTCAACATAAAGCTGACCCTTTTATGTGGTGTGAGACCAGGCTATTGTTAAACTTCACACAGAAGACGGACACATTAGCCTTCTTTTGTTACGCAGTTCGACCGTAGGGAACTTTCTTAAAGTCAGAGATCTATTGTGCCATCTGGATCAGCTGGATTAATAAGTATCAGGGAAACATGAGTCACTATTCAGACGCGAAACAAAACATCAGGCACAGCTGAGGGCAAAAGCAAAGAGCAGATGAAACAGCGCTTTAAACTTTAAATGTCCCATTATGGAAATGTGTGCCATGTTCCTATGTGGGGGAGGGGAGTAGGGGCCAAGTGTTTGTCTTGGAGAGGAAGACAGCCAGCTGGCCAATGTGGGGCCGGTTGCTAAGAGCAACACTATAAAAGGGGGGGGCTGAATAGCTGAAAGGGCCCCTTTCATCCTGTTTGTCTGAAGAAAGTCAGGAAGAGCATGAGAGCCAGGACAATATGACGCAGCAGCAGATGGCTGGGTGTGGACGGAAAGGGGGGCACGGGCAAAGGAAATGGGAGGGCCAGAGCGAAGGGGCCGGCTGGGGGGCGGGGTTTCGGCCTTGCTCACTTGCGCACATCTGGTGTCCGTTTGCCGCAACTGCAAGGCTGAAAATTATAACCCAGGAGAAATAGGTTTGAGACCAATAAAACTACACAAAAAATAAATATTAATCCATTGCCCATCCCAAAAAGGGGAATAATTACTACAACCAGTAAACTTTCCCATATAAAAATAGCATGAAATACATGAACAAGTAAATGTAAATCAAGGTTCCCCATCAAGATCACAAGCTAAATGGCCCTAACCTGCACCTCTCCACCACCTCTCTTTTAATCCATTTTCCACATTCTTTCCCTGAATTCGGAGCCATGGGAAGTAGTGCTTAGCAAAGCCTCCGCTGGCACTTACACAGAATCTGGTTTGAGTTATACCCTGTCCTGCCCTGCTCTGGATGGGGCCCCTCGCTTTCGATACATTTCACGTCTGAGGAATTCTGAGAACAGGCCAGAACATTTACAGTGTTTCCTGCTGGGGAATTCAGTGTCGAAACACTCGGCCAATAAAGGGGGGAGTTTATTTAATCCTTTCTGTCATTCTTGATATCCCTTCTCTGACCAGCTCTGTAATTCAACCAAACACACCAATGTCCAGTTAAGTCCTTTAGCAACCACACAAACTGTCTATGGGCAGCAGATTCCCCTTTAGCTGAGGAGTGGAAGCCTCTTTGCTTATTTATCCAGTTAGCACACTAAGCAGAATTAAGGTCATCATATGGGCACGTGATGGATCAGACATAATCACCAAAGAACAAGCACAATGAACCGATATGGAGCAGGAACCATAAGCATGGAGGAAGACCACACACAGCAAACGAAAGGTAATAAGGACACCGGTTTACCTCAGAATAAAAGTCTCTGCTATTGAGCACAGCTGAAAAATACACGTGTAAATGCTGCCCTCTACTGGCAAAAAAATAAAAACTGCAGCTAGGCTATTCTCAGTGTTTGATTATTAACCTTGTTTACTAATATATCGTTACTATTTAGGTTAGGGACCTTTCCATGTAAATTGCAGTGCCACAAAAATAATTCCATATGTTCAGTTGAAAGCACACAAGCGTAATGTTTGTGGATGGAGTGTGCACAGGAGCGCTCCTCCATTTTACATGTTGCGTTCACATGTTTTTGTCCTGTAAAAATATCATGTAGAGCAACATACAACGTCTATTTTGGGATCACACGCTATAAATAAGCTTAATCACATTAACCCTTTCTCATCCACACACCTCAAATGGAGCCATCTATAACTAATGAGCCAGAAAAAAAAACATTAGAGGTGTCTGACCTTATTTATATGAAAGAGATTGTGTTTCTATATTTAGGTGGCCTTTTCCTGCTTATTTACATCAGCAATTATAATGGCTCAATTATAGTGCCAAAAAAGCAGAGTAAGCGAGGGGGGGAGGGGAACGAGCACAAGGGAGATGCTCTGGTTACTGCACATTCACACACAGGCCTTAACATTCCCTGCTATCATGCAACCCACGAAAGAAACAGCTATTTATGCTACAGAGTCCATGTGTCCAGGCAGGATCAGGACCTCACAGGACCTCTATGCTGCAAGGCAACTTAAAAGGACTTCCCAGCACAGCCCTCCATAACATTCTCAGGGCACAGCCCCCCGCAATGGGGCAGCATGTTACTGGACTGTGAACGCAGCCTTCACTGCTCTGAAGTCTTCTCACAACCGCCCTCAGCCTTAATTCGTGGAAGGAGCTTATCGGTGATCCGACCAGAGAGATGTCAAATCTGACAGCACACGCAGAATACGGCCTGAGCCCCATGTCGGGACAGAGCTCAGGCGTGCATGCCTGCTGGTTAAAAATGGGACTTCATTTGTGCATGCACGGGCACATATGCGCACACACTCGTACACGCTCTTGCTCAAGTGCTCCCTCCTGTGTCCCAAAAGGGCACTGACAATCACGCATCAAAAGTCTAGGGCAGTGGTCGCTAAACCAGTCGACCGCAAATGGACAGGTCGATCTTTCAGACGTTCCTATTCGATCACGACAATCAGACTGCCACATTAATTAGCGTGCTTCTCCATGCACTGTCACTAGCTAGCTTTATTAGCAAACAGTGATAGCATTAGTACTGCGGTTACCAACACGTCGACCGTGAGCCAATAGCCCACAGGGAGCCAGTGAGTAGCCTGCATAAATTTTTCTTTTTTTATATTTCGCGTAAACGTGTATGGATGTGATTTAGTCTCAGACAGCTTCCCTGACGAGCTCTGTAGGTTGACGTAACTGGCTCATGATGACCAGTGGACGGCCTCGCATTCAGTCCCCCACTGGCCTTGCACATTAAACTGCTGATCGAGGACACGTCAAAGCGGCAGACTGATGCCATCATACCAGGCAGCCTTAGCTATGGGACACAGCACTTGGATCTCGTGTGCTAGGGTGGTCACCCAACATCTTCCAAGAAGTCCTCTGGCCTTCCATTCCAGAAGAAGAGCACATTATAGTGTCACTGGACGTTTTATTTGCAGTGAATGCTGACATCTCTGCCTTTCCCCAAACGAGCGGGAAGAGATGAGCTGAGCAGCATACAGGCTGCTGGGTGCGACCTGTCTGGGAGGGATGGGACGGCACTCTTGCACTCCTAGTGGGCCCACAGCGTCGCATTACCCACCCTACATTCAAGCTTTGATCAGCAGGGTTAGCGTCTTTCATTAGTAACCTCAGGCTAGTTAGTAGTTAGCAGCCAGGCCAAGGACAGCGACACTGTTACGTCTGATGGGCAAAAGCACAACTGCTGAATGAGGAAGAGGATGAGAGAAAGGACCCGCTAGCGCCTTGTTCCACACCTGTCTCCATTAGAGTGTACCGAACAGACCTTCACCCTGTGGCGAAAGCCGAATACTGCCGAGCACAATAGCAATCGCTCACAGAAACGCACAGCAACTCAAACACACAAATACATCCAGACAGACAGAGGCAGGCTCCCGGAGTCCGAGAGGAGCCGTCAGAAGGCGAGTCAAGGTCCTTGGAGACAGGTGAGCCTGCAGCTTCATGAGGCAGTCGAGGGGGCCGGTCTTGTCTGCTGGAGGAGGGTGGGGGCGCATACAGATGCTGTCAGGAGCGTTCCAGTGTCACGTACAGCTGTCCTGACTGCCCTCTCTTGCCTCAGTAATGACCGCAAAAGAACAAGTGTGTGCCTGTGGGTGTGTGTGTGTGCGCATGCACATGCACTCACTCGCCAGAGGACACTGGATGGATACTGGCATTTTAAGGGCCTCTAATCATCACTCAGCTGCATCCCCGGGGCGCCTTTAAACACGAGCAGCTACTTCTGATGTCCATTTAGATGGGAGAGGCAGGCTTTGGCTCAAAACAATACGACAGTTATTATTTATGAAATTACTCACGGCATGAGCTGGATGCCGAATGCGGCTGTGGCGTGGCAGGCCCTGCGAAGGCCACGCGGACGGACGCGAGGGGGCGGACGGGCCAGGTGCGAGCCAAGTGCCCGCCCGGTTAGCGCGTGCGTGGCGGCCGGGAAGGGGGCCAAGGGAGCCCATCAATGCCCGAGGAGAGAGACGAAGCGGGAGGACAAAGGGCCAGCGGCAGGCTGCTCCGGGAGCCCGGCCAGAGTGCCTTATGTCTCTGCAGATCTGCGGGCTGCTAGGCGGAGCAGAAGCCAACACCTGACCTGGTCCAACATATCCAACCCATATAGGCCCCCCCATTACTCTGAGCCATGTGTCCCCACTCCCTGCCAGCCAGCTGGCCATCCTCTCCACACCCCTCGGCCCCCAGGAACCTGCTGAAGAGTGGAGAGTGAACCCCTGCACTGAGTCTGTTTATCTCCGGTTTGCCAAGACTCCAAAAACTGGTGAGACTCCAGGCTGCTATTAAGCACACCTGCAGCCGTGTGACCTCTATCCTATTGGACACAGGAAAACGATCACATGATCTCAGAGCTCCACCCACTTTTACAGGACCTCTTCATCGAATGCAGCCTTCTCGACCCATCTCCTTTCCCGTTGCATTGTGGGACAGCTGAGCCACGCCGCAAGGCTTGGCTCCTTTAATTAAAGATTGTATGCTAACAGGCTACCCTCTAATGAGGCGAAGTGTCATGGAAGCGGCAGGCCCCGCCCTCCCCGTGGTCCGTCGCAGCACGGGGGACTTTAAAACAGCACATTACTATTTCCAGCAGTCTCTTTCCAAATGCCATTGTCAGAGCGGGTTTGTGAAGGTGACTTTGCGCCAGCCCAGGGAGGGAGCCTGGCGGTAATTGAGTGGATACACAAATGGGTTTCTCTCTCCTCACCCAATCTTTTTTTTTTTTATCCCCTCAAGCATCACTCCAGCCATGATTACATTTCTGACACAGGCTGAGGATGATGGACCAAAAAACACATACGGCAGGAAATGGTGGGGAGTGCAGAGAAGGTAACACACACATACACACACACACACACAAGTGCGTGTCATTTACCAAAATCAGCGGAATGGAGAGGAAATGTATAATGTCAGTGTTTGTCACAGAGGCCCATGCGAATTTCATTTTTTGTGCAAGGAGTGACATTTGCGCAGAGGCAGTGCGCGGCCGCAGCACAAGGCTCCCTGCAGCCCTGCCTGATGAGCTGAGCAGAGGTGAGTGGAGGTGAGTGCTTCAGAGACAGCCACACAACACCTGGCTGCGTGCGGAGCCTCTTCAAGAAGCCATTCGCAGTCAGGGGAGACGTGACCTGCCTTCACAACAGGCCTAGGTAGTCAAGCAGAACAGGGAGACCGCGGCCCGAACCTGCAGAAGCAAGCAGAGTGCCACCCTACCCCCCACACGGACCTCAGCCCAAACCTGCAGAAGCAAGCAGAGTACCACCCTACCCCACACGGACCTCAGCCCAAACCTGCAGGACCAAGCAGAGTACCACCCTACCCCACACGGAACTCAGCCCAAACCTGCAGAACCAAGCAGAGTACCACCCAACCCCACATGGACCTCAGCCCGAACCTGCAGGACCAAGCAGAGTACCACCCTACTCCACACAGACCTCAGCCCAAACCTACAGAACCAAGCAGTCTACCGGCTGTACCGCACACGGACCTCAGCCCCCAAAAGTACAGACCCAAAGAGAGGACATTCTGCCTCATACAGACCCGAGCCAAATACATTTGTATTCTGAGAAAGAAACTAGAAAAATTTCATATTATAACTTTACATAGCTCCCCCTTGTGGTCAAACAGACAACCAGTGGGATTGCTGGAGGCCTGGTATCATTAATAAGCAGCTACTTCAGCCCAGTGGGGATGAAGGGTGTAATGTGGGTGGAACGCGAGATAGATGAAGATCGGAATTAATTCCCCACTGTTCCCTGCTTTAATTACTCTGGATTTTTCAATCATTATGCACTTCGTTGAGCACTATAGCAACCGACGAGCTCTGCGGAGATGAGACGACGGCCCTGGTTGTTTTGCGGGAGTGCAGCGCGACCTTGAAGAGCCCTCGTCACGTAGCCGTTACCGTGGCTCCGTAACACCTTGCATCAGTACCTCCCCTCACTTGTCAGGCTGAGGGCAGCCTCACTCACTGCGGCATCTTGGGTAGCCAGAGTCAAAACCAAAGCTTTTAATTTTAAAGATGCCAAATGCTAGATGGGCTTTTTGGGGGACGTACAGGGTGAGGATGGAACGACCATTCACGTTTTATTAATCAGCAGCGGCGCCTATCATTTTTGTGGCCCTCCCCGTGCCAAGAAATATCCGCACAGCATTTCCTTCTGCAAATAAGCCGCAAACAAGAGTCAGAAGAATCTAGAACAATGGATTCCCTCATTGTACGTCTTACGACAGATTAAACGAATTGCATTCATTTTGCCCACACTCAGCACTCCGTGCGATAATTAAAGGAAATCTGTTTTCAGCTCCAACATAATCGATGCTCAGTTGGCTTACTACCTTGCTAACATTCGCTAAAATTCAGCAATTATAATGACAGATAGTCCATTGATATACAGAACTTGATTTATAAACTTAGCTACCGAATGCAGAAAGAACCAAAAGCAGTGAAGCTCTGTATCTATTTTCTGCATCAGCATCTTGCACACATCTGACATCTGCTCACCTACTTAAATTTTCCTCACAAAGCTGCCCCATTGTTCATGGCACAGAAAAACGCTCATTACTCAGCTGAAATTGGACATGAATGTTTCAAGTCTTCCTTGAACCAGCAGTGTAACAGACAAGTCTACTAAGAGAAGCCACAACAAAAACGACGAATCTGAAGTGCTAAACTCTTCCCTTAACGTTAAGTATTCATATTAGCATATTAATAAAACAGTTTTCATTTTAGAAGCTGGCATTGGAGATTTCAGGATGAGAATCAAATCTTGAAATCAGCCTGGTTCATGCCAGAATATCAACTCCTTTTTCTACTACTACTGTAATTTTCTTTATGGTAACCTACACCAGTGTTTCTCAACCCAATTCTTGGGGACCCCCAGACAGTCCACATTTTTGCTCCGCTCCAACTCCTAGCATACTTGAACCAGGTATTAAGTCGTTCTTCATTGTTTTGGCCAGGTATGCTGGAAGGGAGCAAAAAAGTGGACTGTCTGGGGCTCCATGGGAAGGTAATTGAGAAAACCCACTGGCACTAATGTGGATCAGGCTATCTCGGGTCACCTGCACTGGCTCCAGTGCTCTACTTTGGTTTTTATATGCTTATCACAGAGCTTCACATCAATACTCTATACTGGCCACAGGTCTCCTTGCCAAGCTCTATGCACTAGTGTGAGGGTGAAGGCGTATGGAGGCCCCCTAGCTGTCACAGCAGAAGACGCTTATGAGACTCACAACGGAGAAGATGCGAGATAAAATGGAGAGGGGGTGGCTAAGCTTGCCTTTCACTGCGGGGTCACACCCCTGTGGGGTGCCCTCGCCCCCAGGCACAGGGAATGTGTGTCAGCGCCGGGCTAATGTGGGCCGTAGCTAGCGGCTATCAGGCAGTGACAGCACCAGGGCCCAGGGTGGATAATTAGGAGCAGAAAGCAGCCGGTGCTTGGGAACCAGATCCTGGCCCAAGTGCAAAGGAGAAACTGGGTCGTTTCTTCTCTGTGACCTTTGGAGCAGCGACCTGGGCTCTGTTCTCCTATTTGAGGAGGAGTTCGGAAAGGGGAAGGGAGGGTCTGATGCTGGATGCTCATCAGCAGCCGAGGGGACAGAGTAACAAGAACAGCAGACTAAGTATCAGCAGAACAGGGCGTGGGGTGGGTACAAAACAGGCTGCGGCACGCTTGTTTGGAATCAAGCTATGTCATACAGAGACTGAAACTGAAGATTTAAAAGGCAGAAGTGGTTAAGGTGGAGGGCCAGCAAACAAGCTGTGGGTCACACATGCAAATACTGTGAACAGCTAAGCTGTGGTGGGGGGGCACTGATCCTCACCCAAGCTTGTGCCAGGGAGCTATAATTGACTAGACTTGTCGTTAATGTAGCAATTTGCTTGACTTTGCAAGGGACTGAATTCAGTTCCCTGGCATTACAATCTGTTAGCGTTCAGAACAAGGCCTCGGGAGTCAGCATTAAGTTAACGGGCTGCATCTTCGGCTCCTGACTTTGTGAAAAGCATAATGGGTTGGGGGGGGGGGTCCACACTTAGAAGCCAAGCTGAGAAGCCTCGCTCTGCTGAAATCAGATCGAAGTGTATTACTGTGCCCCG
>JAODKL010000002.1:3070154-3081359 GCA_026780765.1 Petrocephalus schoutedeni
ACACACACACACACACAATCCATGTATTCATATCTTTATGGGGACTAACCATTCATTTCAATGGCCATAACCCTAATCCCAACTACGACAACCTTAAATGCTGCCCAGCCCTAAGTTTAAACATAAGTAACCAAAGAAAATACAAGACTTTTGGCAATTTCAGTTCTGATTGCAGTCACAGATCTTTATAAAGCTGAGGCTATCCTCGTGGGGTCTGAAAAAATGTCACCACAAGGTTACAGGTTTTTATGACGTTGTGGGGATGTCTCATACCCATTATGTAATAACTACAAACACATACACAGACAGACAGCTACTTCCACAGAACATGGCACAACGCCACTGGCCTGCTGGTTAGGATGGGAGACTGACAGGATTCAAAAGCCCACCATGAAAGGAAGAAATGTTCATGCGCTCCAGCATATCTCAGCCCAAAGAACACGTTGCCGCTCACGTCCTACGTGCCAGCGGTACCATTTAATAGCTTCTGCGGAGTAAGAACATCCGGGGCACTCCCACAGGGGTGGAGACAAGAAGTAGGGAAGGGTGAGCTATTTAAGGCAGAGAACTAAACAGTCATACCTTGGACCAATTGGCCCTTTTCAGCTGCACCTCGGGCTTATAGGACTTCTTTGGGACCAGGCCGAAAGGCAGGACTGGCACAGCTGGGGCACCCCAGAGAGTAGGAGCCATGCCTGGGGCCAATGGTGGCGGAGGAGGCATGCCAGGCATACCTGGGGGTGGAGGCGGTGGGGGAGGCATGCCGGGGATTCCTGGAAAGGGGGGTGGAGGGGGTATCCCAGCATGCCCTGGGAGGGGAGGTGGTGGAGGAGGTGGAGGGGGTATCCCAGCATGCCCTGGGAGGGGAGGTGGAGGAGGAGGTGGAGGCGGTATCCCAGCATGCCCTGGGAGGGGAGGTGGAGGTAACCCGGCCTGGCCAGGCAGCGGAGGTGGAGGTGGAGGAGGGGGCACCCCTGTTGGGGGCTGAGGCACAGGTGCTGGCACAGTGATGAGCTTCGTCTTGGCATCCTCCAGGTCCTTGGAGAGCTTCTCTATCTGTGGAAGAAGGATTTCATCAGACAGTTTAAGGTGAAGGTGGTCTGCCATTAAATCTTCAATCTCGGCCCCAGTGGGCCAATCTGCTGCACACTGCCTGTCAAATGCCGGGAATACATTACACTTTTGTTCAGCATGTCGCATACAAAGATAGACTTATTGGTACTAATAAAAAGTTTCATTACTTATTAGTATAATAGTGAGACGGCCTGTATCTCAAAATCCCATGCCGGAGCAGAGCAAGTCTTTTTCATTTAAGAAGAAAATTGGATCCCTCTACACAATGACTGTGCTAATGGGTTTGAAGGCAGCAGCAAGGGTCTGTGGTTCAGAGGATGTGTTCATCTGAAGGGGAATCAAGGCAGAGATGCCATGCCTATTTCCTCTCTCTTACGTGGCTCATGTCCACCCAGGGGTGCAGCAGGGTGGACTGTGTTACAGAAGCAGTCTAGCCATTGCTTGGTGATTAACACCAAGGACAGAGCACTTGCTCTCTGTCAGATATTGGGGGGGGAGGGGGGTCTCTTATGTCCCGCCACTCTGAAAAACATGGCAAAAGGAAGGCAGTGCAGAAACAGCCCTAACCAAACCAGTTCTACAGCCCAGGTGGACAGGGAGGACTGCTTCAACGTTTTGGTGCACATTCCCATTCAGAGAAGCCACCAAACAAAGGTGCAGCAGGGAGACAGGAGACACCACGAGTAGCTGGTAAATAAGATCTGGGAGTGATTACATATTCACCTACCACCAAGGTTCAGTGATATGGTGCTCAATACAGAACAGTTTGTTTAAGAAAGCCTGCACTCTAACAAAAATATTATAGATAGTATGTTCACCTCTCTCATCTTTAATAAGCTTAGTCATAACGAATTTTTGGTAGCTGTTTGAATAAATATACATCTCCACCAGAGTGATGCGTTTAAATCTTGTATTTGCTCTGCTCTCGACTTGATGCTGTGCAGTGTGATAGTGCGGCAGGCTGCTGCAGCCTGGAAGCATAACAATAGGGAGAGTAATGGGGGACAGCCAATGACATAGCTCCGTGGTGAGGGAAAGTGCAATGTGATTGGCTGGCAAAGAGGGGGAGGTGGGGGTGGGCCCGGGCCAAGCACCTGCTCTTTAAGATGGTTGATGTCTTCCTTGAGTTTCTGGTTCTCCTTCTCTTTCTCCGTCTTCTCCTGCCCCAGCTGGTCCTTCTCAGAGCTGAGCTCCTGTACCTTCTGGTCATAGTCTCCTTCCATCTTCTTTAGCTCCACCTGCAGCTCGTGGCGTGCGGTCAGCTCCGAGTCCAACTGCCAATCGGGACGCAAACCCGAAGCATCAACCAGGCAGCCAACTGAGCATCCAGAAAATCACCCCCCCCCACCCCCAAACCCTGGCTATGACACTGCCATCGCCACATATGCTCAGATTCTACCCAATTACACAGCCAGAGGGGTTAATTGTGCTGTGATTGTAGAGGAAAGCTGTAGAGATCAGAATGTCTGGGACAGAGCTGCCAGGAGACTGATGCTGGCAGCACAGGGCGGGAAATTGAAGGGTTGGTACAGAGATGTTCCATCATACCATTTTGGATGAAATTTTGGGTTTACACATTTGTGTGCGTATGAGTGAGAGTGTGTGTTTGTGTGTGTGAGTTAAACCTCTCAGTGACCTGGATGCCTCACAGTGCCACGACAAACCGCAAGCCTGAGAAATTAGAAGTGGTACCTTTTTCTCCAGTTCCATGGCCTTGGCTTCACTCATCTCCACCTTGGTTTTGTCCACCATGTTGTCTATTGGGGGAGGGGGGGTTGACAGATGAAAAAGCTGGTACAGGCCAGGAACACCTGACTGGACTCCACTCTCTCCCCCCAGTCAGGGAATGAGTGCCATTAGCATCGAATTCTGACAGCCGATTTGGCTCGGAGTGAAAGGAACGCGACGGATTTACAGCGTTCCGCCGAGATCATCAAAAGCCACTCGGCAGAGAGAAAAGGCGCAGCTGCTAAACAAAGCAATTTTGCTCACCATCCCCGCTCACAAAGACTGGTGGACCATTTATTCTGGATGGTGTTTGGCACCCAGGTTCAAGCCCGTGTCTTTATGAGGTGGGTAATGGGCGCACAGGTGTGTGGGGAGTTGGGGGCGGCGAAGGGGTGTTAATATTGGCACATTTACACAGATATTCAAGCTGAAGATACAGAGGCCTCAGGCTGACTCCCGTTGGAATAGTTCCAAGGCAAGCTGTGGATTCAAACTGACCTCTGTGGCACACATCCCCCCCCCCCCCCCCAGGATCTTACCGATTAACCCATCCACATCCAGTTTGAAGCTCCTGCACTTGAAGTCGGGGTCGCTGCCATTCCGGTGCAGGATGATCTGGCTGATGCACTCATCAATCAGCTTGTAGTACTGCGGCCTGTTCGGACAGAGGGGGCAGTCTGCCTGAGTGCCTAACTAGGACAGCGCCAGTTTACCCAACATTCCTGTGGTGGTCCGCCATGAGCACTCTGAGCTTCGCTGGGGTCTCGGGGTGTCATTACAGGGCTGACGCAAAGCTCCGGCAGATGTTCCTCGTTGGGTGACGCCGACATGCTAGGATTGATGCCCCTTCCTAGCACAACCTTCACCCTGCGCACTCTAGCCGACGGGCGGACAAACTCGCAAATCACATCCTTTATTACACCTCCTGTTTGCATTTCTCTCCTCCAGTTACAGCCCATGTGACAAATCTGCTTTATTGCAATTCTCTCGTGTTTGAGTACCTGCTATCACAACCACTGAGAAAGTGTTTATGTCGCAGCTCCCCTCTCCGCAGTGTGTGTGTGTGTGTGTGTGTGTGTGCGCGCGCGCATGCATGTGCGTGGCCTGCCCGTCACTTGGGTCTCCCCTTCCTTACCCAGTTACAGCATGATGACTTTCATAACTTCATATTACTTTTCCATGTCACTTTTTCAATTATTTTGTCTTCCACAACTGTTTCAGCCTCAGTTCATTCGTGGAGCGACAGTGACATCTAGTGCACATACATTTTACAAGAAGGTAGGCCATATTCGGAGATCTGAAAACAAAAACGGCTCTCCCAGAATTATGAGATACCTGTTCTGCTGTGTTTTTGTGAGAAAGATACACTACGCATGCCGTTAACGAGGCTCACCTTCCTTAAATTAAGTGTCCTGCTTGCTGCTTGTTAGTATGGAAGATGGTTACTGACACGAAGTGTAGTTCTAAAGGGCACGCAGATTTTAAGAGCACCATCCATGTAAACTCATTTATCACCCTCGTCAGCCAGGTTAGCATTACAATTTCTGGCACACACCAACAAAGGAGCATAAACACACTAACTCACACAGCACGTGTTTTTAGGCACGACTGCATGTGGACTCACGTTGGGAAAAGTACGAGAATCAGTTCCTTCCTTTTAAAGATTTAAATCCAACTCGAATGCAGGAAATATAAAAAATACTGATGCTTCATTATAAGCCACACCCCTCCACACGCACCACATGCATCTGCATCATAAATTAAACAAGGCACATTAGCCCTCACGATACACACAGGGACAAATCCGTACAGGCACCGCTCCTGTCACACAGGGGCCTGCGGGCTGCCCATCAATCAGGCGCTTGCCAAGTTGCCACGACAACAGAAGCTGTAATCAGGGGTGATGAGCTCCAGTGGCAGAACTTACCATTTCCTGTTCTATCCCTGTCAGCATCACTCCATTCTCTGGGGTTGGTAATGATACAATTTCAGCAACCCCCGCCCCCCCCCCCCAAGCCTCTGAGAGCTGCTAATCTCAGTATGAGAACATCATTTTCCAGCCTGAGAGCCCATCAGCCTAAATCACACCACGTCAGAGAGCGGCACAGATGGCCTGCTGGCTACACACGCTCGCTCTCACACCCGGGGCAAAGCGTCCCCAGCCCTCGCGGCAGCTGCATTCCGGCACGCAGCCGTTCTGTTAGTCGCCATCCTCCTGTCGTTACCTGGGCAGGTAGAGAGAAGGCAGAGGAGGAAGCAGACGGGAGCTCTCACCTGACCATGTAGTCGTTGCGGATGAGGAGGAGGTGCTGCAGGACAGACAGAAAGTGTGTCTCTGCCTTCGAGTCTCTCACTGTGTTCATTAGGATCTGGAAGATCTCCATCATATCAGTGAGGTATTGAGTTAAGGGCTAGTCACTGAATGCTCCCAAATAATGACATTACAACAGTGCTTGCCTGCACCAGAGGTCACTTCCCGTGGAAGTCCCACTGGCGACAGATCACACAGTTTGGTCCTTAGTGACATTAAGATTTCAGTTCTCCATCACAAGACAAAAAAACACTGAAGCCAGCTTAGCCAGCTTATTAAGAAACGGCATCTATTACCCTCACAAAACTGTACTTTTGTAATTATAAATGCATGAAATAACAGAATGACAAATGTTGATGTATTTAAGCAGTTTTCTATAAAACTTTTCAGTCTATCTGCATGAGTTACAAGTGAAGTACTAATCATGGTAAGCATACGGGTTTATACTCGAAGCCATAAACTCCAATAGAATTCCATGCAAAGAAAAAGCGCCAAACACCAGGTGACACCTTGTGGTGAAAATAAGTACTACAACTCTTCTCAATTGTGACTAGAGAATATTTTTTGTCAGCACTAATAGACCAAGTTCCCAGACCACAGGATATTCCATCTCAATTCGCACATCGTCTAGTCGAGCCTTGAGCTCCTCCGAGTCGTCCTCTGCCTGGTCATCAAAGACCATCAGCTGCACCCTAAGCTCTTCATTCTCGATGGACCGGACATCCTGCCAATGCACACAAGAGGAGACGCACGCACAGGGTCAGGGTTGTTCAAAGGTCACTCCCACAACCCTCATTGGGACCACTTCTGCTCTTGTACAACAAGAAGACACAAACGTATTCCAAGTTACGAGACATGGGCCGGGGGGTGGAGGACAGCTTGGAAGGTACCTTGAGGAGGTTTCTAAGACCCAGCCTGTTCAGCTCGGAGCGGATGTGGATCCTGAAGTCCAGCTCCTCTCCTCGGCTGATCAGGGCATTGATGAGCTGCATGCAGCCGGCCTACACTCACACACGTGCACACACACGAATATACACATTACTGCATCGGACACAGATATTAAAATGCATACACATGTGTTGTTCGGCAGGAAAGCAGAGCCTCTACAGAAAAAAAAGGTCCTTTCACAAAATCATCACGAACTATCATTATCTGACCATGTCAGACTCAAGCATGGCAGCAGGGTTACCTTGAGGGCTATGACGGGTTTCTGCATCCCTGACAGCAGGGGCTGGAATCGCTCAATCTCCTGCTCCTCGCCATACTCAGTGATGGCTTCCAGCACACGCTCCTGTCTGAGAGGGGCCGACGGAAGTACATACCAAATCACTGCCATTCAGCACCATCACACTTGGCAATGGGTGACTTAAGAAAGCGAACAAACTCCATCCAATAATTAGGGTAGTGTGACATGTGGGGTGTGAGGTGCTGGGAGGGGTGCAGCTCAGAGGGCCTCCATGCCTCTCCCTCTGGCCCACTCGTGGTGGGCCCGGCCCGCCTTGGCTGACCAAACAGCCTTAAGCCAATGACCAACCAATCTTCCTTATGCCATCCTCTCTTCCACCTCTATCTCCCCATGTATCGCTTTCATCTTCCCCAACACACAGAGACACGGACACACACACGATCACACACAACACGTTCCCACCATTAAGGGGAAAGTACAGTAAGCAACCTCAACAGTCCACACATATATACTGACAAATATTTGCTTTTGACTTTTTCTGTGACAGACAATGGCTTTGCACTAATGCTGACAGAAAGAATATGTATATGTATCATTTGTAATTCAGGCAAATCTGATCATTTTAATTGGGGTTCAATACTCTTGCAGAAATGCACTGTAAAAAGTGACAGCTTGTGTATACTACATAAATAACTGCCATGTCTACAGAACAGTGAATGTAGGACCCACCCCCCCCCTGCCTTCGCTCCTCATCTATTAAGCAAGGTGGGTTGCTTACAGGTTCTCTGGGCTCTCCAAAATGCAGATGGCTGACAGGAGCTTGACGGCATCCACCATCATGTGGGGCACCCTGGGGTTGATGGCCCTCACCAGCAGGGGGATGCCATCCCTTGAGGTGAGCATGGCTTTCAGGCCGTGCTGAGGGACAGAGAGAAGGCGAGATGAATGCTATGCTCCGGCTGCCCGCAGCGTTCTGCCGGGGTGAAGACGCCCAGCCCGCAGGATTCTCCCACCTTATTGTTCATGAAGGCCTTCAGGCAACGGATGATCTCATGCTGACACTTGACTCTGGTAGGACCAGGGGAAGAGAAAGCACAGTTTGAGCACAGGTCTCATGCCACGGGGAGGTATAGGAGGCAGTGTGAAGGCTGGGTCCTCACGAGTATTCGTCCTTCTCATCCGGTAGTCTCTTCAAATAGCTCAACAGCAGGGCAAGTCCCTCATCCCCAAATGTCTGGACCCAGCTGTGAAATGGAGAGATTTAACGTGCAAAATTATAGTCTCCTTCACACCAGAGCAGCCCACTCAAATCAGGATTAAAATAAATCACATTTTGTTGCGGTTTTACACCTCATGTCCAGTATTCTTAGAGTAAAAATCTGCTCACCGTCTGTTAAAAAGCTGGCATTAAACTAATGCCATAATAAATTAGGCCCTGAAGCAACACGCGAGTGGAAGACCCCTACAGGTTTTTAGGACTTACAGGCAGAATCAATAATTCCACAAATTTAAAAGAAGAGGATTAAAGCAAGAAAGACTCCACAACACCACAAGACAGACAGCACGGAAGTAAAAAATAACTCGAAAAGGCAAGCAACTCGCTCATTATGGCCTAACCTGAAAAATATTTTAACTTCCTTACCATATGTGGGACAAATCAACACTAGATGTGATGTAAGTGGACCACAGACTGATGGTAAGACATGAGATTGAGCTTGCCTCCAAAAGCTTTCCACAGAACTGACAACTCACAGCAGCCACTCTCTACCATCACAGTAATCTCTCTCATGATCACAGTAATCTCGCTGTTTTTAAATAAGCCCTGGCCTCGGACTGCCACTAAAAATGAAATTTTTTTGATTAAAAAATGAAAAATTGATTTAATTTGAGCACCCTATGAGTGCTGTGATAAATTCCGATAGATACCAGAGAATCCTTAGATGTCACGTTATATCAGTTTCCTCTCCGCAGGCCAGTTGGGTCACAACGATGAAAGCAACTCAAATATCTCACCTCCTTCCTAACGTTGTCCTGCAGCTGGACAACTAATCCCAGCTGCTTTCAAATTACCTTTCATATGATAACAGAATAAGAATGCTAAATATAGTCTGACCTGACATGCGGAGCAGAACATATGGATGCTACATTTTTATAAAAAGGTAGAGGAGAAACAAAGGAGGATGGATTAGTTTATACCTGAGAATATGGGAATCAAACGAGACAAACATTCCTACATCTGGACAAATGTGCCCTGGAGCGAGTGACAAGATCTGTCTATGTGTGTGTGTGTGTTTCTGTGTGTGTGTGTGTCGCTCACTCCCTGCATATAAACGAAAGGCTATGAGTTTGTGTGGCTGTATGTGTGAGCATAGGCATTCGCATGTCACACCTCACAGGATTGTTGCTAAGCGACACTCGCAGAGACTCCAGGCAGCTCAGTAATTGGCTATCCCTCAGGTCTCCCTTCAGCTCCTGGATGTACATCACCGCAGACCTGGAGCTCTCCTTCTGGCTCTGACCCTAGAGGCATAGAGAGAACTTGAATTTAGTCCAGTCGTACATGGAAACCTGACCCTGCCGAGAGGGGCTGAGTTGGGTGGGCCTGCCACTCTATCGGTTATGTACCGCTTTGGATGTATGCAGGTACTGGGACACCATCTCCCTCTTGATGGCAATGTCTTTCTCTCGGAGAGGCTGCTGCTTCTCTTCGTTCAGGTTCATGTCCACCTGGAGTGAAAATGGAGGCAGTAAGCCACCATAACCCTACGCAGGACAATTTGTATTTTGCAGCTACGCTCAACGGAGCTAAAAGACCTATTCCACTCCAGTGCCCACCCGTTAGTGTTCTCTCTGTCTATAACCTTTACACCTGACCTGTCAAATGCAGCCAATCAGGATCAGGCACATTATCAATACAGAAATGTTTATTCATTATAAGACTAATGACTGATTGTTCTTCTCTGCGCCATTAACTGCAGTATAGGAATACCTGTTGGGAGTTATGCAAACAAAAGGCCTTTCAGTGTTTATTAACAAGGAATGCGGAATCCTGAGTCCCCAGCACTACCCGCCAATGACATCTGGGATAGACACGTACCAGCATCTGCTCGAAGAGCTCCAAAACATACTCATCAGGGTGGTCGTGCATCTGGGCGGGCACCTCATACTGCGTGGCCAAGGAGTGTCGCTGGCCAGGAGGCAGGGGCTTCTCCTTCTCCTTCTTAATCCGCATGCTGGTGAACCGTTCCAGCTGTTTGGACAGGTGGGATAGATAACGGAGTGATCATTATGATTTTAAGGTAATCAAATGCTAAAACGTACCTCAGCCTTTCAGCACAGATAACTTCACCTCATTTCTGGCAATAAAGCCTCATCCACACTTACTGGGTCCTCGGCCCTAGCGGAGCAGCACACACGAAAAGCATCCTGAATGTGTCAGTTGGGCGAGTGCAGCATTTCTAGTCATCTGTGCATAGCTAACAAGCTCAGGGCAGGGAGATGACTATTAGTTCAGTCAGGAAAACTTATTAGAATAGTGAAGAGTGGATGTGCACTTTCAGAACGGGAAACTTGTAAGCAGGGTGACCCCCTGGGATCGAAGGTGTAGACCTCTAGGTCAAACTGAAGTCATGGTGTGATGCCAGAAATCTGCAAGACAGTGTTAATAAGCCATGGCCCTTAAGGCCTGATCCAAAAATCACCCTTCAATCCCAGACTGGGACATCAAAAGCCCATGGTTTCAAACCAGTGTTTCCAAGACCAGGGCTGAGGGGTAATTTGGACAGAAGGAAGACACAAGCCTGATGGTGGAATATGGAAGTATCCAAGAAGACCAGGTATACATCCAGGGTTAAATGCATAAGCTAGGACAACACAGAGCACACAAAACCAGACATCTGACATCTTAAGAATTAATGGAGGACAGGCAGATAGAGCACCCATTACCTACCTCATCTGGAATCAGCCTTTTGAAAGTCTGTTCGGAGGAAGAAATTAAAAGACGAGGGGAGAGACAGAATGACAGAATTAGACCAAAGCATATATGCTGTAAATAGCTGGAAAAGGAGAAAATTTTAATGTGGATCCAAAGTAATGACTACATTTTTGACTATGGTGCATTCATAACAGACTCATAGCACATAGGCCCAATTATCACAGTTTAAAAATTGTGGTTAAAACTAAAATATTTAATTTACTAGGACAAATCATGAGAGTAACGACTGTAGAAGAAGAAATTGAACACCTTATGACAACAGGGGGCAGCAACATCCAACAAATGATTGTTCTGCATTTTGCTACAATAACACAATATCAACAGAGGGGGCACTAGAGTTCCACCAATAAAAGGCAGCAACGCAAGAGGCTTAATAGGCAAGTATGCCATCAGACATCTCATTGATCATTGTATGCATGGCCCCCAGCTTGACGGAATTGCCAGGAGCGAAATATCGGCAGAAACAAAGCTTGTCTGGCTTTGCGGCTGGGAGGACAGCCATTCGGCGCCTCTGCAGCTCACAGATCACTTCCCCGTTCAACAATCGATCCCACATGGAAGGTGTAAACCACAGCACTGATCCTGGGCCTGACTCACTGCCTAAATCAGCTCCCATTCGCCAATGGTCTTCGGTTCTTATCTTCCCATAAAGGGCTCTGTGGTCCCCCTCTGTACCAAAACACACTTATAATAAGACTTGCATGTTGAATACGCCTTAGGGGCAAGGAATTTGACAGGCTGGTAAAAGCAGGACTGCTGCCAGTCTCATTGACTGTTATGCTGCCCGGAATGCTACACAACTAGAAGACGAAAAACCCTGACATGGGCTGTTCTGCATAACCAGTACTCAACAAGACAGCAGGGCACTGCACACGTGTTAAGCAGAAACAAAGAGGTTTGTGTGTGTGTGTG
>JAODKL010000002.1:3086194-3112911 GCA_026780765.1 Petrocephalus schoutedeni
CATAAATAAATAAATCTAAAATACCCCAATACTTATTTCTCGTCCCCGACATCCTGATCTTGTTGCATCTGTTCTTTCTACTAGATTGCAATTTAAACTCGGGTCTTTCAATTTCCGACATCCATTATTATTACTTTTATTTTTTGTACTTCATTTATCATTGTTTACCAAGTTTTTTTCAAGGCTGTAATGTAATGTTTCAGAGGCTGGCTATTTACATAGCTAATCAACAAAGAAGTGTTTCAAGTCCCACCCCAAAGTACCAAAGAGACAAAAAAAAAAAAAAAAAAGTACCCCAGTTGGTTTGGCACGTCCAATACTGGGACTGTTGGTACTAGCATCGAAAGGAAGTCAGTGGTAAAGGGAAAGTGCCGAAAGTACCATACGAAAAATATGGTATCTGGTGCAGTGGAAAAGCACTCTTAGAGTGCAACTCACTGCTGATAGGGGGCTGGGTTCTGCAGAACACCCACTCCATGACCAACCCAGCTGATGACCAGCCCTTCAAGCCAAATGATTTTCCTTTTCTTCTCCGTTCCATTAGCCCAGACGCTCACCACTTGCAGTTTCTTTGCCTGACTGGCTAAGCCCTGCACACCATCCTTTCTCCTCAGCAGTGCAGCAAAGGTCTGGTGGTATCTTTCCCTCAGCTTCCCCTAAAATGCCACAGTGGACAGACAGTTCAGAGTCTTTCAACAGCATCCCAAGGGAGGAATTCTGGGAAAGTGAAACCCAGAGCCTCCACTAAGCCCCACCCCAGTGCCAAAAAACTGACAAGTAAAAGCAGGGGGGGTAAGGTTTAGCAGGGCAATGAGAAGCATGACCCCCAACAAAACAGAATAGCAGAATGCCACACTTTCTGCTGGAGTGAACAGATCATTGTGACACCCGCCGTCCTTCCCACAGCCCCAGTCCCCCCAGAATATACATATTTCAACCACACATCCTCACCAGCACCATGTTGGGTTTAACAGGCTACTGCAACAGCATCCATGTTAACTGACAAAAGGTTAGGCACTAATCTGAGGCAAAGCTGACCAAAAGGGTCAGCTCAGTGACCAGACAGGCACTGCTTTGCCGTAGTTTTGCTGGAAACAACAAATATCAGCTTCACAGTGAGCTGAGTTCATCGTTTCATAAGCAGCAAGTACACACACACAACATCATTGCAGATAGTGACATGCAACGCTCAAGGAAAACAGATCTAACCATGAGCACACAGACTAATTTGTCAAATTCTGAAAACCTACTAAAAAAAAAAAAACTGAATAACTAGGGGAAACATGAATTTGATATACAAATAAAAATAGGAGCATGTGACAAACATGTGAAACTACTATATCTACTATATATGTAACATGAAAGCTTCCAGAGGCCCACACCCACAGCTCAGTGATGCCACTATAAAATTTCTAAATATCTGGATGCAGCAGGCAGCTCTAAAATTGTTAATAAACAGCCACACATTTGACACAAGCTTGTCTGGGGGCTGCAGTTTACAAGGTCATGAATTAGATGGGTTTACCCAATGGGACCATTTGGAAGAAGAGTGAGCTGCATCAAAATAAGTCAAAGCGAACATGCTACCAGTCATTCAATTATTTAACACTAAGAACAATCTCCTACTGATCTCATCAAGGGTTCTGCCCATCTTGTGCCCTGAGTTTCCAGGAATAAGCTACAGACTAACCACACCCAGGACTGAATAAAAGGTTATGGAAAAAGCATGCATATATGTATTAGGGATGGGAATGATAGTCATTTTTAGAGTTGGCAAAATAAGTAAATAAATTGTTAAAGGTGGGAGTATTCAAAACTGACGGAAATCAACATAGTTTTACTGATATGACCGTATGAGCAGTGATCACCACCTCAGCTCACTGTCTGGGCAGGGTCCCCAAGGGAAACTTTTCCATTTGTTCTGACCCCACCCACTGTCCATATTTGGCTGACGTAATGTGACACGGTGGGGTAGGTCAGCAGAACTAATTATGCAATTATTAGTATGCTTTGCACTACAGTATCACGATGTACTCACGATGTACTCGCCCATGCCCAATAATCACCAGGGCTTAAGATACCAGATTTTGGTACTATACATATGTTTACTTATATCCACAATTTGGTAGCAGATTAGTAGTGCACCTATTAATGAGATGCATATTGTGACGGCAAAGGTTAACAATGTGTATAAATTTGGCGTATCCTTATGTTTATTACCTTTGCTTAGTGGAGCACGCCACATGCCACGGTAAGCACTGAAGCGGCGGCGAAGAAAGGGACGGCTCAGCAACCACAGCATGTTTTAAAAGAGGAGATTGTGGATAAGGTAAAAAGACGTCAGTGTTGTGGCAGTACTTTTTGCATTTTAAAGTCCAACACGTTTATTAAACATGGATATGCTGAATGCTTACAGATTACTAATATTTTAGGCATACTGATAATCTGCCTACCAAATTGTGGGCGTAAACGCCCATATAGTACGGCAAAGGTGTTTCGCCAATCATCTAAAGTCCTGGTGATATATTCACAAGTACATCACGCTGAGATATTGTGCAGCCTTACCTTGCACCAAAATGCATGCATCTTTAAATTGTGTTAATTAATGTGTATGCGATTTGGTAATAAATGTCAAAATTGTGCAATGTTTGGCATGGAATGATATGTGTTAGCATATAACCATGTCGGGTCAATTATTAGCTCCCTTTGTCTGGCAACAAAATGTTCTCAGCATTTTCTAGTGGTTTAATCTAAATAAATATTTGACTTGAAATATCTGCACTGTATTCAAATTCAAGCAGCACATATCATCTTACTGTGGCACAGGAGGCCAATTGTATTGACTGGGTCTAGAATAGAACAGAAGTTTGGTAAAACCACAGGCTGTAAGGGCTGGTCAAACTGCAACTGAAGGCTGGCTGATTACAAAGGAGTCAAATACCAAATTTAATTAAATAATTAATAATTAATTAGGCTGACTAACGACAAAACAAAATCCTTAAAAAGTATACTGTGACTACTCCATTAAACCATTCTTTATAACTGCCTATATTGAGCAGACACGCATGCACCCACCCTCAGGCACCAATTCTCCTAAACATTAAAGCATGAATGTCAGATGTACGCACACACACAAAGTCCCAGGGTGACTGAGAGGCTAACCCTGACAGGAGGCTTTAGAGATTAGCCCGCTATAGCTACATGAGGAAAAGTACAGTTGCTACAATGATACAGCTGCAGCAGCAAAAGGAAGCTGATAACTTCAGCTCTTAACAGTTCATTGCAGCAGAGCTGGGCCTGAAACTCAAGGGGCATGCCCATTGCTCACATAAGCAGCAAAAATAGCCAACTCAATGTAGATGTGCTCATGCACATACCACACCACATACCTTACACACACAGACGTCAACAAAAATAATCATAACAGATAAAAAGAAAACAACACATATGCACACATTCACCATCACACAAGAAATCAGAAACTATAAACAGCAAAGAACTTCAAAAAAGATCAAGCAAAATGACAAAAACTCGGGGGCAAGTATTTCACAGACACACAGATACCACATGCAGAAGATTACAGGGCAGGCACGAAGCATAATGGTTAATGACAAGCATTAGTTAGCAGACAGACAGCAAAATATACATGATATTAACTGTATGCCTCAGGATACAAGTATTGCAATAACAGTAGGGAGACAACAAAATAAACACCTAACAATGGAAACATACTCACAACCAGAGACACTTTAATGCAAGGTTTACCCGGCCCGAAGCCCAGGGGCCTCCACTAAATACGGGTCTCATGCAACCTTGCCAAACAAAAAACCTGGATTTGCCCTCATCCCTGGAGATGCCACCGGTCCCATATTGTACGGGATTGTCCTGCATTTCATTCCATATTGAAAAACAAAATATTGTTCCCATTTGAAAACAATTTGGGAAGCCATTTGTCCCATATTCACTTATTCATGTCCTGACTGAAATACAATTTAATCCAGAATAGGGCTGCAACAACAAATTGATAAAATAGATAAAAATAAATTATTAAAAGTGTTGGCAACGAATTCAATTGTCAGTTTGTTGTGTCGCGTTATTAGTGCACAACTCGCTATGTCGCAGAGAAGTTAACTTCACCTGCAGATGGAGCTGAAGGGAGCGCAGCCAAAGGTGTGGTGGAGGAAGAGCGGAGGCAGCATTTTCCAAATAAAACTAAACAAAAGAAACATGACAGAGAAAGCGGAGAAAACAGTTCGACCAAAGTCGTCAAAAGTGTGGGAACACTTCACATTACAAAAATGTTAATGGTGTGTGAGTGTGTGTTTTACTCTTATTTCACTTTAATGTTGTTTTTGTATAGCAGTTTAAGCTGGGTATAAATGTGCTGCATAAATAAACTTTACTTTCACATAAGGTCAGAGTGAAGACACTGCAATGTGACGGAGTAGCCCGTCAGGAGTGGCATGCACGGTCATGCTTGCACACACGTCCACACGATCGCACATACACGCACACTCGATCGCACATACATGCGCATACAATCCCACATACACGTGCACACGATCGCACACACACACACAATTGCACATACACGCTCACACGATCACACATACACACGCACACACACATACACACGCATACCCTGTCTGCCAAAACGAAATCTATTCCCCAACCCATTTTCCGTTTGCCCTGTTCTTATTTCAATGGCAAAATACCATGTTAGGTAGCCAAGGGCGCACACTTGCCTGCCCAGACAGTCCCATCTTTCGCCATGTGAATGAGGTAGGATGAACTGCATTTAGACAGGGATGAAAGTAACTGCGTCTGTGAGTATATGTGATAGTGCCATGGAAGATCACTTTTGTGTATTACTGTAAATATAGAAGACAAGGGTTAATGTTGAAACAAATTCTATTATCGCGTTTTTTGATTCACATTTTTCTTTGTGCCGTTGCTCCATCAATTTAGATAATGTTCTCTTTCTGAATAAACAGGTGGAAATGAAAATTTCCTTTATCCGATCCATTGATTAATCGGAAAAATAATCGACACGATATATCATGTGCATGAACAATAATCACATCACATTTGTCACCACTGCTTTGTCCGTTAACACAACCTGCAGTAAAACCATCCACTTGATACACTATTGAAAGATAAGTTCAATAAACCCCTTTCCAGAAATGTTGGGATATTTTCTAAAATGCAATGAGAACAAATATCTGTGATGCTAATTCGCATTAACCTTTATTTAACTGACAAAAGTACAAAGATTTTCTACTGTTTCAGTGGCCAACTTAATTGTGTTCTAGAAAAGTATGCAAAGCTAGAATTTGATGGCTGCAACACACTCAAAAGAAATAAAAACAATATTGAACAGTGCGCAGAATATTTCAGTAATGCCGGTGTGGAAGACCCTGCCTTGCGCCCACAGCCTCCGATTCACGGTTATGGAAAATGGACTGATGAACGGCTGGATGGTTTGGAAGACTCCACATTAAGCAGGCTAAATGGCAGCAGCTGAGGTATCATGATGGAGCATTTGATGGATGCCACTTTTATACCCAGTCTTTTGTGTCAAAATTCACAAGAGAATTGTGAGCCAGTTCAAAATGAGCATTCCTCAATGCAAGATTGCAGAGAATTTAGGTCTTGCAACATCTACAGTCCACAATATTGTGAAAAGATTCAGAAAATGCAGAGACATCTCAGTGCGTAAAAGGCAAGGTCAGAAACCAGTGGTGACTGCGCGTGATCTTGGAGCCCTCAGGCAGCAGTGCTTAAGAAACATTCATGAAACTATGGCAAATATAGCCACCTGGGCTTGGGAGAACTTCAGAAAAGCACTGGTCACTTAACACAGTCCGTTTCCGTTTCCAGAAATGCAACGTCAACCTATATTACACAAAGGGGAAGCCATGCATTAACTGAACGCAGAAATGCCAGCAAGTTCTCTGGGCCTAAACTCATCTCAGATGGACCAAAACACTGTGGAACTGAGTGCATGTGCTTAACTGGCCTGCTGGCAATCCAGATCTCATATTGAAAATGTATGGTGCATCATGAATAGGGGAATCAAACAACAGTGACCACAGACTGTACAGAAGTCTTACATCATGGAAGAACGGTTTTGTTGAGTTTTAGGGTTTTATTTTAGTTTTAAGGGTTATATTGACAATTTGATGATCAATAAAACCCTTAAAACAGAAAACACCATTTTGTTTTTTTTTATATATGTTGTGAAGGGAACCTAGAACTTTCAAATGACAATGAAATTTTTACTATCCATGGAGATTCTAGGCCTCTTGACAGATCAAAGATGTTATATTAAATTGGGTACATGCTACAAGCCAAATAAATATACATTTAGTATTAGCCTAGGCCAAAGACTTTTATAGCCACAATGTGTGCCTAGGTGTTACTGTAGCTCACAAAAAGCCAAAAGATCGTTCCTTCACATGTAGCATTGACAAGACCTAGGTAGGCTGCAGCTGTATGGACATGTATGACAGCTGATCTCCATATGAATCCTGCTAATCAGCCACAGACACAACCAGATGCACAGGTGAACATGGCCTCCAGCGACACAGGGTGACACTAACCACATGCGACATTGGAATGATACCGGTACAGGCAGCTCTTCTAGGTGCCAGCAGGAACACTAGCTGTATTCCCACATCAGTCTAGCCTGCTCTTATTTACTGCAAGGTCTGTCAATTCCAGGACGAACCATTTACACATGGTGGAGGCCAATAATGCCTGACAAGACACCTGACAGATCCATGACAAATTCACGGCCGAATTTTAAGTTTAAGTATAAACACACAAGTAGACCCTTCTCCCACTATTTTGATCCCATTCAAAAACACACAGGTGAGAAAAGGGAGGCTAAATAAGATTAACAGCTGTTAAATCAGACTCAAGATTGCAGTTCTTCTCTGCAGCCAAAGTCGTTTTGTGCTTCAGGGCATACACGAGGCCTGTCATCACTGCCCTGATGTAATAAAAACAGCAGAAGGCACAACCAAGCAAAGCTCAGCTCCTCCTGTACCATTAAGCCAGGTGAGTGTAGGGCAGATTTTTTCTGGCCCACTGGGGGACAGACACAGACCTCTGCATGAGAAGCCAGCAGGGGGGGACCTGCACAAGGCCCTTCCCATGCAGATTATGGCTAGACAAGAGTCCAAGACTAGAGCAGACAAAACAGCGTAGCTAAAGCGCATGCTAATACCTCCATTAAACAAGGGGTGTGGCAAGGGGGTAACCAGGTCAGGGCTACAGAACAGGCTGCTGCTTCAGGTCACTGTGAGCAAAAAGCCATCCTCCCCCATATGGCCCACACCAGCCTGAACCCTGGAATGACACTCTTACCAGCAGTTAGCAGCTACCAAAACCATCTCACTGCAACAAACCGTGACAGGAAGCAAGGCTGCTAGCTGACAGCCATGTGCTACTGACACACCGAAAATGATGGCGGGAGCTGGCGTTACTTCCTGGTGCGGCCGACAGCTGTACACAAGGGGAGAAGGAATCAGTTCTGACAGCGCGAGCATGCATGCACGCACATACCAGTTGGGTATTGAATACTCCCACACCTGGCTCGAAATCAGCTTCCATGCTCTGGCCCTATTACATTCTTGACTGTTTCCAGGCAGAAACTTTAATCCAAGCAGGAAACAAAAATGCACAACTTATGTGTTTAAGTACAACTGGTGTGCCACTGTGCTGCTCCTTCAAATGAAGGAGGTAAACCACACCCCAAATTCCAAGTTTCATCCATTTGCTTGAACCACAGGACCCCCCCAATAACTTTGTAGGACCAGTAATGTAACAGGTCACATCATGCGCATCATGTCTAGGCCAATTTAGTGACACTCACGTCACAAAAACTAGCAGATAGCTCCAAGGAAACTCCATACCATTTAAGCAGGCAGAGAGTCCTGAAGGAAGGGGTTGGCTATTAAAGCAGGCTCAGCTGTAAAGGGTGGGGTCAGGTGAACAGGATGACCATCTTAACATTGCAACATAGCAGTGGGTGGGGGGTGCCCTGTTTCAGTTTTTCAGGACCCCCAAAAGGTACGCTTGGGTTTTTTGCCGCCAACATGGGGCTATTTTTATGATCTCTGAGGCAGAGGAAGTTTCAAATGAAAACAAAACACTTTGTTTTTGAGGGGGGTGGGGGATATTCCTCTTCTAATGAACTTGTAGGGCAAAACAGAGCAGCTGCAAATCCCAAGAGAAACACCAGTTCCTGTTTAATTTCCTGGCACGACATCCAGACCACAGAATTTATTTACTCCACTCCTACTTTACATGAAACAGTACCCTATGAATACCAAGATCAGAGTAATATTTACAGTTCCATCCACTGCATTACATTAACATCAGACACTTCTATTTGTAGTCAATATAACTTGCTTGGTTTCCTTTAGAAACAAACAAAGCAGACATGCTGTAACCCTTAAAGCTCCCGACTTTTGTTTACTAGAGTGGCTTCTGACAGAAGCCTTTGCCAAGCTAATAAATACTACTCTTTTGCTGTGAATCCATCAATAAATAAAACAAAATTATCATGACTTTTTGAGGAAAAGTTCATAATAATTAAGATGGTTAATAAAAAGAGATAAATCTGTTGGAGAAATGGTGCCTCTCTCTGACAATAAAACTGGTTTGCACCACCTCATAACACAGTCACACTTTGTCACACCCCCACAGCTGAGACAGCAGCTCCAAGATGCACTGAAGGTGAACACCATTCCCTGTAAGCAATATGTACTTCTCGTTGCTTAGCAACTATCAAGTGGGGGAGGTGTAAGGACATTGCTGGCCACCATTTGTCACCTAGATAAGTAGGAATACAGGCAGAGCAGGCAATTTTGGGATTGGGACAAAAAAAAAGTGCATGACAGCAGGTTAACACATAGCACCCTAGAGGTCATACATACATGAGGTTTAAGGCATACTAGGGGGCTTTTCCCCAGCCAGACTAGGATGACTGATGGCACCTCTCACCAAAAGGGCATTTCTTCTAACAAAGGGAGAGATTTCTACTAGTCAAATCCAAGAAAAAAAATAAAAAAAAATAAAAAAACACACAACAACAACAACAACAACAAGGCACACGCTTTTTTCCAGGTATATAACATCAAGAGGAAGCCAAATTCTGATCCGTACCACTTAACATATTTCAAACTCATGCTTAGTGTATATAGTTAGCACCCAAAGGCAGGCTGTTCAGCATCACAGATATAACAAAGCTACTGACACCCAAATCTCTTTGGTGCTGACTCAAGCCCAATTACTTAACATACACCCTGCTTCACGGACACTACTGTACAAGCTGCTTGAAAATGTGGGAACAAATATTCAGCCAGCTGGCTGGAAGATTAAGCTGCATGCCACAGCAGATTAAAGGCACCAGATTGGCCATATCATTGGGGCATTTTGGGGGTGGATGGACCCAGTCTCTGTTAGAATGCTGGACAAACACATTCACGTGAAAAAGCTCAGCTATGCAGCACTGGTAACAGGACTCTCCTGCAATCGGTTCCTTATCAACAATGCCACCTGCTGCCTAGATGCAATAGCACATAGGAAAGAGGCTGCAAGATGCACAATATACCCAGAGACCATGAGCTACCAGGTAATGCCATTACCAGACTTGCGCCAATTTGCCTTATTAATTGTAAAATCTTTGTTCCAGGGTGACAGCTGAAACACCCATTTGTAGTACCAGCGTAGTAAACAATTATGAAAACAATTGGGTGCATTTCCCCCCCCCTTTTCTCTGTGTCCTTAGAAAACCGCCCCTTGAAAGTATGGCGCAATCAGTCCGTGCTATAGGACCATAAACAAACATGTTGATAAAACACAAGCCATGTCACGGATCAAGTCATGAGGACAAAGAGAGGAGCCAGAGCAAATTCATTACTTCATTAGAGCACTTATCAGATAAAGGCCAACTCGAAGCGTAAAACAGTGCAGACAGCCCTGGAACAGTCACAACAAAGCACAGTGGGGTCTGTCAGTAAAACACAGCGCAGCCAGGGCCACACAAATGCTGGGCTGGTGCAAAAAAAAAAAAAAAAAAGACAGGGTAAAAATTCACAATTACTGAATGTCATCATGTTACTTGGACCCATTGGTTAGTTTTGGGACCATTCAAAACCCTTAGAAGGAGTGGTTTCATAGTAGCCTGGCACTGACCATCCTGTTACCACAACCGCCAGGAAGCACTCTAAGCAATAATGATCCATCCAACATCACTGTCATAAGACCTGTGTGGCCAACCCCTATCACTGTGGCAAAACCACGCAGACCAAGCAGAGTTCTGGGGACCGTGCATCCTGGTGGGGTAACGCAGAGAGCTACAGGATGTACCACGCTGCTGGGTTGTCATGGAGACCATGCTGTTTTCCTGTAAACCTGTTTCCTCCACATGCGAGCAGGTCTTGATACTTCTGCTTTGTTACTGCTCAAAGGAAAGAGGGAGGGGCTTGGGGCAGACGGGTAATGTGTCAAGAGAAGAGCAATTAAAGCTTCTCGCAATCTGGTCTCACCAAAAGCACACTTCTGACCCATAGCTCACCCCTCAGAGGAGCGGTACCAGGCAGAACCAATGGAACATGGGGGAGTCAAGAAAAAAAAGATGCTGCATAGGTCTTATAACCCTCAGAAGTGTTACCTCAAACCAAATGCCAAATGACCAGGTCACCCAGTACTTGGTGTCTACAGAATGTAACCTGAAGTGACAACAAGCTCACGCCTGTAAAGAACAACATATGCACATGCTACCACCTTAAAAGATAATATCACCCTGTAATTAGGACCACTCCGTCTCTTGTTTACAAGATCAACCACATCTGCTCTTGGCAGCATTACTGAAAGAGGCACATTAAATAGTGAAAGATGGCAGCTTTGCTGGTCAGGGAAGCAGGAAATGCACCTCCAATTCACCAGTCACAAACTAGGGAAAGTAAATGAAACACAGCGTGCTTGCCAAGCTGTGATGGGCGCCATGTTTCCTGTCCCAACACCAAGAGTCTCACCCAGCTTCTGCAGACCTGCGGTCATGGCTGCAACTGCTTATTTGGCAGGCCTTTCACTTCCCTTATGAAGCAACCAATCACCCAGAAGGCAGCACACCTGCTGACATACTGCACAGCCAATCAAAGGATGGGAGAGGTGCAGACTTGCCCCAAGGCCAAAACTCAAGCACTCAAAACCAAAAGGGACCAACTTGCTAGGAAACATTATCATTATATTGACAGGGCAGATGACAGCTGCTGCCAAAAAATAAACTGAAATTTGCTAGTTCATTCCCTGGATGCAACTTGCCATTCCAGCCAAAAACAAAGCATTTATCTTCTCTGTTGCAAATATAAACTACAAGTAATTAATCAAGCCTCTAAAAATAAATAAAAATACAAAAGAATTTATGGTAAGACTGCAGATTAGTGGGGAGTAGATTTTGGGCAAAATGAACAGGTCTGCTGAGCACCTGAGTGTTTATGGTCAAAGGCGATTGGGATCAATACACTCCATGCACCCATTTGGGATTTTGTAAAAATCTCCCCCTTTTACCCATCACTGCTATCTTGTTTTCCCTCCAAATACACACGTGGCCCAACTGGAAAACAGACACTTGCAAGGCTCTAAAATTAGAAACCTGAGCAAACTGATTGACACAGAAACTTGTGATCAAAGCTCATGATCCCAAACACCCTTATGGTTGGGTGCGACTCACCCAATGATACACAGAGCCACACACCAGTTGTGTGCCAGAGCTCGCTTTGGTCTTGACCTCTCACTGCACATTACCTTTGATGCTGTGCAACCAATACTAACTTACTAATTCGGGTCACCACATAACTTACAAACCTTCTACATGCTCTCTATAACTTGGGCTAATCCCCTCCAGCCACACACACAAACTTCGAGATGGGTTCTGTAGTGAGACCTATTCAGCCCGTCTACATCACACACGTTACGGCACGGTAACTAGAGACTCCTCTAAAGGAAGAATATGCTATAGGTCCTGCAGAATATCAATTTTCAACCACACGTTAAACTTGCGTCGATCTTCCCAGTTTGTCACACACAGTCGTCTCTCCGTGACAGAAAAGGACGCTGTACAGGCGATGATGTCACACCCGCCTATTTTAGATATTAGGAAACGTGCTAGTTATCATGCATCTACACATACCTTTACAGTCTGTGGATATGAAATTGTCTGGCTGAGGGCCAGTATGGCTTTATCTCACAGTGATGGGCATCAGCACTTGCATTTTCACTTTTTAAATTACTGTGCAAATAAAAATGTACAGCTGCACTGTTATCAACGACTGATCACACAGAAAACACCAAGACGCCTAAGAGCTGCAATATTCAGAGGGGGGGAAGTTACATCCATTCATTAAACTCCATTTCTGTCTTTTTACACAGAGTCGCCAAACTTTGCTATTTGCTTTAGTAAACTTGCATACGAAATTTGGCGCTTCGGATTTCAGCATTAATATAGAGGGGGTATAAAGGGTTAATGGCGACTCCTGGCAACACGACACAACACATGGCGGAGCCGCTTATTGCGACACTGCGCAGCGCCCGAACTTCCTCTTTGTGAAGCCTTACGGGGCACTGATGTTCTTGCTGGGCCTCCCGACTGATGTGTGCCGTTCATCTCATTTCAAAGTCGGCAAAACAGGCCGCGAAAGTGATGGCGATCGCGATGCCCGGACGGTGTACGGAGAGGGCAGCGGACACGCCGGGCTCACACAGCTGAAGGTGCCGCTCTAGTCATACTGACCGTAACGGCAGAAAGTTAACAACGTCCCTCGGTTCAGGAGCAGCCTTATAGTGATGTTCCGTCCAAAAAGAACCGCGTAAACTGGACTACTTACAAACTTCTTTTTCCCGTCACCGTCTTCGATGTTTTTCTTAGACTTCTTGTCCTTGCCGCTCTTAGCCACAGCCGCCGCGGCAGAGTTCCCCGAATCCATCTCCCGGCCGGTTTAGTTCAGCCAAATAAAAAAAGTCCAACTTTTCACTGATAACTTGCCCCGAAAAAAAAAACGGGGGAGGAAAAAAAAAAAACTTTCAAGCCGGCTTCCTCGACAAACGCCACAAAAAAGACGGCTCCCCCCGAGGCCTCGGGTAGGACTAGGCGCTCAGAGCAGGTCCCCCCCGGATTCTCTGCCCGGTCCAAAAAAGGGAGGGAAATTTAAAACGAGCCCCCCAAAAAAGTCACTCACGGTATCCAATCCCGGCTGCCCACACGCGGCCGACTTGTCCGAGGTGTCAGGCAGCGCGGCAGACTTCACCATTACAGCGCTGTCAGCGCCTGGCCAATACTCACCCCGCGGGTCTGAGCACTTATCGCCGCGCCGTGACTCACTGCGCGGCCGCCCGCGTTACTGCCCACTAATGCCGAACGCCGCGGGCTTTCGTTACTCCGTCCGCCGCGTCCGTAGCACCTTCCTTCCGACTTTCACGACCATGTTGCCTTTAATTCGGCTCCCACAGCTGCGGCCGACCGGCGCTTTTTTTCCCTCTCCTGTTTACGGGTCTCGAAGGCGGCTTCCTGTCTTAGGCAGGTTAGGGCTGGGGGAGGGGCGGCGCGCGCCGCGGCTTCACCTGAAAGCAGGAAGCGGCGGCTCGTGGCCGGTGTTCCGCGCGCGGGGACGCCGCGGCGGGGCGGGGCCGGCGCGTGAGGGGGCACCGCGGGGACAGGACCGGAATAAAGCGGGGACCCCGGCCTAGGTGCAGGGGGGCAATGCGGGGACCCCGGCCTAGGTGCAAGGGGGGCAATGCGGGCACATACACACTGAAGCGGCTACCTTAGCAAGCCGTCTACGGGGATCAGCAGGAAACGCAGCTCAGGCGTAACTTTTCAGAAGTTTGTGTTCGAGTGACTCTGAAACTATTGAGCTGTCTAAAGAGATGGTCTTAATCTGCCCATCGCGAGAAAGCGATCATGTACGCATGCCCGTCGTAGCCATGTGTGTAATGTTTCGCTTAAGCTGGAAGGTCCCCCCCCCCCCTACACCCGGCCCGGCCGCCTTCCCGTCCCGCAGGTTTGCTGTTTGCTGCAGCTCTGCTCGTCAAGCGTAAGCTTCTTTCAGCCTGAGTGTCAAAACGAAATCCAACAAACAAATAGCTCCCCCCGGTGACAACTTTGAGAGGAAAAAAAAAACCCGACTATTTATTGACCACAAAGCGCGTGAACGTTTGCCGGATGGCACGTAATGTAATGGTATAAACAGTCACATTTAATCATAATTGAAATGCACGCTGTAACCACTACTCTGAGTGGCTTTGACTGTCAGAAGGGTTATATAAATCTTATGCTACAAATATTAGCCTCGGTTGCCTTTTCAGTTTAGTGCATGGGATCTTAAGGGATCCTATGACAGAATTCAGGAGGTTGGTAAATTGGGATGGTGAAAAAAAAATACATTTTCATTTTCACTAACTTCTATAACTGCAATTGCGCATTTCCTACAATTATGAATAGAGATACCACACCCCTTTAGTATCGGCAGATTCTGTGGTCGGCAGGACAGCTGTTATAAGTTTAGCCGCTTCCACTTCTTTGCAGATGCTGTCAGAATGTCGGTCCGGTCCGCGGACGGGGTTTGACAACAGCCGCAGTACGTCGTCTGTCACATTTGCGATGTTTTCTGCAAAACATTCTGACTTGTAACTAACCATATTCTTCATACTGCATTACCAGAAACCGCGCTTAATGCTGTTCCCTTTGATAGTCGCGAATGCTTTCTTTGCATTCTGTATAGAAAATTCTGTAGCCTTTTTTGTCCCCGTATCGCAGAATTTCAGCCCGGCACCCTTTTCTTTATTTTCAGTTGTGGCTGTTCCCAAGTATAGATGTAAGCGCACTGCTCTCTGTTTTGGGGATTGGTCTGAAAGTTAATTTAAAGAATTGTTGCAGAATTGGCCTGTTTTCCCCCCCATGCTTTTCTGTAGCTAATTGGCTAAACCTGCAACTATAACGGCTGAAAAGCTTGGCATTAAATAATAAAATCTGAATAATTATTACTGTGAAACTCAAGTTTTATTGTCTTGGTTGAGACACTCCCTGCAGTCTGGAAAGATGCCCTGCTACCCTAAAAGTTAAAAGTGCATCATCGGGTCATACTCACCAACGATAGGAATTGGTTAGATGTTAAAAGAAAAAAATTTAAATGACTAGCGAGGAGAAAAAAAGGTGTGTTCTGTCAAGGCCTACTAGCTAAGAAGCAACTCATCAGTATCCTCTGAACCGTTAAGCTGCTTGGGCGTTCAATAAATGTAAACACTAATCATACATTTGTTACAGTAAAAAGAATTGTCGAAGGCAATCCCATGCTCTGTGATAGCACAGATCAGACAGGTCACTGTTCACCATTTTAAGTAGTTAAATGAATTCCTTATGCTTGTAAAATGTAGTGAAATTATATTATTACCATTTCACGCTGGGCATGGCTCTATTTCAGAACTATCAAAATAGCCTTATTGTTTTTGTATCGGCAGTACATTACATGGAGCAGGCCTGCTAGGCATGCTTTTTAAAAATAAAGCAGAACAGCGTGCCAGTTTTTGTTCTCTGTGATTACCTGCTTAACCGTCTTCCCTCTTGATGGTAATTTAATTAGAGTACAGGGCCCAAAACAGAAACATTTCACCACCTTAAGTAGGTTTCCTCCGGATGATGTTTTTCTATGTTGATATTTAGTCCGGACACTTTGGCAATACCTTGCCCTTTTTAGCATGTGTTGCATGTGACTGGTTGCACCAAGAACTGGATGTCACAGAACACTCTCTACTGAGCCCCCAACTGGCTTCTCTACAGTTCTTCTGGACTCCTGAGGAGACAACAACCCCTCGTAGAGCTATAGCCTATCTCTGATATTAATAATAATGACCCTGTCATTAATCACACTGAAAGGCAGAAGTCAAAACACCTTGTGCATACCCAGTATTCAGGAGTGCTACATGTTAAATATTTTATTAACATATATATATATATATATCAAGTGTAAATAATAACAACACATCCCACAACCCTGACCATGTTAAGCAGTTAGTAGACAGATGGATTAACAATACATCTATAGGACTCTTGGGTAATGGCTGGAAACAGGAATTTCACTGCTTTGTGTTCTGCAAACCTTTTTATGGTAATATTGCATTTCTACAGATGTTACATACTAAACTAGGCCTACAGAAACAGAGTGGCTAAAATTGTGCTGCACCTTAGGTCATGGTACGGTACATGGTACACCTCCATCTTTGTATAGTTCTCTGTCCTTGACATACATATTATAGTAATGTTATTATTACATAGTAATAGAAAAGGCATACAGCAATACAGTCAGTAAAATTAGTAAACAAAAATTCCATGATGGTGCAAAGACACAATAACATTCAATCAGTTTTCTTTCAGCATGCAGCCCCCGCCATATAGAAAATAAAATACATTCCACAGATAGGGAGAGTGCACACAGTCGGATCACTAGAGGCCAAAGTTCAGCTCACTTATAAGAGCTCCTGGCCTCCCTAAGCGATCTGTCGTAGGGCATGGACGCGAAAAAGGAACCCCTCAGCTGACAGTTTATATAAAACACAATTAACAGCACCAGCAAAAACAGCAGCAGGAAGATGACTATGTAGGTGGCTAAATCCGGTTTACTCAGCTCCCCTTCGCGCAGTCCCCTGCCCGTGGGCTTGAGCAGCGCCGCAACGCTCACGGGTCCGTGCGAGATATTTAGGGGCGGCGCGCTGGTCTGGACGGTCACATCGAAGCTGGTGGAGCCAGTGGAGTTAAGCAGTATTTGCCTCAACATCTCCTTCCTCGATGTGGTTCAATGTTCAACTGAAACAAAAAAAAATCTGAGCATTTTATATTAACGTGGATAAATAACCAAGTATGACAACCAATGTCATTATATATATCTGCGCAATAAAAATATTTCAATATATATATATATATACAGTAAATGTGAATTAATGAATCAAAAATAAGCAATATTATGAGCCTTAATAGTGGCGCGTCAGATCATATGATCTCGTTACTCACTTTATGGAACGTAGCTCAAAGCTCAGGTGAGGTTGAGAAGGTGGATCTCAGCGTCTGCATTCCTTAACCGCCCCCCAAACAAGCACGCTATCCGGGATGGAAATGTCCATTGGAGACGAGGCTTGTAGTTGGGTTATTTTCCACTGAATTAGGATTTTTTCGAACCGAACAAAATTTAGTGTCTTGGACGAGATGCGCTGCTACTTTAGATTTCCATCGGCAACTTGATTCTGTAATAGCGTCCTCGTCATGAAATCCATGTACGTTATCGGTGGATGTCTCGTCCCCGCTACTAAAAGTCAACGTTAAAGTTACAAACATCTACATAAATAACCCATTTTAAGAGCACCGCGTATCATCCGGTCATTTACTTTTTTCACGATACGTTAACGGTGCACTAAAATAATGCATACCTCAGCGTCGTCCTTGTCACCGCGTTCAAGAATTGCGATACACATGGTGAAAATACTGTCACTGGCGACGCCGATGGTGTTTCTTTTAAAGTACCTCCATGCGTGCAGCACGTCCTCAGTTGAAATCTGCTAGTAGGCTGCCTTGCAACAATTGGAAGTCCTTCATTTGGAAAGGGGCAAAAAAAAAAGCAAAAAGGCAAAACCAAGACGGAGGACACTAACGTGAATGCCGATTTGGACTCCTCCGCGTCTTAATGTATTTTTTTATCTCCAGCGAAAGTCGATACGCCTCATAACTAAACGCCTTATAGTGTCCGGTGAAATCTGTGCAGTGCAGCTGCTAATGAAAATCCATACGTGTAATGCCCCAGGTAGTCGTTCACCAAAAAAAAAAAACATAATTCTATAAAAGGTACCGACGACAAACACAAGATGGGTTTCGTCGCTCCGAGACAGACGGAAGGGGGGCGCATGAAAAACGGCGATGCCTCTTCTAAACGGCCTGTCTCGTTGCAAAGAAAGTGACTGAAACAATTTCAGGTTAGTGCAGAATGGCACGGAGCGCGGGGCGGTTGGGGGGATTAAAAGAGGTGGACCTGTGGCCCTCGATTAAAGGGGCAGCTGTCTGACTGGCCCAGCTGGCGCGGACCCTTTCTCTGTCCATTACATTTAGGCAAATGCAGCGCCCCTCGGAAACTTGCCACCCCTCCTCATCCCTGGAAACCCACATTTGAAATTACCGTGTAGGTTTTCAGACCTATGCAAACAACTACATCGAATTCAGCACTAAACATTATGCACTTGAAAAATGAATACGATGTGTAATAAAATGGCATGGGCCTACATAAAAACAAAAAAACGCTGAAGAATAATGATGTTGATGATGTTCTAAAGATAAGAAAAAAGTCTAGAAAACAAACCCGTATGTCTGTGTGTATATATATATATATATGGCTTTTCCAATATGTACTGTGCATACTTTTAAAAGCCAGCGTTTTGATTTTGCAGTTGAAAACCATGAAATGATAAGACTGCATGAATATTTCAATATTTCAGCTCCTGAAGTGAAGAAATTCTTATATGCACTTTTTCATATTCACCCAGTATAACTGTCTCATGCATTTTTTTGGGATATAATGTTTGGAATGATATGACTACTGGATTGAATGAAGTGCAGGGACTAGCACTGTACAATCTTGTAATCATACTGTAAAATCATTTTACTATCTAGATAAATGGCATCACGCTGTGAACTTTGGCACCAATGGGTGATCTTTTTGTTGAAAAAGTTCTATGTATTTAAAATCTGACAGTCGTCTTCAAAGGGGTACTAGGGACCTCTGTATATCTGCCAAGGCTTAAAGTCATTTGATTAGATCAGAAGCACACACTTCTTACTTTTCACTGCTTTTTAAATTTGGATTTAGCCGTCAGAATTTATTTCTTCCAAAATGAGCCGTCAGGCAGTAGTGATTTGAGACCTATTCCCAGATGTGCCAAAACTTTTTCCTGTAGTTTAATTCCCCATAAAGAGCCAGCAGTGAAATGGCAAATATATGATTATCATATATGTGTGAGGCATTTCTGACACCTGAACACACTTCTGACGATTCGTGGAACAAGCAGTGTGAGAGCTGCTTGCAAACTGGGGCTGAATCCTCCTACTACCACTGAACATAAAAGATGCCCCTGGCCAGATTTCCATGGATCCAAGTCATATCTGGGTAATTGGGCGGGAAAGGCGATTAGAGAAGCTTCCTTACAACGCCTCCATGCGCAGCCCCCTCTCCACATGACCGACCCAGTTTCCACTGTATAGCTGCCTGAGCAGTGCAGGTAGTACAGTGCTTAGACTGAGAGCTATATCCTGAAGGCTTCCTGCCTAATTCTAGCCTCTTGTTTTACCATGGAAAATGTCATCAACCTGGACTGACTCAGCTAAACATCCAGGTGAAAGCTGTAATGCTTCGTATAAAAGGTTCAGCTCAGAGAGTTGTGACCTAAACAATCCCCTAACTTCTCTGGTCCTGGTTAATGGGGGCTGGCTCTGGCTTTTCAGAGGCCCTAGGCAAGGCTTTACTTGGGAGGCCCCCCATACCAGGACAATTGATGTTCATTTAACTTGCTCTGCATCGTGGGTAATTCAGGGGTCCTAGGCCAATGCTTATCCCGCCTCTAAGTTACAGCTGGCCATGTGCTTAACACTACCTGGTGGGTGACGCTAGTCCCACTGTTATTGCCTGTCTTTGATTATTCTGTCTTAACCTGTCTTATCCTGTGGCAGGGGATTAGTGTCTAGCACAATGATGAGGGTTTGTCCTATAGCCCTGTCACTGTCATGGACACGACAGGAGAACAGCTTTTCTATTTCAGCTGCAGCCCAGGAAAAGGAAATCCAAGAGACGGAGCTGCCATGAATTGGATGCCTCGGGGTTTCCATGCAATTAGTATTCCCCTTGTCGGACAGGTAGTGCGTTACAGTGCAGGAAAGGCATAAGGGGGCAAGTACAGTACACTAGGGCTTCCCCTTGTGACTGTGATAGGTTCCGTATTTCAGTTTCCCTGCCATTAATGTAGAGTCACACCTATAGTCCAAGTCCTTAACCTGTACAATTAGCCTGTTCCCCATTTTAATTGGCTAGGCTTTGGCCACGCCTCCTGCCCTACATGGGTTCACAGCATGCAGATTGCAGACATGCAAGCTTCAATAACCGTCAGTAACAGCTTTTTTGCCCTTGGAAGACGCAATATTATCATATCATATCAACGCCGAGCATGGGCCTATTTTCATCATAACAGAAAAATTAATCATCAAACCAGCAGAAAGGTCTGAGTCATTGAGTTGACGCGTGTCATACACCTACGTTACGGCAGCTTCTCGTGCCAGTAAAATGAGAGCTCGGGGGTTGTCGGCAATTCACTGAGGTGCAGACAGCCCAGGGGCACATGGGCATCACGCTGTGTACAGCTTCACAATCCAGCAAACAGACAAAACGCCACGCCCAGAACATCAACGCACTCCCTGCCATGCATTGTTAAATGACATTTCGCCAGGTGTTTTACATGGTGTGCTACTCACCTCAGCCGAATGAGGAATTTAACAGGAAATAATCTTCAATTGAAGAACTTTCTAGAGAAAACTCAGTAAAATAGAATGATGTAGAAGATGTAGAAATTCTGCAGAAATGTTTTGAGAAAACATTATATATTTAAGTGTCTTCTTTCTGTTACATTTTAACACCACCATATCATGAAGGTGATTAAAAATAGCATAATTTTGTAATTTTAGCCATAATTACTTTTTTGTACCTTCAGTCCAGTCTATTATTTTCACACGTCACTGTTATATTTCTATAGAGCTACAAAGCCAACTGCGCGATAGCTGCAGACTCTTCTCTAGGGAGTCTTCTAAAGACAATTTTCTGCCTTCATTCGCAATGCTTTGAGGAGTCGCCTGGTTTTTCGTTTTTAGTCACATCGGCAACGCGAGAAGACAAAACGGAGCTCCAAATATTTATGGGCAGTCAGAATGAATGACTTATGAAGGAGCAGTTTAGTTCTTGTATCTTGAGGATTTGACCTGTGATGCCGCTCCAGAAACAGGACCCGACCATACAGCAGTGGTGGGTAAACGAGGTGCCTGTGGGATCCTCCTCCTTCCTTCCTCAGCATCCATTCCTGGCGCTTGCTCTTTCCTGGACAAGTAATCTCTCCTAGGCTGATGGATACAGCGGCAAGGTAATAATACTCATGAATTGACGAAGTTGCTGGGATAGTGATAATCTCCCCAGGGCCAAACTACATCCATTTGCCATCTCCAAAGATCTACCAGGGAACCGCTGTAGCTCCAGGTATTTTTGAGATGTTTAGTCTGTCTCCAGTGTGCTGGTTCTGATCGGTCTGGGTTGGGCCTCGAGTTTTAGGTTTTTTTTTTTTTTTTGACAGTTGGGACCTGCACAGGTTGATGAGTGATAATGAAAGCAATCAAAACGTGGAATATGATTGGCTGATGGATCTTCCCACCTCTAAAGTCACCTTAACACTTATCACAGTTTATACGCTTTTACTTCTATTACATTTAGAATTCGAATCTTAGAGGCTTTTTAATCATTTCTGATTTGTTCATGTTTAGTGGCTCTGTGACAACAAATACTGAGCACCCACAATATACCTTAAAATAAGACTGTGAGCTTCCAGCTACTAAATATAACAATGCGAGGAATTACTCAGACAGTTTCAAACAGGGTTTGATACACTGTAGACAAACTATTTGCATCACCGCCATAGGATTTGATTAAATATGAAAGGACAAGCTCTGAATCTCTATACCTTTTGCTTGGTTGTTAGGATGGTAGGTAATGACAGCTGGAAACTTTGTGCACTGGGAAAAAGGTGCTTTGACAGCAGCAGTTATATATGAAAAATAAATAACAAGAGTATTTTTTTTTTAGAATATTTTGTTATTTTGAGCAAGCGCAATCCTTATGTTGTGGGAACGGCATCACTTGATCAGGTTACCATCATCAAGAGATGACAAAATGGTCTGTCAAGATTAGGAAATTGTTTCCGTGATATGTCGAAGTGGCATCTCTTGTTTTCAAAACTCCCTCTAAAAATGATTTAAGATGTCCCTCGAGTCATCACATCATCTTGGCGAGATGAACACCCTTTCTTTCTAGTTCTGAGCAAAAAAGCACTCAAACCTTGATATCGCAACTGAAACATTACTTGTAGTACTGATGTCCTCGCCAGCACATTTGGCCAGGCATGGGGGGGGGTATTGGACAAAGTGACATTTTATCAGGGGCCCCAGAATTTCTAGCTAGTGCTGGGTCTCCTGCATCTGCCAGCATCTCCCCACCCCTGCCTGTAGTCACTCTGTGTCACACTCAGGCAGGCCCATATAGGCAGTCCATATGCAGTTGAAGATGGCAGGTGCTGCTGCCGTGTTGTATTTGGATGGATAGATGTCCCTGGGGGGAAGTGGTGCAGGAGAAGGTCAGGTGTTATTGATCCAGAGGTGGGTGGAACGAGAGCCGTCAGCCAGTCTGCAAAGGTACCGTCAGATGCTCCTGTCAGGAACGTCGGTAATTACCTTTACTGTAGTGGAAGCATTTATATAACGATAGGAGATGCTTGAGAAGGGAACATTCCGCGGTGTCCTTATTCTGGCGCCGTTGCAGTGCTGCCATCTGCTATTGCTGCTCGCCGTGTGTCAGTCCTCAGCAGTTGGGCTGCAGTCCTCTGCTGGCCCCGGACGTGGTAGCGTGTTCCCTGTCCCGCTGGTCACCTGGTGGCCGAGCATCTGTGTGGCTTTGGGAATGCTCCTCCTAGCCGTCCATGCTGAAGCACAGCTTTCCCCACCCCCCCTCCTGCTTTTTCACCCCCACCCCCCCAGCCTTGGGGGCGCTCAGTCCCCGTTGTCTTAACAGTGCCCACTAATTGCTATCCTCTTATCTATCTGTCCATATCAGAAACATGGAAATTTTCTGTCCATATCAAGTCTTTGAAAATGTGCTTTACCATTTTCAGCATGTTAAGTGGAAAGAAAAACAAGAAAATGAATGAAAGAGTTTTAATTTATGCAGAAAAAAAGCTTAATTAATAATTTAAGAGAAGAACTATATTGTTTAACTATCTAGCCATGTCCGGATATCAGCGAAGGCTGTAAAAGTACAGCTACTTGATGTGTTCTTGCATCCACAATTAATTTTGAGATATGTGGTAAAGCCAGAGAACAGCAGCTGGGGGACACACAGAATGAAACTGATAAGCTATCCGTGTCAGTTCTGTGAACCACAAGACATAGACATCTTTAAGACCAAGGCCTTTAATCAAAGATGCAGACAATGAGATTTGACACGCATTATATTTTGAAATCGCACTATGGCTCAGTTTTATATTGATTAATTTAATGCTGAAAATACAATATACAAGTTTTTAAAATAGTTTCCCCCTATTGAAAAATACAGCAGTATATTTAGAATGTCTATCCACTTCGCTATGAGATTAGGCAGTTCTATTGACTTAAATTCTTTTTATTTACAAACAAATATTTTTTTATGCAACAAAGAGAAACTCTCAAAGGCATTGTGAAACAGTGTTTAGAGTCAGTAACTAAATATTACCTGAATGCAAAAAAACTGGTTTCATTGAGGACAGATTGAAATGCATGTATTTTCAGATATCAGTCATACCTGCACTTAAGGGTAGTCTTCCCCGGTGATTCAGGGTAAAGCCCCAGGCCAGGCAGTCTGTGCAGGACCTCACCTGCATCTGCTCTTGCAAAGTGTTGACTGACAAAGGACTGACCAGTTAAGATAGTCTTTGCATGTGAGAAAGGCTTGATTAATTAGACAGCCTTTGTGGAGAGATACTTCAGAAGATATAGGCAGAGGCTTACAGGTCCTGAACACCGATCTGGTTGTCTTAGGTGTGTATTGACTGAGCTATCACAGTGGTTCCCCTTCTGCTGTGCTGGTGATGCTCTCTCCACCTTTTCTCTTCCTCTAGAGGTTTAATTAGTCCAGACAGAAAGCAACAGTGAAACTGTGCACGGTGTCCACAGAGCCACACAGAAAAAAAAACCCTGTGCAGCCGCATACGTGTTGCACAAAAAGTCCGCATGGTAGCATGTGCTCTAAGTGCTGAGAGTGCGACCCTGAACACTATTTAAACCCTCACACACACCAACACCCCTGCTGCCACACTGTTTCCTCTCCCCGGCAGAGGTGCGGAACAATTTGTCCTTATTGCAACCCCAGTGCTTCTCTCTGCCAGTCCGATCCAGCCCAGTAACCATCTCTGTTTGCAGTTAATCAGAACAGATGTGAGGCTATTTCTTCTTTTACCTTTTGTTCTCCAAGTCATTACACCCTTTAACCTTTGCCTTCTTCTCCATGTGCTACACTGGTATCTTGCCAGAATACAAAAATCAACGTGACCATTAAGACCTTTGATTTCTTCTTCACACATCCTCCCGTGTGGTTTAAAGATCCCAGAGAGGTACTAATCTGATAGATGTAAGGGTTTTTTGGTGCAGTGGACCACATAGTTAATTTTAAAGTGTGAGAAGGAGCCTGTAGCTTGTACCAGGGTTTTCTCTCTGCACAAACCAGTGCCACTTCACCACCTCCTTCAGTGCATGCTTAACAGGAGCTCCTGGCCAGGCATTCCTGCCTCAGGGCAGTTCGGAATCCTTCTCAAACTTGTCGCTAAGCTGCTGGATGAGGCCGGCCAGTTCCCCCGTGGCCTGGGACTTCTCCTCCAGGAGCTCATAGCGGAGGCTGGAGATGTCCTGTTTGATCTCCTTCAGCTCACCTGAAGAACACACAAGTTGCAGCGATATGCTCAAAGAACCCAGATACAAGCTATTGTTATTTGACAGTCAAGAGGGCCAGATTGGAGCCAGACAGCAACAAACAAGGAGCAGTCTCATGGATACAGAGACTGGAGGCTTCCTCTGAGAACAGAAGTATTAATCATAGGAAGAAGAGGCATCACTGAGACAGAAAAACAAACTGCAGATGTAATGGTGGTCTTCCTACACATCCCGAGCTGGTAAATAAACCCATGTAGGACCTTGTTTGTATTCCTAAACCAGAATGCTCCCTCACATCAGTGTATAATGCCTAGACAAAAACAAGACCATATATCTCAAAGCAGGTTTTAAAATCCTGTACGTTCAAATATTATCTATGTTCACTCAATTCATTCAGATGTCTTTTTGGTGACTGAAGTTGCAGTAGCATTTGTAGTTAATGAATAGCTGATGTCACTGCAAATTATTCAAACATTCATCTACAGGTGCAAATTCAGGTCAGTTTAGGAACAATGAAGTTCCCCGTTTTTAACCGGATATGTACCAGGGGTCTTGTGACACTGGTTTACAAGGTTTTTGTTTCCTTTATAATTTTTGGTATGCCAGATAGATTTTGTGATGCTGGTCACATGCTTCTAAATTTCCATATCACATAAGGCTTTTGAGAAATGGCCAGTTTGTTATAATTATTTCACATCACATTGGTCAACAATAAACTTTTCACGGAACAGCTAAGGGGGGTCTTTTTAGGTCTCTTTTAATGCTGATTTAAGAAATGAGAGTTTTTCTCTCACCCATAGTTTTTCAGTGATGTAATTTTTAGCCTATATTGAGACTTTATAATTCCTTATTAAAAATGTATTGGTATAAATTGGTAAAAAATAATTTCTCTATCTGAAACATTTTTAGGACTTTCCAGAAGGGTGCAAAGTACTGTAAGTCAGTTTTGGCAGAATTTACAGATTCTAGCATGTTTGGACATGTTGAGACAGGGTCCTGTGCTCTCTCTGATATAGAAGCCAAGTGGTGTCCCAGTATGCTTGCTGCTGGTGTTGCAGTACGCTTATTGTTCCTGGGCACCAGTACAGCAGAAAATCATACACTTCTATCTTTAAGATGAGTCACTTTCACCATGTACATACACTGTAAATACATGTACTGTATAGTGTAAGGTTTCATTGTGCGTCACTCAAAACCCTTGCATAACAGGTAAACAATATTGTAAGGTTCACCTATTTTGATTTGAGAAATAAAAAGTTATGATTTGTAAACCAGCATAATTAAACAATATCGTATTGTATTTCACAATATAATTCTGTATTTAAATGTATTGTCTGATGAATTCATCGACAAGTATACACTTTCTCTCTCTCAGTCCACTGTTCCTACACTGGATACTGAGTATAATTTCTGCAAATGGCTTGATGTGTCCGGAATTAAATTTTCGATTAGTTTGAGGCTGAAATAAAATGATTCCGTGCAAGAACAACTGTAAGAAGGATGGTAAGTAATTAGTTACTTGCTGGGAAACTGGAAAATGTTGCCATAACTCAAACAGTGTTTAAGGCAGAGGGCTGACACACAAGCCTTCCCTGATCGACTACTCCAAAAGGAACAAGACAGTGACATCTGTCTTATGGCAAGAAGCATGGCTAGATACAATACTTAGAAAGACACAGCCTCAGGGCGTGAGCCGTGCGACTGTGCCAGACCTCCGACGAGTACGGAGGTGGCCAACGTGTAGATGGGACATAAAAGTTAATGAGTTTTTTTTTTTTTTACCTTCGTTGACTTCATCGTTCTCTCTGTCCACCTGGGCCCTCAGAACGTAACGCTTAATTAGCCGCTTCATAATTTTCTTATGTGCAGAAGTGAAGGAAGGAGAAGTGGGGGGGGGGGGGGGGGGGGG
>JAODKL010000002.1:3113011-3131868 GCA_026780765.1 Petrocephalus schoutedeni
GGGGCAAGATACGGAGAGAAAGGAAGAGGAAGAGAGTTTGACACGTAGAGTTTCACACTCCCACACAGCAACGCACACACAAGCACACACACACTCACACACACTCACGGCACAGATACACAATTTGTTGAAACTCTGAAATTTACTCACTGCCAATTTACTGTCCCTGATGGTCTCTCCCACTGAGTTGTGAAGTGCTTACTAAGGAAACCTGGGGTTCAAGCAGCTGGACACGCACCATATACTTTTACCTGCACTCGGCATCATGGGATATTGGAGGACACCTAATGAGACACTGCCAAAGCCCACCTACGCAGCCATCCAATCAAAAAAAATATATACTTGCTGCATTAAAAAAAGATTTTAACCTGAGAGTTATATCAATTAACTGCGCACAGTATCTGTGATCACTCGGCTAATGGGTCTGATTTGGGCTCCTGAAATGTCAAACCTCATTCATTCATTGGCACCAGTAGCCCGGGCTTCCTTAACAAGTCCCACAGCGCATACCTGATTAAAATTCTTTCAATCTTTCAGTGTCAGTCTGTATGACAGGTTGAATATGCAACTTCAACAAACAGCTCTTCTTCCAGACAGCAGTCTCCAAAAGAATTACTTAACCAATCTGTCCTGCCTTAATACTACACTGCAATAATGAGGGTACCCAGCTTGACCTCGGCAATAGAGATGGCGAATATGACCACAGTAATGAAGGCGGCCACTCACTAATGATCACGTGTATAGTGATTGTGGCCCGAATCTGGTTTCAGGAGAGTCTCTGCTACAGTACCCATGGTCTTAGCCTGCATTCTTTAATTATCTAGCTGCTTATTGGGTAAAAGTAGGAGCTATGGAATGATAACAATACATTCATGTCCTTCAAGTCATCCTATTTAATTGAAGAGGGTCTTAATCATCCAGGGAATGCGTGAGTGTATTAAATAACCAGAAACCTTTGACGATCAATATTAAGAATCAGTAGAGTACAGCAGGACACTCCCGCCAATTTCTGCTGTAATTTAAGAAACACACGTAGACTGAGTATTTTACTTTTTGCCCAGGCTTACCTGATATCGAGTTGGGTGTGTAATGGGCTTTTTCATTGTTAATTCATCCCGGCCTCTGGGATGTGTTCGGAATCGACCCTGCAGAGATATATTAGGACAGAAACATTTTAAATTGCAGAGTTATGTGGATTTAAATAAAGCAAATTCCTCCGGGGATGTTGGAGTGCGAGGGGAGTGGGAGGTGCAGGAGAGCGAGCACTCCGCACCATGCTGGACACGGCGGTGAACTGTCAAGCCTCCAGAGCCCACACAGCTCAAAGCAGCACCGACAAGCAGTCCTGCCTACAGCTCGCTGCTTTCAGCTCACTCTCTCACCCTGGTACTTCAGTAGAGCCCTCTATCATGACCCTTGTCTGCCAGGTCCTCATCTCGACCTTTGACCTCTCACTTTGAAGTATGAGCAAAGTGTGCCCTGTTCAACGTCTCAAGTGAAATCCTCAGTGAAAGCCCTCCCGGATGTCAACCTCACGCCTCGCCATAATTTTGTGATCTCCGCCTGGCATGCTCGAGACTCTCACCTTGGTGCGTGAGTTAAGCATGCCCATCTCCACTTCGCTGTCGTGGCTCCTGGCTTTGGCCTTGCACAGTCTAACTACACACTGCTTACACCGGAGCACCAGATAGTAAAAGGACTTGGGACTGGGGACCAGGTTGAAAGGGGGTGGGAGGGTGCGACCCTCGTCAAAGTAGGACAGCCACAATTTGGAGCGGGCGAACTTCCACTCCACGTCAGCATCCTCCTGTACAGCAAAACACACAGCGACAACCATTCATCTACAGCAGAGGTATTCAAACTGTGGGGCGTGCCAAGGGAAACCTGGTGGGGTGCAAGGGAATTGCAGCTGAGGGGAAAAAATAAACAGAAAACTGTTTGCGTGTGTGTGTCTTGGGTGGGTGGTGTCAGACCTATTTTGAAATTGCAACCTTTAGAAATATTAAAAATAGAGAGACTTGCAGTGTCTGTAATTTCTCTGGACGTATTCAGTAATTCAGTAATCTGTGTGCAGGAAAACAGGAACAGTGATCTCATTGACCTCTAAGGTAAAGTTCATTTGCGGTCTGCTTGTGTGTGTGCGCGTATGTGTGTGTGTGTGTGTAAAAAGTGTGAATACCACTGATCTATAGTATGTCTTTCTAATGTCACTGGAGATTAATCAAACTCATTTATTGGACAAAAACTAAATATTATTTGTCCAAGAAAAAACACCAACAGCATAACAGCAACAACAACAAGAATAATGATAATTATAACAACAACAACAACCGCCATCATTATCATCTGAGAGCTTAAGACTGTTCTCACCTCAATCTCCTGGTAGGAGTTATTGATCATAGCTATCAACATGTTGAGGAGGACAACCACCATGGTGACATTGTAGACGCCATAGAGCACATAGCCAATGTTCTCTATAAACTTGTGGTCATACTTCAGGACCACCGAAATCACTTCAGACAGGCCGAAGATGGACCAGAACAAGGTCTTAAAGCTCTCCTCCACTCTGTTGAGCCGGAAACAGACCATACATTTGATCAAAATGAGCTCAGATCTGTCATTATAAACTACGGTGACGTCAGATATTAGTGGGGATGCAAACACTGCTGGCAAAAACTCTCAACAAATTTAATCAAGGTTACAGTCTTACTGTTCCACAATAATCTATAGTCCTGTTGAACTCACAGGTAGTGAATTAAATAGGGAAAAACAAACAGAGCTTTGTATTATTGATTAGTCCTGAGTTGTTTGCATATAAGAATGGAAATAAGGGATGAGCTGGATCCGCTGGGCTCTAAGGCATAGAGCGTGATGATGGGAGAAATAAGGGTTCAGATTCACAGCGGTTTGCATAACCATTCAATGACATTTAATGGGAAGTAGGTTAACCAAGTGGACGACTGACACCTCATTACAAAAACATGGGCTCTTCCTCTTCGCTGACAGAATGATGAAATCACACACACACAGAAACTCCTTCCTGAATTGGAGCTGAAGAGGTTACGCTCCTGAATCACCCATTTTCTCATCCAGTTTTTCAAATTAATCTCATATCAGAACTTTCCCTTCCTAATGAACCTTTTGTAGGCTTCAGGTGGGGAAGTAGGAGCAGAAGCTAGGGTGGCATTTCTGGGATGTATGGAGGCTAAAATGTAAGTATTTGTAGGAAAGAAGCCAAATTATTAGCACTATGTAGAGAGGGGTCCTTGAATTTCATTCAAAAGCTTACTAGACCTAACCTAATCCTTGGGTTCCTTTAAAGCAGAGCTAGACAAGATTTTAACATCTCTGAGCTACTAGTGGAAGGTTCCCCAAATGAGCTTGATGGGCGGAATGGCCTCCTCTTGTTTGTAAATTTCTTATGTTCTTATGTTCTAACAATGACACATGCATGACTTTGGTAATATGCTGAGGATATAATTTACCATAATGCTCAAGCATGTCGCATCAATATTCCCTCCTATGCATTATGGGACACTGGGATAAAAGGCCACGTCTGGCCCCCAGCTGTATCTTTGGACCATTTTAGCACACAATTTAACAAATCCATAGATGTATTGTGCACCAAGTTAGTCCCCCTGTGACCTTCAGGAATTACATGCTATGCCCCCGGGCTGCTGCACTGTGATGTTCTGTAAATGCCAAACAACCTAACTCCTGACCTGTCCTATAAAATCTAAAAATAACAGTCCCTCCGGAGTCTAAAAGGAAAGTTCCCTAAAGAATCAAACACTGAACTGCCCTATGGTACCCAGCAGAGTCTTATATGAAGCAATCAAATTAATATCTCATTAAATGTAATATAGTAATGGTATGATTACACTGCAGCATTTAATTAGCCAGAGCCTTTATCACGAGAGCAGCTTACTAGACCAGTGTTTTTCTTATATATAATCAGTGTTCTGGGTTGAAAGTATGGGCCTCTCAGCATCATACTATCAGAGCATCAGAGTAAGCCGACTGTCACATCAGTCCCAGGAGATGCCCTGACTCACCTCCACATGCCAGTCAGCAAAGGCATTCACAGCTGGGGAAATTAATTTAATCTTAATATGCACTCAAGCATGAGTGTCCTTAACGCCCCCATCACTCTGCCCCCTAGAGGGAGAGCCAGTTGGAGCAATCTCATCTTCAGGCATTCATCCTATGCATGGAGCAATGGCAGAGTCTTGAGGTCATGCACAGATGTGTCAGATGCTTAGAGATAAGAAACAAGCCCCCCCCCCCCCCCCAAAAAAAAAGTTCTGGCCTAATATGTCTGAGTGTCTCTGTGGGGTTGTTACTGGGTAACTGTCTGTGAAAACTGTTCAGAAGGACCTTGTTTTTGACATGGGGAGGGAAGGTCAGTGCACAGGAGGTGTAGATGCCCCATGGCTGCCTTCAGTCTGCACAATCCCGCAGTGGTTTCTGTGGCAGGAGGGGGTGTTATGGTTACTCAACTTACTCAACTGCGGCACTGCGGTCAAGCCTTGCAGAAAAAATCCCTAATGCAGAACTGAGCTTACAACCCTCAAATTGCTAGAAGCATGGCAATATATTCCCCTAGACTACTCTCCTGCAGCAAATAGTTACAATACATTTTCTCATTCTGCTTTGATGGAAATCACACTTCTTTATCTACGAGCAGCATCCTGTAGCTTTTACTAGTTCCCTCTCATAGCACCGTAACGATTAACCATGGAGTCATAATCAGAGTACTTTATGACATTGTGAGCTACCCGCTGGAATCTTGGGCTCAGCTATTCCTCTCAATCTGGTTTTTGTTAGCGGTCGTAACGCTTAAACGGTTTACTTTCACACTCAACCCTCTCCTCCCGGTGTTTCAGAATAAGCAAGATTCTGACCCCTGGTGGCAGCTCTGGAGCGTGATGAAAATCGCTCAGCCAGCAACCAGGCAAAATAATAATGAGCTTTTAAAAAAGAAAGGTGAAAAAAGGTGAAAAAACATACAGCTGGATGCTGAAAAGGAAACAGCACTCGTGTTAAGTGACCTGGAATGACTGGAATCTGTGATTGCCTTCTCACACTCATCTATCCATCCACCTTCTATAACCGCTTGTCCTGTTCAGGGTCGCGGGGGGTCCGGAGCTTATCCATGAAGCTAGGTTGCAGGTACCAAGGAAATTGAAAGGATTCATTTCTATTATACACATTTTTTTTAATAATCTGGAGATAAGTCAATTCAATTTAAAAATATTGATTCTGCAGAGTTATCCCTCTCTGAATAAAATCACCAATGAACTTTAGCCGTGAAAGTTTAGCTGTGGAGCTCTTTCTCAGGCTTCTGTTTTCTGAAATGTAGCTTTTTTTGTTCTAATCCATTGGTTTTATTATATTCTTTGCAGACTTCGGAGGCATGGACTAGACGGAGTGTGTGATAGTTTAAAAAGCAGGCAGAGCTGTGACAGCCTGCGCACCCAAATAACTCAGCCTTCAACCGAGCGCGGTAGGACTGTTACTGCTATAAATTTATGTTGCAAGGGATATCTTAAGACTCACGTGGTGAAGGCAGGGTTATATTTGGCCCCCAGGTAGTAGGAGTAGAGGTTGAACATGCCGATCATGAAGGCCACGAACACCAGGATGAAGATGACCATGAACTTGAAGATGTCCTTGACGGTGCGGCCCAAGGAGATCTGCAGCGGGCCGAAGCTCTCGTTGGCGGGCAGGATGTAGGCGATGCGGGAGAAGCTGAGCACCACCGCGATGGCGTACAGGCCCTCTGATATAAGCTGGGGGTCAGAGGGCCGCCACCGGTTCCGGGCTGTGAGAGATACGGAGAGGCAGAGCGTGAGGTACATAGCCAAAGGTGAGAGAGGCAAGTAAGAGACTGGGATGCATACAGGACATCCTATTTGCCTGCTTTTTAATTAGCTTCAGGTTTCAAGTTATGTCACATGTGCCATCAGACATTGGCACCACTGTGCAGAGAAACGCCGTATTTGACTGAACCACCCGTTTGCATTATGTGTATGTGAGTATCTGTCTTCACACTTGGTCTGTTTGGCACAATGTGCATGTCATGTATGCTCGTCTGTGGACGACATTCTTGCTGCTGTATGGGATCTGCCCCCCCCCAGGGATCAATAATAATCTTGACCTTTATACAGAATAAAAGAGAACAGCAGACACGAAACAAGCCAAGTTTCAGTGGTGTCATAAAAGGGAAAACTAAAATTAAGGAATGGCCTAAATAGAAGTGTACCTACTCATTAATGCTTAGGAGGAAATCACAGTACAACATATTACAATAGTCAAGATCTGAAACTTCTTCTTTTCTTAAGGAGAACCTAATGAGTGATCAAGTTTCCTACACAATGAAATGGAAGGCACCTCAGTAACGCTGCTGGCAACATTTGTGTTCATATTCTGTTCATATTTGTGTTCATCATTCATAATGCACTATATATATCTTTATAATGCAGTACAAAGCATCCTTAATGCTCATACTGGTAAGTATAATGTATTGTGAAGGTATTCATAGTGCATTATAGATGTGAGCTTCATAGAGCTTTCATAATGCATAACACACTTAACATTCATGTGTTATGCCTTTTGATAACTATTTATAGCCATGTTTATAATACTTTATGAATGTATCATTATTTGTTATAAATCTGTTTATAAATTACTAAAAACATGGCCTCAAGTAAAGTGATACCAATAATGCTTAAAAAAACAATTCCTGACAAATGAAAATAAGCAATGTGTTTTTACACAGATTTTGTGAACGTTTGTGATGGTTCTTGATGCGGTACGCATCAGTTGCATTAATGGCACTAATACCACATACTGATAAAATTGAGTTCCATATCTCTAAAGCTCCAAATTTTTATTTGAAAGAAGGCAGAAGGGAAAGAAGCAGAGATTCAGTAGAAACCAGGGACTCTCCTGGGTAAGCTGTTCCTGAAAATCATTAGAAAAATGACACAAAGTCGAAAAAGCCCCTGGCCTACTTTGCTCTTTTAATGTTTCTGGCTCAGAGTGACTAAACTGCCAAACAGGGTTATTATACACGGACCCGAGTATCTCCTCATGGGCACACACACCATGCAAACCTTGCGCTGCTGACTCAAAGATCACAGATTCATTTTTGTGCAACAAGCAGGTCAGCGTTCCAAGGACGTTTTGCAAAAATGCATTTCCATTATATTTCTATTTGCTTTTGTATTCACTTGATGATGGGTCGACAACATTACAGACACTTGACAGACAACCAGAACTTGTACTTTGCATCTCAGAAAATAAGCAATATGCATTCTGAGAGTGGAAGGACATTTTTGAACTCTACCATCATCAGAATGTAATAATTTCTGGTGCTGTTCATTTCAATAACTTTGGTACTTGTCATACTGAATAAGACAGGATGGCCACAGCCAAAGATGTAAGGGACCAATGGGTGAAGTTGCTGCCTGTCATACACAGTCCTGGCCCCCAAGTTACAATGGACAAAGACACTAAACTGCCCCTTCAGACAGTACATGCTAGAAAGGACTGCAAAGCATTGTGGTTTATGACTGGAAAATAACATGACTACTTGTGTCAGTGGGCTCTGATGGAGGATGGTTAGTGCAGCAATTTAGATGGACTATTATTGGAGAGAAAATTGGTGTCGTACTGATCGTGATGTGTGATTGGACGAGAAATTGGTGCAGTAGCTTTGGTGGTCTCTGACTGGAAAATGATTGCTGTAACACTGTTTAATAGTGCGTGAAATAAACAATGTTCAGTATATTCTGATGCTATGGTTTGCTCCACATACATTGTTGCCATTCCTTTTTGTAATTCAGCTTATCAAGTGCTTAGCAAAACACTGTGCATGCCATTTCCACTGGCCAAAATGTAATTTTGCAACAAGGCAGATGCATAGCTTGAATGAAATACATTTTACTGCGATGACTTTTACCCACCATAAGATGGCAGCATTTGTAACTCCTCAGATACAGCAATAGAAAACATCGAAATGTAATAGTGCAAAAGGTATTGCCTTGAATTTAGGATGGCTTATTGTATAGCATTGTTGCCTCACATTTCAGAAATAATGGGGTTCAAATTCTATTGTGTGTGTGGGGATTGCATGTCCTCCAGATATTGTGGAGAGCTGTCTCCCTAGGTTCTGGAGCTTCTTCCCACAGTCCAAAGACATGTAGTTAGGTGAAAGGGTGCATCTGAATTGCCTGTACGATATGACTGTGTGTACAGCTATGTGTCCTGAGGTGGTCTGGCACCACCTACAGGTTGCACTCCTGCCTTGCGCTCTATCCTTCCTGCGATAGCCTCAAGGTGACTTTGTCCAAGATAAGCTGCTGGAAGAGAGATGGGATAATTTATAAAATTCTAAATGACATCTCATTCCACAAGATGTGCTATGCAAAGCAGCCACCTTTAGTGCTTTTAGAACGTCTCCAAAAATCTGCTCGGAGCACCAATCAGTGCAATTAAACATGCAAACAGATATCTAACTGGATTTGTGATTACAGGTTGTAATTCCAACAGGGACATTTGTGTTGTTCCCCTGAGCAGGAAATCTGAATTTTACATGGAGCCACTAAGTAACAGATATAAATGAGTTCAGTGCCAGATAAATAGATTAAGCAACCAATAAATGTAATTAAACAAGGATGACTTAATGGACAATGCTGTGGACTCACATGTCCAGGGATGTGTTCAACTGCCCCAGCTCAGGGTGTTTGGATCGAGCTGTCACAGCCCACAAGTGTGACATGGAATTGCTATGTGTATGCCGTGTGATGACCTAGCATGCAGACTGGGGTGTCCCTTACCGTGTTCCCTGTACATCCTACGATAGACTCTAGGATCATCTCCATTGATTAGATAAGTGTTTATGAAAGTTTTCTTCGCCAGAAAACTCATGCAGAGTTCCATGTAAAACACACTATTAAAGGTGCCAAGAGGTGACCCAACAAAGCGATGTCTGCCATGATAAAGCTAATAAGTCTCTCTGACAGAGCGTTTGCATACAGTATGTCTAATGTTATTCAGCAAGCCATTTAACACAAGTTCTCGCTTTGCACAATTGTGAGGGTACCATTAAAGCATTAGTGCTCAGGAAACATGGTCCAATTGGATTTAATGGCTTGTTAGTTGCACTGCAGAAAGCACAGCATGTGGGCCAGCAGGTAGTAGTTAGGTAATGGCTAGGATGAGGGCTTATAGTCTTAACTAAGAATAGTGAGCACAGGAGCAGAAAGCCTGAACAATTTATGTCCAGCAAAAAAAAATAAATAAAAAAAATACACAGTAACTTAGTGAGTATTTCTATTGTAGTTGGGCATTTGCATCCTGTCTATGTTATGTGTGGAGTATGCATGTTGTCACTGTGTCAGGTCAGAAAGGTTTCCTAATGAAGTCAGGTGAACAGACATCTCTAAATTGCCCATAATGTGTATGCATGTTTGTGCCAGGCATTCGTCTGGCATCCCATACCCACGCCTTATATCCTGTGCCGGACTGCTTCCAGGCTCCACTGACAAGGATAAGTGGTTGGAAGATGGGTAGATGGATGGAAGGATTACTGTATGTCCAGTAGCACTAATGATAGAAGCAATTTAGATACCTCAGGAAGGTAAAATCAAGCTCTCTCCTGGAACTTGCATCAGCAACTTTCAGATCAGATGTTTGCATGCCAACACTTCAAACTTCTTGCAGCCATGGGTTAGTGTCTGCTGCCTACAGGTATGGTTAATGCTCTACAGTACTGACCGTAGGTGAAGTAGGCCACGTCAGCCGGCAGGGAGGCATTGCTAAGGTCATTGTTGGGCACATGCAGGTCCACATATAGCTGGGCCTTCGATGCCTTCAGGAAGGCCATAAGACGAGCTGTGAAAGACGCTACGAAGATGGAGAGCATGCCAAAGTCCAGCACGTTCCACAGGTGCATCACGTACTCGCGAGGCCCATCTGCCCAGATTTCCTTACACTCTGACCAGATCATACCTGAAACATAACAGATGTTCTTACACTCTGAGCCTGGAAAACAGATTAAACAAAACCATGTGTCACAGTCCAGAAGAACATGTGAAAAGAGGAGAATTGAAACCTCCATCTTCTCCAATACAGACATGCTCACTGCTAATTATATGCTCAGACACATTAAGCATGTTACACTTCAAGACGCCAATTACTTTGCAGAAACATACAAAACCATACACAGACAGAATTGCATCCACACATATAAAAACCCCAGAAATGCACTGTAAGTACCAGATACACTTACAATGATAAACAGACACAGAAAAAGACAGACTTTCTCCTATGATGCAAACACATTAATCCCTAACACAGCCTCCTTAAGACTCTTCAAACGCAGCAGAAAATTGCTCATTGAAAAGTGCCTCTAATCAGTTTCATTCTTTGCACAATTACTGGAACTTCAAAGAGCGCAGTGGGGTAAGTGCAATTAAATGCCTCCCCTTTGCTACCTGTGTCATTCTGAGGGGGGATTGACACGTACCCACCCTCCCCTTTGCTGAAACCAAATTCTCACAGAGAAGAACAGAAGACAAAATATATTGCAGATATTAAAAAGTCACGATGTGGGAAATTCTGGCTCAAACAAAAGCTACCGAACCTTCAGCCTGAGTTACGGCTCAGTTGATGCTTACACAAACAATTTCCACACTTATCAAGAGATTGATATGGTTTTTTCTATGAAGTAATGCAGGTGAAGGACTTCGATTGGCTCCAGGTTCTTATTCCCGCTAAGGCGGCAGACATCGTATAATTCCCTGTCAGGCGGGGTACATTCGCTCTTCTTTATGTCTTTTGTTACTTGGTGCCACTGGGTACATTCCAAGTTTTTTTTAGGTTTTCTCTGAACTGCATCCACAATGATACTGTGCTATTATCCACAATGACGTTGTGCTATCCACCAGGGGATACTTGTTCGATCAAACTGATGGTGTTGCCAGCAGCAGCTAATTAGACTAATAAGCATTCACCCATCCAGTCATCTTACAACCACTCAACCAGGACAGGGTCACATGGGTGACATGGAATGAACACGCAAGCAGGGACAGAGGACATGCAGTATGTGCGTTATACAGGATATGCAGTATATAACATCATGTTGCTATAGCAGTGCTATAATGCAACTGGGCTATTAAGACACCTATATTCAGCGCGCATTATGAAATAAATCAGTCTGTACTCACTAAATGTATAATCCTTCCCAGGATGCACTAGGAAGACACAGGCTTACAAAATGAACCAGGATCAGAAGTGGGTAATTCAGGTCCAAAGAGTAAAAATCCAGAACAGACCAAAAATCCCCAGAGTCTCAGTCACAAGTGCTCAACTAGTTGGCTGAAAAAAAAATCCTGGTCTGGATTTTTACTCTTTGGACCAGGATAGAAAACAAACCTTATGCAGTAAGAACTGTCTTAACCTATGCTCCTGGGCGAAAAGAGGCAAAGCTTAATATTGTGCAATTTGGGTTTGTCCTGATTCTGCCCAGGAGTGTAGATCCCCCAAGAAGAAAGTATAGATTCTGTTGTCACACAGACTTACTTAGTGAAGAAGACATCAATATGCAGCATGCGTTATGTAAGGGACCATATTACATGCAGACAAAATCATGCTCAGACAGAATAAATCCTACTCACCAAGCACCCACTTCATGATGAGCATCTCAGTCCAGGAGAACTGAGTGGTCTTCACCCGGAAGATCTGCCGTGGGTGGTCAGTGACTGTCTCGTTAGGAAGGGTCTTGATCCCCTCAAAGCGGTCGGAGGCATTGAGCACCAGGAGGCCCAGAAAGATGGTGAACGACACAGCATGGGCCACAAACTTCATGAAGGGACTGCGGAGTATCTGACCAAGCTGAAGTGGGCAAGAGAACCACAGTCAACTCACTTCACACAGTCCAGTAAATACTAATTAAAACCATACAAACATGAGTGGATATTACATTTCACATTTCATACATTTATTAATTTTTACAGGGCAATACTTCAATAAAATGCTTAACAGAACACAACTCCATGGACAACAAAAAGGAGATTTCAATTCTGGCAACATCATGATCTGTTATTTAACCAGAAGATCATTCTATTTCAGCTTATTGATAGACCAGATGGGGGTGGGGGGGGTGGTTAGCCTCCATGATAGGGGCTTTTGTGCATTTAGATGGGTTTGAGTATAATACTAGGAACAGGAGGAGAGCATTTGTTTTCCATAATAAATGTCACTGAGATTGGGGATTTAAAGATCATGCATGATGAGATTTCATTAACTTCTAGCCCACAGTGTGCATTAATCGTTAACACGATTGGCTGCTTTTGAGTGAAGAAGTTAATGGCTTCTCTATTGGGTGCCGCCTTGCTCTGGAAGACCGTCTCGAACCCCTTATCTGTCTGACCTTTCGATGATTGATCTCACAAAATCCACAGGTAAGGCCCAATGGAAGGACTCTGATAAATTCTGTGAGGAGCAGAAGTGGAGGTGATAAAATTATTAACTGTAGGATATGCCATGGCGTGATTGATCTGAAGCGGGCTTTTGAGATATCTACAAATTTAAAGGGATGTTCTCATTGCTCATTGTCATGTGCCATGTGCCAGCTGGAGCAGATATCCATCACACGTGAAATGTCATACAGCCCATGGATCAGGACTAAGGCTTTGCTAAATGAACCCCTCTCACTGACATGCTCGTACGCACAAACCACATGTATCTTACGTACTCCTAAGATGTACGTAAAAATCAAGGATAATTCAGGGCGAGCTCAAGGCTCATCAAGTTTAGTGCTATATGCTGAGGACCTCTAAATCTCATTTACAAATGGGGGGAAAAAAGAAAAATTAATGAGTAAGTAAAAATTAAATAACAATTACATGAAAATGGGGCCTTATTATGGGATTCATTAAAGGAGTTTTCAAATGATTCTGATAACAGCCTTTGGGGACAAGTGATGGGTTCACATTGAAAGACACCTACGTTCAGGGCTTTAATGATGTGTGAACACTGAGGAACAGCACACAGCAGAGTTGCCATATAAGTGCCAATGACCCCCATAAAGCAATCATGACCCCAGTACAGACCACGCCTCATATTTACCGTATAAACGCAGGCCATCGGCAAAATGCACGCATGAGCTGCTTCCAGAGCAAACATATGGGGGCTGCCCTCACTGCCTCACGCGATCAAAAACTGCCTGACTCACCAGTGCCATGGGCGGTACTGTGAGCTGCTCACTGAATGCAATCACCCCCTCTGGGATGAGGAGCGCTGGCAGCTCGGAGTGGCAGAGAAATTAACACAGATGGTTCAAGTTTAAGCCGAATGTCATGTCTCCCAAATCCATGAGCACGGCCTTGTGACAGTGTCAGTCGGGACTGTAATCCTCCAGGAAGAGAGGACAGGGTGAGCCTCGGTACAACAGCTCTTTGAGTAAAGGTTACCACACCACGGAAGCATCTTAATCCCCCTTTGACCTCCTGAGCATGGAACCAAAAGGTGTGTGGTACTGTAGGCCAAGAGGACATGTACTAACCTCAACCAGACCGATGACGCGAGGGGAGATCTAGTTAGTGAGTAGGTGCATGGAGCAGAACAGAGAGTGGTATAAACCAGGAAGCTAGAGTGCAGGTGCTAGTGATAGGAAAAGGGGCTTAATTCATAGAACGGGAACAGAGATAGACCGTTCGGGTCTGGAAAGTAAAAATCCAGTCCAAGATTTTCTTTTAACCAACCAGTTGAGTTTAAAGAATCACAGTCACAGAGTGCCGAACTGGTTGGTTGAAACAAAATCTTGGACTGGATTTTTTCTTTCTGGACATGAACTTCCAACCTCTGAACAGGAAGATCTAGAACTACCTTAAGAAACAAATGCAAAGAGCATGAGCACTCAGCTCAGCAGTGTTAGGGCGTACCTTGCTGCAAGGCATGATCCAGTATGCAATGGCCAGGAAGGGGAGCCCCACAGTCACTCCCAGCACTGTCCAGCACTTCACCCCGATGGACTGCTGACGGAGCCCAGACAGGTTCTCATACCAAATGGTGAGAAGCTGCTGCTGGCAGTTGGGATGGGCCACGAACTAGGGAAATGGAAGAAAGACAGATCACGTCTCAGAGAAGGAGACAGACATGAATATTCATCCTTTTTAACCCCTCATAAGGCTTAAAAGAGAATTTTATTATTATTTTCTGTAGCTTGAGGGGTATATGAAGGCCCACACTTTACGAGGAAGGGCTAGAAGTTGGGCAGGTGGTTCTGCCGTGGCCCCGACCACACTCCATGTGAAGAGGTACACCCCATTCAGCAGCCTCCTACACTGCATTCCCAATATAAATGTTGTGACTGCCTCCATGAATATTTAACTTGCATCAGTTTGACGTTCTCCCACATTCTCCTTTCCTAAGCTCTCAGTCTTCTACTCTGTCTGCCCCTAACCTTCTTCTCACAGCTCAATAGCTGTCTTCTTCTTCCATTAAATGTCATGGTTCCCCTTTCATCGTGCCTTTTCTTCTCTCCATATACCTCCTGTTCCTCTTCTTCTTCATCCTTTGTTTCTTCTCCCATTACTCCAAGTGTCTATGCATTTATTTTTGTGTCTTGTCCGGCAGCTTTAGCAAGTAGAATCGTGGTCTGAATGCACTGCTGTGCCAAACATGTTTGCTTTACCATGAGGAGCTCTATAAACTCTGCATAGGCCCCTCATGCTGGTCAGTTTTATATATTTATTTTATTTTTAGCACATGTAAAATATTGCAGTGGCTGAGCTGACAGAAGAGGAGGGACAGAGTAGGAGGAGGGAAAAAAGGGAAGGAGAAAAAAAAGGAAGGGCAAAAATGGATGCAAACAGTACGTAGACACAAAAATAAAGAAAATGAAACAAGTGTTTATTAACGCTTGCTTTTTCCTCTCTTTTCCTGAATGTCTTCCACCTGCTTTCCTTTTCACGTCTAGCTCTCCTGGTCTGTCTCTCCTTCCCTTCTCTTCCTTTCCACCAAACAACCACTCCCGGGACGATTGCATTCTCCATGACTGGATTGCATTCAGCATGACTGGATCTACCCATTCAGGCCCCCGTTTGCAGAATATGAAGAGGTGCCTTTCTTATGATTGCTACCCATGGAGTCTTATTGATCCCAGACTCGATTACCTCTTCAGTTTTTTTTTCTGCTGGGATCATGGAGAGAAATGGCTGCCATAATTGTTCATGAAATCCGAACAATAATCCAATGAGCCCCACAAGAGCCCTAAAACATTTGATGTAAAAAGGTTAAAATTTTCAGCGTAAAACATTACAGTTGTAATCCTTCGATGCTTGGGAGCATCTTTCGTAAATTGCATTAAGTGAGTGAGCTTACAGCTGCTTGAGTGTCATAGATGCGGTTTGTTGTTAATATAAATATAGCCATGAAAGTCAGTGAAGTGAGTCTACTGTATCAGTCATTCATACTCCAGATGAATGAATTTTCCCATAGATCTATGCAGTGTAGTAGTCAGTGCTCAGTTATTGGACCAAACAGACTTCTATCCACTTATTTTGGTCAGGATCACCAGGCAATTTTATGCTTAAATAGTTTTGTCAATTTTGTAAAATTGTAATATCTCTGAATTTGAAATGTTAGTATGCCCATTGCAAGGCAGACAGAAATATACTTAGGTTTCAGTTCTGTGATGTTAGTGTATTTAATTAGGGCCTATGGCAGAATGCGTCTGTCGTCACATGACCATTCACAAAGGTTTACATAACAGAAAGCATTCCTTTTCATTAGAATTTTCAGTTTGTCTGCATGATGTACATTTAGCATTTTCTGCTTAATAAGAAATATTTGCAAACTCTTTTCCAACAGTGGACTCAACTGGCTAATAATTTTGACTGCAACAGATGTCACTCCCTTAACACACTCAACAGCTCAACTAGTTTTGCATTTGTGTTTAGCTAAGTGATAGTTAACAACGTTTCGGTAGATTGTAAATTAACGGAAATAATCTTTAAAGAAAAAACTGAAGCAATAGTATTGATAGTATTGAACACATACGTAGTCCAATCACTAACAAGTTTTCCACGGTATATAAAGCTGGACTAATTCACATCTCGCTAATAAGGTTTGCCTTATTAAATAACCTGTAAATAACCTATTAAATAACATGTATACAGAATAAATGCATTAAATGCAGTACTAGAAAAATCAATAACGTATCTGCTCACATTTATCATTGGAGGTATTTTGATCCCTTTACATTAAGCAACAAGATATACCTTTGATTAACTAGACAAAAGGTTATGCGAGTGTTAAGTGGCAGCCTGTTTGATGCAGGAGTAATCAATTTTATTGACAGCATGTCTTCCAGTCCTGAAGAGCTGACATCAGAATTTTTAAACCTCACACAGGCCTTTTTGATTTAATTATTTAAACACATATTTAAATTAGAGCCATATTTACATACACACTGATTGTGCTCCATCTAAATCCATCTGGATCACTCAGCTGAAACCAGAAGTCTTTAAACCTTCACTGTACACACTGGCATTAGGGACTCAAGCTTCTGAGTATGCAAATGTTATTCTTGCTAAAGTTTTAATTAAAACTTACACTTTTGAACTGGGAGTTAAATTAGGTGCACTTTTCAGATCGGGGCATACCTAGAAATTCTGGCCCCTGTCAGTCACTGGGCCCCCTGAATCTGCCATGGTATACCATACCATACCATGCCATGCCATACTTTATTTATAGAGCACTTTTAAAACAACCAAGACTGACCAGAGTGCCTTACATATTGTCTAAAAATAATCTAAAATACAGAACTGTTGAATAAAACAGAAAATGACAGAATAAAACAAAAATAAATAATAATAATAAAAGAAACAATCCATGCCCCTCCGACACCCCCATTTCAGATTGTTATATTTTGGCCAAACGGACTGAGTGTTTCTGAATAGGTCGGTATGAAGCTTTATCTGTAATGGCACCCCAGTAAAATAAAATGTTTTTGCTAGAAAAAGGTTGATCCCAAAGGGATTGGTTGCATGCGGCTGGACAGTTGATCTGAGCTGATCTTTTTATATGCGGAGATATTGATGGTGACTGTATAAGAGCAAGTATGTCCAGGAGCTGCGTTACTAAATAGGCTTTTTTGGCCTGTCTAGCCCCTGCTGAACACACTGGCTTAAGGGTCAGTGCAGCTCTTATTAAATAGAAACCCCATGACTTTGTTGATCATAGCAGTAAATGCCTTTGAGAGTCGATGGTCTTTAGGCAAAGAAGCCAATTTTCCTCTCACGGCAAGCTTAGAGTAGTAATGCTTGGGTCCATCTGTAACGAGGAACCTGAGGACCTAGTGTATTTGCGTTTCTGTTTCTTATTTTAAAGTATTGATTGGTTAATTATGCTGTGATAGATGTCTGTAAAGGTTTCATTAAAAAGAAATGGAAAAATAGTAATAGTTTACATTACACACAACAAACAATCTTAAGAAGATCAGAGTGAAAACATGCATTTACACATGACAAACTGCATATACTGTACCCATAAGGCTGGGTAAATAGTGTTTTAATATGACATTTGATGAATCATGTACCCTTCTAATATTGTGTTGTATTTTAAACACACTTGTGCAAATGCTGACTTTTTCCCTCAAATTTTCCTTAAGTCATTTAACAGTTGCTAATTCAATGGATAATTAGCCAGGTTGGCAATGATGAAGTTAAACGATCAGTGACTCAGTTAGTCAGTTGGGTGCTGACTTTGTGAAATCACTAGTGAAACAAGCAGTCAGATGCGTTTATAGTATTCAAAATGGAATTAGATACTCCTTGGCTTCAAAATAATGTTGAAAGAGCAAAAACGTGGACCGGCGGGGGGTCCCCTGAGGACCAGACTGGGAAACACCACCATGCACAATTCAGTTGTCGCTGCACTCCATTAATATATTTAGAAGATATTTAGAAGATTCAATGCAAGGTATGGAGGGGTATCCCCATCTCCGCGCTGAGTAAAGCTTTACACGGTGCTGCTTGTACTGTTTTGTGTATTATTTCAGCTCCTGGTTGAGTTTCTTCATAAGAGTGCATGGCTTTGTGGATTGGCTTCCAAAAAGAAGACCCCATTCTCAGGACCCACTCCCCCCAAGACAGCAAGTATCACAAACCCCAAAAGTCCCCTCTTCTAATATTAGGAGACCTCTTTCCTGGATGGTGGAGCTTTATAATCTTTGAGTGCGAGGTCTGTGATCTGATTTAAAAGTCAATTGATAAAGCTAAGGTATGATTACAGCCTGACTTTTCAACACATTCTTCTGGATCTCCATCAGCTGCAATCAGTTCTAGTCTTCCTGAGTCAGCATGAGATATAGTCGGAGGAACACCCTCACCTTCTTGACCTCGTACTTGATGGCCAGCTTGACGCGGCTCAGGCAGGGACGGTGATGATCGCCCTGGGGGGCCTGGTCCACGTCCCCATTCAGGATGGCCTCCACCTCTTCCGTATCACGGCACAGGTCCAGCACCCCCACCACAAAGTCCTTGCACTGCATGGACAGCTTCCGGTAATCGTTCTGTGCATGATGGTGGTGCCGGTGTCAGGGAAAGAGCAGGGAGGAAACAATCAGCGGCAGGGAAAAGAAGGGAGGGGACCAGAGCAGTGGGTGATGGGAAGGGAGGGGACCAGAGCAGTGGGTGATGGGAAAGGAGGGGACCAGAGCAGTGGGTGATGGGAAGGGAGGGGACCAGAGCAGTGGGTGATGGGAAAGGAGGGGACCAGAGCAGTGGGTGATGGGAAGGGAGGGGACCAGAGCAGTGGGTGATGGGAAAGGAGGGGACCAGAGC
>JAODKL010000002.1:3133595-3152856 GCA_026780765.1 Petrocephalus schoutedeni
GGGCCTCACCTGTTAAAGGTCTCCTTAAACTAGTGCACATCTCCTGTGGGCCTCACCTGTTAAAGGTCTTCTTAAACAAATGCACAGCTCCTATGGACTTCACCTGTTAAAAGTCTCCTTAAACTAGTGCACATCTCCTGTGGGCCTCACCTGTTAAAGGTCTTCTTAAACAAATGCACAGCTCCTATGGACTTCACCTGTTAAAAGTCTCCTTAAACTAGTGCACATCTCCTGTGGACTTCACCTGTTAAAAGTCTCCTTAAACTAGTGCACATCTCCTGTGGACTTCACCTGTTAAAGGTCTCCTTAAACTAGTGCACATCTCCTGTGGACCTCACCTGTTAAAGGTCTCCTTAAACTAGTGCACATCTCCTGTGGACTTCAAGAAATGGATGGCCTTAATTTTAAAGCTTCAGCGAAACTAATAATCAAGAATATTCATAAACACACAAGAAGGAATGCTACAGGATATTAAAATGTGACTGTTTTTAATTAATGCCTGAAAATCACTCTTTACTTGATTAAATTTGCAGGGACCAAAAATGCCCAGGTTTCTTATTCAGTGATGCTGTTCTGGAAGCAACTTTGATGCATAACGACAAGGCTCACACCCTCAGCATCAAAGCCTGGTCATTCTCATGTATCACCTTTGAAATGATGGAAATCTCATCAACAAAGAGTCTGTTATCTGGGAAGGCACAGACGATGATCAGCATGTGTCACCTGACACACCACATTTATGTCCCAAGCACCTGTGCTCTGGGGATTCACAACTCAAAGCAGCTTCTGTGTGTTTGGAGCCTCTGTGGGCGTATTAATGTGCTTTGTGGACACTACTGTAACCTTAAAAGCTGCACGTAAAAATTATAAGTGAGCGTCCTCCACACAAGAGCTGTGGATGATACTCCCATGATCCCAGAGGGAATCATAATAGAAATGACGCCAAATGAGAGAGATGTAAAAGAAAAAACTGGGTCATAATAAAGGTTGATTGCAGCCAATTAAATGGGCCCCTTGTGGAACTTATTTAATTTGCAGCCATCCAGCAACAGGAGGACAAGAGCTGATAAATATCAAAGCTGTCATGACTTCATTCCCCCAAGCACATTTTCATTGAGATATTTGTCTGAAGCCCCATATTGCGCCGCCAAGACACATTAGCATGCTGACAAACGCTGACGGTGCATGCAGCGCAAACCTGCCCCAAGCCTGAACGCATCACATCGACGTCAACGCACCTCCCAGTGGGACAGCTGGATCAAGCCAAAGAACTTGTCGCGTCATCGTGCCCTACAGAGGAGCTTCGTGGATTTTTGACTGCCCACTCGCATATGCAGGAGGCTGTCATATGGTTCCTTCAAAACTAAGCACAGCTGAACTAAAACATTTTATCACGAGATGATAACAGAGCCTAAGAGACTTGATTTCGGTAATAACCCAGTTTTTAATATGCAGCTACGATGTTTCGCCTTGGTATTTGGCCTATCCAAGAATTAACCCTGCAGGGATCCTATGTAACGTTGCCTCACCTTGAACTCAGTCTCGATGTTAGCGAGCCGCGCCAGTTCGTTGCTGAGCTCCAGGGCAGTGAGGACGGGGTCTGGGCTAGACAGGGCGAGGTAGGCGGGGCTGGCCAGACCCTTGTAGGCGTTCATGCGGGAGCGCGAGTGGCTGAAGGGGTCTCGGCGCTGGCGCGCGCCGCACTCCGCGCACTTGCAGAAGTAGTCGTGGGGCTTCTCGATGCGCGCGCCCCTCACCAGCAGGATGTGCACAATCTCGTACTCCTGGCACTGCGCGGCCAGCACCAGCGGCGTCACGTCGTGCGAGAACCGCGTGCCGTCCTCGTCGTAGGCGTAGAAGTCGTCGTTGTGCAGCTCGCGTTCCAGGCCGCCCGCGAAGGCTGGGTGGCCCAGGATGGCCTCCACGATGCGCACGTAGCCCTTGCTGATGGCCAGGAGGAGGGCGTCGCCCACGCGCGCCAGGCCTTCCCTTCGCAGCAGCAGCTCTGTCACCTCCAGGTGCTCATTGCCCACCGCCAGCTGCAATGCATTCTGGCCCATGTAGTCCACGCAGTTGACGTTGAGCGTCTTGGACTCGTCCAGCATCTTGCGCACCACTGGGATGTTGCCATATTCGGCGGCATCCAGGAAGCGCTCCTCCTCAGCGGTCAGGCTCGTGCCACGCTCGTTGAACATGTAGGCCGGCCCGCGGACCGCCTGCCGACGGCCCTTCTCCCGCAGAGTGGTGTGGCGACGGTGCATGACTATGGCACTGCCGCCCTCCGCCCTGGACGGGGGAGATACAAAGAGTGGGTGAGGGAATGGCAAACCAAGAAATGGGGGGAACAGACAGCAGCAGATTGCTAAGCCGGTGCCTGACATCAGTCACACTGCCTTTGCGAATATTCCACCTGCAATTTATCTACTCCTTAGTTATTTGCATCCTTATTTACCTTTCTATACTGTAGTCCCACTGCACGTTTTTATTACTTATTGGTTTACTCATTCTTATATTGTACTGGTTTGTCTCGTGCTGCCTTATCCCATCCTCTCCCATGATGTCTAACCCTGCAACAGCAGCATAAGATTTTCACTGTTTCTCAGAACACGTGTGATGATAACACTTGAAACCTGAAAACCTGAAACATCCCGAGAGAGAATTACAGTAGCAGAGCACGTTATCTGGATCTCTCGAATGCCATAATTGGTAAAGGCTGCAAAGCTGAGCGCTATTCCACATCTCGATGTGTCCTGCAAAGTCAATGCAGGCTTTCAGCTGGGCCTTTTCATCCCAGTTCTTCATCCAGCATTTTCACAGAATACAAGCAGATGCTGGTATTTAAATCTGTCCTGTGTTCAGAAGTCAGGCTTTCTTGTACAGACCTGCCCTGTGTCGAATAAATTGCAGAACTGTGAGATAGTTAGAACATTCCCAATGTATTGTAGTGGAATAATAATCTCTATAAGCACACTAAGCTGGACAGTGTCAGAGACTGCTCTACTGTCCCCCTGCTGCAGCTTCAGTAAACACACAGTGTTACACACTGCTCTACTGTCCCCCTGCTGCAGCTTCAGTAAATACACAGTGTCACACACTGCTCTACTGTCCCCCTGCTGCAGCTTCAGTAAACACAGTGTCACACACTGCATTACTGTCCCCCTGCTGCAGCTTCAGTAATCACATTGTCACACACTGCATTACTGTCACCCTGCTGCAGCTTCAGTAAACACACAGTGTCACATACTGCACTACTTTCCCCCTGCTGCAGCTTCAGAAAACACACAGTGTCACACACTGCATTACTGTCACCCTGCTGCAGCTTCAGTAAACACTTTACACACTTCCCTCATATTATCAGTAAAATCTTAAAAACAGATGCCACAATATAGGATTTTGCTCGCTTTAGGATTTATAGTTTACATCTGACCCAACAGCAAAACATTCAGAAGCTAATTACTAAATTACCCCTCTCTTTCTGAAGCCCGTGTCAAAATGGCTGTGGCTTTCAAAAAATATATTTTCAAAATTTTTACAGCGGCAAAGATGGGGTAAAAGTATATCTTATTTATAGGTGAGTACTAATGCTATTTTCAACCCATTATTTACAGGTGTGAAAAACGTATAAAATGGAATGATGTGGATGTTTTGGTAAGGAGAAGTAAGGGTAACTAACTATTCAACCAACCAACCATAGACCAGTCACCATCCATCCATCCATTCAATGTAAGCTATTTCTTTGTGTGAGATGCTCTGCACGCAGGGGATCACATGTTGCTCATTTACATTTTTCAGGTTTTTGGTCATTTACCATAAACAGTGTATTTCTGTGTTGTTTGGCTGTTCTCCCAGTTCCAGCCATGAGGATGCAAAATAGATGCTCCCCTTCCGTTTTCCAAAACTGCAGTGTCCCATAGATCTCTGTGCCATGCCGAGATCATGGGTTCTTTACAAATCAAATTTTGCGACGGTCTGCTTATTAGTCTTCTGTATATTATACAGCTTTTCAGTTTGGTTCCCCACCCCCCAGCTGTGTGTGTCTGGAGATCTTCCTGTGTTTGTGTGGGTTTCCTTGAGTTTTTTAGCAGCAAATAAACAAAATCAGTGTTATTCCATGCTACAGTAGAAATCACGCACATCTTCAGGCAGCAACCTTGGCACCCCAAAGTCCCCTGCAGAGTACAGACAAAAGAATCAATTCCCTCAATGGTATGTCACAGAGGTTAGCCAGAACCTCGGTAATTACCCCAGATCCCATCAAACGCACGGCTTTGTAAACGGTCGCCTGGGCAGAATTCTGTTCGAGGGAACAAAAGGAGCTGGGCCAACTTTCAAAAGTTGGGCCAGGAGATCTGACTTCATTAAACTTGAAACTGCCATGTCCTGTTTTCACTGAATGTCATTACAGAGGCAGAAGGTGTGGCTTGGGCAGCACTGGGCTGGGCTGAGTTATCTGATGGGCAGAATTAGAAACAGCAGCAGGCAGGTGGCGTGATGGTTAGGGACGTGACTATGCAATCAAAAGGCTGCTGGTTCGAGTCCCTGGCCTGCAAGTACTGCTAAAGTACCCTCAGTAAGGTACTGCTCCCTGGGTGCTAAAGTAGCTGCCTGCTGCTGTGACACGTGGGTTAAATGCAGAGGACACATTTCGTTGTTGTGCTGCGGTGTGCCGACAATGGCGATTAATCACTTTCTGAATTTCATACATAAGAGGTTGCATGCAGGTGTGTGCATGCATTTCGGAGTTTGTGCGTGAGTGTGTCCGTTACTGCTGGTGAGGCAGTGCTGTCGGGTCTCACAGGGGATCTCTCACAGGTGGCTTAATCAGTGAAGCAGAACTGCAGCTGGAATTACTTCTTACAAGCTATTTGGATTTCCTCTCCATGCCAGCAGCGGTGCATTCAGCAAGAACAACTGGAAGGTTGCTGGTTCAAATCCCATGAATTCCCGGAGTGATTCTGCTCTGTTGGCCCTTGAGCAAGTCCTGTAACCTGGCTATGACGTTAACCTACATCTGGCCCTGCAAGCAGGTCCTCCAACTTCAGGGACAACTTGGGGGTTAGTGGCAGGACTGGCACTCCAGCCACTGGGAAAACTTCACACTGTTTGGCTCCATCTGAGCAGTGTGGTGCTGAGGCATCACCCACTGCATGGCTGCACCCAGGGTCTCATCCCTCATGTGGTGGTGTGTGGACCTTACCTCTCTCTCCAGCTCCCAGGATTGTTTGTGGGTCCCTGAGGACTGGATGGGGAAACACTGGATTAGAAATATTCACTGGCTACATCCAGCCAGGGATGGACAAATAAAGCCCTGATAGCTGTAATGCATGAATGATTCTTCCTTTCAATGCACAAACAAAGGTGCAGGTTGTGTTGCCAGAAGGTCTTCAAAAGGGAGATGCACCACAGTTAATGCAGAGTGACGGGTGCGCTTGAGGACAAAGGAGACTCATGAGGAGATAAGCGATCTTAAGCATCAGAAATGAAGCACATGCTGAGTGAAACACTCGGCCACCAGGGTGAGAACCATTTGCAGTTTCTGTACGATTGGCCGCAATGATCAGTGTTATAGACCCTGGAGCTCATCCCTCCACAACAACCTTTGCGGATCCATCATCATATCATTAAATCATCCATCCATCCATCTATTTCCTGTAACCGCTTTTCCTATTCAGGGTCACGGGGCGTCCGCAGCCTATCCCAGAGGCTACCATGGATGGGGCTCCAACCCATCGCGGGGCACACTCACACACCTCACTAAATTAACATTGTCATTATTATTATCCATCTATCCATGTATCCAGACCCTTATTCTGTTCAAGTTCAGAGAGACCAGGAGCCTCTGCCAGGCAGCATAGGCCACAATGCTAAGCTACACCTTGTGCATGCATGCAGAATTACACACTTGGTGTAATTTAGAGGTGCCAATAATGATTATTATTACTATACTGGTTTTCCAAAGAACCTTACACCTTACCCCCTGATGCATCACAAAAACTTAAGTTCCCTCCCCCTGCGGTTATCAAAAGCTCTGCAGTGGAATCACAATGGGAATAATCTAGAGATGCAAGGTAGGATTAGCACATTGACAATAAAGCATCAGAAACTCTGAAAATCACATTTCTGATCCAGGACTGAGTATCAAATCCAGGTGTAATATGCGCACAATGAAACCCGACCGGTATTTTAACTTGCCAGATGAGGAGTATATCCAACTTTGAATATTATACAGTTTCCCCCTTTCACATAAATTCAAAAAAAATCTGGTGCATAGATTAAGTGAACAAGAACATTTCCATGGGTAAGGCTGTGTAGGGAAGGCCATTAATCCCAGACAGCCTTAGGGGAGTTGAGTTACAGAGTGGGACAAATGCACAAGCAGGCAAAGCATAATCTCACTACTAAAATGCTAAGTCCTACAAATGCCCTGTTACATGCTAAATCCTACACAATTCCTTGTTACATGCTAAATCCTACAAATGCCCTGTTACACGCTAAATCCTACACAATTCCCTGTTACATGCTAAATCCTACACAATGACCTGTTACTCACTAAATCCTACACAATGCCCTGTTACACGCTAAATCCTACACAATTCCCTGTTACATGCTAAATCCTACACAATGACCTGTTACACACTAAATCCCACACAATGCCCTGTTACACGCTAAATCCCACACAATGCCCTGTTACACACTAAATCCCATACAATGCCCTGTTACACGCTAAATCCCACACAATGCCCTGTTACACGCTAAATCCCACACAATGCCCTGTTACACACTAAATCCCACACAATGCCTTGTTACATGCTAAATCCTACACAATGCCCTGTTACACGCTAAATCCTACACAATGCCCTGTTGCACGCTAAATCCTACACAATGCCCTGTTACACGCTAAGTCCTACACAATGCCCTGTAACATGCTAATCCTTGTAATAATCTCTTTTATAGCTACTTAAAGTGGGTACATACCCATGAGTTAAAAAAAAGTCTAAAAAGTCTAAGGCAAAGCTGCAATGTGCTTCCTATCACAAAATACATACCAGAGCTTCGTGCAAAAAGAGAGGAGGGTAATTTGAATTTAGTCTGTAAGACAGCCAGGGCACATTTGCGTGTCTCTGGAGGTTATGTGACCAGTGCTTCCCTCTGTTAACCCAGTCCTCAGGGACCCCCAAACAGTCCATGAGTCTCCCACCCATACAGAAACCTGAGAGTCGTCACGCCCTGGACTGACCCCTCTGTTTCCATAGGAACCCCGCCAGCCGTGGCTGCCTTTGCATACGGCAGAAAGCGGGAAGCTCCGTCACCTTAAGAGTCAGCGTCTTGCACATACGAGCGACTGCCGAGCACATCCACACACCCAAGTGTCAATCTTTCAAAATAAATCATGACATACTATATAGCTGCAGCATTTATTTAGGAGTTATGGGTCTATAACAAAGCATTCAAGAACATACTTTAGCCCAAGTCTAGTTCATTTCAAACACACAGAGCCTGCTTTCAAAGGTGTGTTGCACATTGCCGTGCAGCCTATTCCGTCATTCATGAATGTTGTCTATTTTGCATTACAATATGTTTGATGTAGGCCTGTCTAATGGCACACATTAGCAAAGCTCCGCCAGAGGGCAGCGGTGTCACCCTCGCTTTATTGAATGTCAAACGCATGAATCACCAAGTTAAATTACAAAAGGTTCTCTGCACTTAAACCCCATATTCATTTCTGGAGTGCTATAGCCAGTTACTATTACAATGCAGTGACATTCCTGAAAATGTTCAGTCTTGTCTTGATCCTTGAGAAGTATATTCTACCCTGGTCTTTAAATATAGTTGTCATGGCCGATTTATTTTAGACTCCTGCCTGACAGATTGCCTAAATGCTTAAAGGCAAAACAGCAGCAGGGGAAATGTTTATGTGGATAACCCTCGTCCTGATCATCAAAACACCCTGATTCAGTCTCAGATTTCAACAGCTTGGATCATGGCACAAGATTAGATGATATATGGAGATTCTCACTGCATTCCCGCCAGATGTAGACAGAAAGGGTACTCCAGGACTGCTGAGTGCCTAAAGTACTAAGTGTCTTCCCAAGAAAAGCCTCTGGATTCTTGGAACTCTAGCTTGGCTTGCACACTGAGAGTTTAATTGATAGGATACTCTTCCCTCTTCCAAGCACTGATCCAGATCAGAGTCATGATGAGCCTAAAGCCTATCCCAAGGGCCACAGGGCACAAGACAGGGGAATTCCCTACAAAGGATACCAGTAAATCTCAGGGCATATGGGCACACCCACAAACACACATGTACGCACACACAGTCACTCACTACGGGCAATTCAAGAGATTCAAATTTGCCAAATTGCATGTTTTTAGACTGGAAAGGGAAACCAAAACACCTAGAGGAAAGCCATGCAACAAGGATGGTACACAGTACTCAGAGCAGTGGCAGTTTTATTGGAAAACAGCAAAATTAAGACACTAGAGTTCTTAATGTTAACAGTCCCTAAAGTGAATGGGAATGGGTGCATAATAAAGCCTGAGCATTATTATCAGAGCCTGAGCTGTACATGTTGATCTTTGATAAACTGTGCCTACAAAACCATTTTAGTACTGAATAACCTAAAATAAATGTAATAATTTTAATTGCATAATGACTTTGATTATAAGAAATATTAAAAATAAGAAAGCCATGTCTTCATTACTCTGAGGTTCCACCTACCCCATACACATCAAATACTGCTCCGTATTGAGGAAATATATGGGTGAAAAGGATGTCATCCTATCTTAGATCGTCGTTATTAATTTTGGACATTTCTGCAAATGGGTAAAATTAATACATGTCATCTACTATTCAACTTGACGTAGAGCAGATTTATTACTGGCAGGTTCTATTTCTCAGAACAATGCCGAATATAATTGCCATGTATCTACAAGCACTGAGGTTGCTGTTTTCTCTCTATGGGCCGAAAAAGTCTTCTGACTTCTACAATTTATTTTTCTTTAGCCAATAATATTCTCTATTATACCATATCAGATATGTATAGGTCCAAAGGTGCCAAAGGACTGTTTTTTCATTCCTCCAAAATAATTACTAGACTACAAATCTTAATACACTTCTGAGAAAAGAATTTTTAAGTGCCCATGCCTGGTTTCCAATTAAGCTAAATATTAATAAAACCAGTGTTTATCTTTCCATGAATCCCCAACTGTAAAATTATTTCAATATCTGGTTTTAGAACCAAATAAAAAAAACATCACCTGGGGCATTGAGAAATTCTATCAATGTCTCAATTCACACGTTTTCAACATTAAAGATACACTGTATCATACGCAGTGTAACCATGGTTTAACATAGTGCTCTTCATCCCATCATGTGTATCCACCTTGGGTGCCTGTGTACACATACATGAACATATGGACATTCAACTGACAAGTGCTTTTTAAAAAACTACACACGTTATTCTCTGCTAACTGCGGGGCTCCTTACTTATAAGCAGATGCAAAATAAAATACTTGTTTGAATGACCATCAGTTGCAGTTACAGTGTATGTATCAGTAAGAGTACACTGGAAACACTAAACATAATTGTCGTGAAACAGACGCAAAGTTCAGTTAAACTGACGGGACTCGGTCACCCGGTAAGAATTATATAGTGAAACATTATTTTAGATTTTTCGTTCGCATCACCACATATGGCGCCTAAAACACTTGGCTTAGACAAAGGAAACAAACAGTTGAAGTAAATTGTGCAGTACAAAAGTTTTACATATTATGTGAATCTATATGTTATCTGAATGCGTATCAACACGTAAATAGCCTATCGGATCATTTTGTAGGTCGCATACCAAATATTCATTATATTCCAAATTTTAAGAAGCAGAGGTTGTGCTCGTCTAGAAGACAAAAATCTACATTCCCCATGCTACATATTTCGGACGCGTGTCTTGGTGCGAACTTACGTTTGCGGAGAAGCCCGGTTGTATAAGGAGTCTAGCGAGCCCGAGCAGTGATTCGCAGCCGGCGCGGAGTCCCGCTGACGGCACAGCCGCTCTCCGTGGTCCTGAATCCGCCAGGAGTTCCCCTCAACGCCAAACATCTGCTGCTGCTGCTTCCCGCCGCGCTCCGGCAAAACCGCATATTTCCCTTCCGAGATAGTTATTCGCACATTTTGTGGCTCTCGAAATAAAGTAGCGGACTGTTTAAAGCGCTGGATTAACTTTGGCGGCGAGGCGTCGCTTTGGCGGAGCTCCTCGGACTGGGGAGGAAGGGCGATCCCGGGCGGCCCTTGCAGCTGCTGGGCGCATCCCCACTCCCCGAGCCCGTCGACGGGAGTGTGCGCAAGAGAGAGATAAAACACGCAGGAATCAGCCGCCAGACCCGCCACTTGTTCGGCAGTGTCACTGTCCTCTCCTTCGTCAGACATGGCGAAGTTTGCATCTGTTGTTATAATTAATAATAAAGGAAGGACCAAACTTCAGCAGCTGAAATTGCTTGCATGCTATATGCGACGGGGTGCATATCGTGAGTGCCGCAACAGGTTGGGACCAAAGAGTCGTGTGAGCTCGGACAAGCCCGGCTACAAGCACGTGAATTCACACTGAATCAAATACACAGACGTCCCCGCGCGCGCTCGCACACATCCGCGCTCGCGCGCACACACACACACACACACACACACACACACACAATCTATTACACACGTGTAGTACATAAGTTGGGGTTTAAATACACCTTTCCTGCACATAGATGAAAAAATTACACCAAACACAACTGTAGTGTTTTAAGTTGTAAGTTGATTAAAAAGTAAACCACAGCAGGCAGTAGAAGAAATCTGAAGAAACAAAAATCAACAATCAATATTATGGTGAACAGTTGTGTGCCCTTAGCTGAATATCTGCATTACACATACCTAAATAACGAGCCATACACTGCAAAAGGTGTAGTACATTTAACAGAATTAAACAGGCACCGATCAGAATTAAACTTCGGCGCCTGTTTCAGAGTGTGTTTGTTTATCGAGAACCATGAAGTATTAATGCCAGCACCAAGGAGCAGGCGCGCATACACGGGGGAAATAAAAGGGCGATTGGCTCTTTCATCCTGCGCCAGATGGCAGCTTCTTTATGACTGCTTATGAAAGTAGTCTGCAGTCTTTCATTTGTGGGTCCTGTGAAGCATCCCTGCTCCCAACAAAGCCCTCCTCTTTGAAGCCCGCTGCCATGCCCTGGCTGTAACGGCGCCCGGCTGTCACCTGATCCATGACGTGCGAAACGCCCACTAGTAATTATCGTGCTGTCTGCTTATTGTGCATTATTACTATAATGCATGTGTGTATTGAGAACGCGTCTGTATGTATCCAGGCAAACCAGCGCTGCAGGTGACCCGGAGCCGAGGGACTGCATATGAGGCTTAGTGGTGAACAGTTCAGGGGGAATCCCTGCATCCCTGCTAATTCATCCTGGAGCAAAGAGAGGGTCTGGCTGAAAGAGGCATCTATTTAAAATGGCCAGGAAGAATCAGTGGAAATCCTGATATAACACTCAGAGCATTACTACTACTACTACTACTACTACTACTACTACTACTACTAATAATAATAATAATAATAATATCATTATCATCATCATCATCATCATCATCAACATGGAGTAGGGGTGTGACACAGAGGAGCAGGGGTTACCACTGTTGCCTCATACCTCTGGGACTAGGGTTCCAGTCTCCGCCATGGTTCCATGTGCATGGAGTTTGTGTGTTCTCTCAGTTCCCCAGTCCCCCCCCCCCACCCCCCCAAAGTCCAAAAACATGACTGGTTACCAAAACGTCAGCGAGCCCTGTGACGGGTTGGTGCCCCACCCCGGCCTGCTCCCTGTCTTGCGCCCATAGCTTCCTGGATAGGCTCAGGACCCGCGTGAGCTGAAACAGGTTGAGAAAAAGGACTGATGGATGATGGACCATCATCTGGTCCCTTTGTTCTGCATGCCGGTGACCTCGCCACCCAGCGCACACTGAACGCGGGCAGCGACACTGACCGTGGGGGTGTAATTAGGCTGGAGCAATGCCTCCCAACAAAAGCCCCTGCACGTCAGCTTGGAGAGCAGGTGCACCTCGTCAACAGCACTCGGTCAATTAGCGGGCGCCTCGGTCTTGGGTGCCAGCTCGTTAAAGCAGAATATTTCGAGTGGATAATGGCATAGGTGAGGCTTTGGGAATGAGCTGCAGATCAGCAGTCTCCGTCCAGCTTCACCACAAATCCTACAGCTACGCTGTTAAAGATCAACTCTGCCTTCCTAGCGTCACCTGAAATTGCAAAACGTAAATGAGCACTGTGGCTGTATTCCATAATAGCAGCATATGTGTTACATATTAATACCAGCATCGCTGTACATTCTGCATAATAGTATCACACCGTATTTCCATATATTTAGCTGCTGTGGAGGAATCGGTCAGCACTACGATTATGAAGGTTCTGGTTCCCCAGAACCCAAACACCTTACTCAGTCAACTGTGACCAGTCCCTATTCAGCATACAGCGGCCCATAAGGCACATGAGAGGGGATTCCAAAGAGCAGCCAGACAGATGTTTCACTCATTCCATTATGCACTAATTATGCAGAATACCCTTAGAAAATTACAAACCTTTTCCAAGCCCACGATACCCATCAATCAGAACGGGGCAGTGGCCATGTGCTGTGATTTATGCATGACATAACATGTGCCCAGTCTGCACCCTGAATGGACGTAGATATTCATCATCCTCAACCTTGCCATCATTCCACGGTCATTCCAGTGTCCCCATCAATCAGTCACACCCTCACATGTTGTCCTTCTCTGACAACATCTGCGACGGAGAGATTCAGACTGCGGTCATACGGAATGGCAGGAAGTGACCCCGCAGTTAAAATGCAGCACATTGTGGTTCCCCTCGCTGGCTCTAGGGTGGTCTCACCAAAGAGCGGCAGGGTAGGTCTCCTGTCATTCCGGCGCGATGGGCCCACCAACCATGCAAGCATCTCATGCAACTCTGCTCCAAGCAAGATGAAGCTTACATCTCGTTTACTAAATATGACGGCACAAAAATAAAGAAAAGAAAAACTAAAATAAAAAAGCATCCATAGCCATACTCTATACATTTGCAGTCCTGCTGTTTTTTTTTCCTGTTAATATCTGTATTACTGTATCCATCATTGTGTATTTTAAGTGCTGGATGCCAAAAGTAAGCAAAGTATCATCCATCCATAAAAATCTTGCAATGGCAATTCATTAATATAGATGGAAAAAAATGTATTAATGAACCAAGCAAAAAGAAAGAAAGAAAAAGAGAAGGTAATAATGAATGCCTGAGCAATATACGGGAGTCGTGCGAGAAGGATGGCATTTGTGAGGATGGGGGGGGATGAGCAGACAGCAGAGCGGGGAAATGGGGAAGGACAGAAAAGCAATGAGGCCATTGAATACAAAGTGGCGTCGTGTTGAACGGGAGGCTCGATATCGATGTCTGCCATTCCTCGCCAAGAGAGGACCGCGGGCGTTCTGGGAAGAACCGGGGAAGGGCGTCAATGCTAATGACCAGCGACCGGCGGCCAGGCATGCTTTCCTGGAAGTTACACGTCCTTCTAACACCCATTGAGAAAAATAAAAAACAGCAGCTGACTGTTTTACGTCATCTATTTAACTATGGCGACATGATAGAATACAAATATCTGTTTATATCTTACATCAGTTTCCGTTGCAGCTCAGTTCTTAAATCTCACCGGTTACGCCTTATGACTAAAGCTTGTGGATTTTGCATAGGCCACAGCTTCTCCGTGATCATTCTGGAGACCCCTGTATTTTGAGGGGGGTGGGGGGGGGGGGGGTAGCAATAATATCAACCCATGTAATTTGTACAAACACTGAATATATATTTTATATCCTATATATACATATGAATGTATACATGTTTATTCTATCTATAGTATATTGAGTACTTACTGCTTTTTGGATCGATAACTAAACGTCTCATCAGATGAAGGCATGTTTCCCCTGACAACAGCATCCTCTAATGTGTCAAGGCATAGATAAGGGCACCACTGCACAATTCCAGTGCTGTAATGGAGAACCGAAGTGCATTACAAAGCGCAGCACAGACCTTTCTACTATACTACGACCAGACTGCAGCAAGCGTAACTCCCTAACTGTAATGCAAATCCACACTAGCAAATCGAGCATGAAGCCAGACAAAGCCACAAAGCCACTGGAAACGCGCCACTGGCACACTGCTCCAGGAAATATTCTTTAAAAAAGGAGAAATAGAGGATGTGTTGAAGAAGCAGAATTGGCTCGAGCTTTGTGGGATGCATACCTGGCAAGTATTTCTTCTGTTTGTACCAGGAGCAGGAGTCTTATACCTTTGCTGAATGCTCTGCCGTTAGGATGTAATTTATCAGCCGATAAGGAGCAACAGATATTATGGCTCATTGAGTGGCGACTTCAGTCTTAGATAGGACAGGGTGTAGCTGAAACTCACATGACAGGAGTAGGCATCCAATAATCTGCAGTATCGCTGCTCACACTCAGCACTGGGTGGTGCGTGCTGCAGACTGAGCAGGAGCATCAGTAGAGATATACAGCAGCTACGCATTCTGTCACAGACATTATAAAACGGTACGTCCAGAAAGTCACTACCCCTGTTTAGATTGTACAGCTTTTGCAGGATTACATCCCCAGACTGAAAACAAAACTAAAATGAGTCATCTGTCCATTTCAGTAACACAAAGTAACCCACCCGAGTCAGGTAGAAATAAAACGAATAAAAAAAGGTTATTAATTAAAGTTACACAACTAAAATACCATATTTGGAAAAGGGAACACACCCTTCCCAGATGCATCTGTAAACTTAATTAGGTATAATCAATCATAGATCACATAATTGCCCCCCCCTCCCACCAGTGATTATCTGTACTGACTTTGATTAGTTCTGGCTTAAAAATCCAAAGGATACTGCTAAAGATGTGTAATGTGCAATGGTTAAATGACAAAAGGGTCAGTGTCCTTGAGTGGCCTTGTCAGAGTCCTGACCTCTGATTGAAAATCTTTGGATTGCCTGGAAGAGGACATTTCATCAATATTAAAGGCTGATTTATACTTGGGTGCTGAGTCTACACCGTGACCATACATGTAGCCTAGGCCACAGGCTTTGCCAGCTAAACTGACATACGCATCAGTGTTTAAGGTATGCTAGACCAGTGGGGATAATGAGATATGGAGAGGGGAAGGTTTCCTTGCTGAGACGACAACTAAGGGAGATGGATGAAAAGATGCCTTTCAGATATTTTAGATCCGATCGTCTTCCTGCACATCAGTCTCCAAACAATATGCCAATTGGCTTTCCCAAAAGACTGCCAATCAGCCTTCATGTCCTATCTTCATGTGGAAAATTTGAAAATCTGTCGGTGACCCCTGCAAGGCTTTGTACTATACTCATTGTATATCTCACCAAACCCAATCCACCCACTTTCTGTAGCAAATAATCATATATTAATTAAATGTGTCAGAGTGTTTTGTGTGCAATTGTTATGGTTCCAACGAATACCCTGGATGAAGGGCCTCACAGTCCAAAGTCTCAATTTGGCCGAGGACGCTACCCGACATCCTGTGAATATCCCAGAATGTCATACAGCCTGGAGGACTAAGGCTGTGTTCAAAATGCTTGACACATTCACTCACTCATTATTCCCCTCACAGAATATCTATGTAGTTCACTGTAGAGGTGTCACACTCTGGACACTCAATAATGCTATTCTAACAACCTTTGGCAGCTTACATTAGCAAAAAGCAAAACAGAGTGACAGCATACACAGAATAAAGGAGAATACATGATTAAGTCACCATGTAAACCTGTAATTTATTTTAAATTATTTTAACTTAATCTTAATCTGTGTTTATGTGTCCTCTTATTATCGCTTGTATTATGAGTTTGCAATTAATAAGAGACACACACTGCATAATAGAGGTCAACCAATATTGGTTTTTCTGGGCCGATATCTATCCCGATTATTACTAGTTCATGAGGTCGATGACCGATATGCATTTGCTTTTATGTGCTTTCTTTGCATCCATCTGCTATGAGAATTTCGAGATATAGAGTCCGTTACTAAAGTAAGATTGTTGTATTAAAAGTTAATGTTACTTTTTAAATGAATGGCAAATGATTCATTATATAACATAAAACAAAACAACATGTATATACTTTTTTACAGATTCTTAAGTATTTATAACACAGTTGCAGCAAGAATAAGATAAAAATAAAGCATCTAATAAAACTTATATGCCTGAGCTGGACAAATCAAATTAATAGAAGCTCGGATGTTGTTTTTTTTCTTTAGTGGATGCATGACGCTTCCGTAGGCTCACGTTACCACCACAACAAGGGTCATTATTCAGACATTTTCAGCGGAATAACTGGGAAAGCGGGCAGGCTTTTCATTATGGAAATAGCTCAGAGGAGCTCCGTGGTATTTTGTAACTTCACTGTGTAGGACGGTAATGTTTTAATTTGGGGAAACATCAACCGCTTTACCTTCCAATCTCAGCAACAGTCCACACTCGCGAAAACTCCGCTCTGCTCTTCTCCTCCTTGGAGCTTCACGCTGTGCTCGTGTATGAGTGACAGCAAGGCTTTAGCGTTGATTGGCTGTTATTAGTGACAGAGCCTATCAAAGATTGTTGTGGGCGAGAGATTAAATGAAGCCGCAGTATGAAAGCAAAGAGCACAGAAGCACAGAAGAAGAGTCAGCAGCGGAGTTGCAAGAGCGCACCTTGTAATTGCTTAATTTCGGTGAGTTTTTAAATAAAACGCGATACCGATAATCGGCAAAATGCCCAATATCGGCCCCCAATAATCGACCAGGCCGTTAATCGGTCGACCCCTACTGCATAACGATATACATGGAGCACTGTAGAATACATCACCAATATGGTGCATTGTGGGTATTTTATAATGTACTAAAGTGAGTCAGATTTTCTGTTGAGAATTCAAACTACAAAATGGTGGATGCACAATATAGGGCACTATTTCAGTCACAGGCGACTCTTGGACTCTATGACTCTGAAAGCTATTTTCAAACACAACCAAACCAAAACAGACATCTGTAGGACATCATCTGCAACATCTGGAGGTTAGACAACTGATAACTGTAGGGTATTTTGAATATTAGTTGTTAAGGGAACAGAGCATTATGTATTGCTTGTGGGGGATATGCATGTTATTGTAGTTCAATTGCAAAAAAAAAATAGTTTTTAAGTATGAAATTAAGAGAATGTGGAAACCTTAGATTAAAAACCACTATTCTCATTCCTGAAGCTTCATATCTAACGACTGACACATGGCTTTCTCCCAAAGTAACAGTATTACTTTCCTGTACACTCTGTAATCTTATGTACAGTATGTTTTCCCACTGCTGAAACTAACGGCCTAATGTGTATTCTAGCTTTCTCCCCATTTATCCTTTAATTACAAAATTTTCATTAGACTATTTGTCAAACTAATCAGGTATTTCAAATCACAGGGTACCAATAGTGTTTTTTTTTGAGAGAGCACTATAATTTCAAGCATATTTAAACGATGGCCATTCTGAAATGTGACATAACTAATTGCTTCATTAATTTAAAAGCTAGTTGAATATATTTTTAAGTGACTATTTGATCATTAAATGTAATCATCAACTCATTGAAACTGTGAGCACACATTGAAGGGGCAATGGATTTTTACTATAGCAGGACTACTATGACTAACACAAATCCAGCATTCAAATACACGTAGCTCAGTTGATCATTATGAGAATAGTTTGATGCACCTAATTAGCTCAGGCCTAGCTAGCTGATTAAAAGCCCAGCAGAAGCAGAACCCATGCTGATACGTCAGAGGGAGAAGAGAAAGATTGTTTCTTTTCATTGCTGTCTATTAGACCCTCTCAGCTCATGTCTTACTTAATCAACAGCACAGTGAGTCACCGATGCTAAGGCGCCTAAAACCTGCCCCAATGCACAGCGTCAGCTTGTGGCTTAATAAATAACTCTTTCACACATTATCGCTTACTAAAGGCCACTTGCTGGGGCAGCAACAATGAGTGAAATGGCATTCAGATCCACAACTTCCTGAGTTTACGCAATTGCTCCTTGGCTGTGTTCAAAACCATATAATATGACACTTTTAAACCAATGTGTGCCGCAAAACAAATGATCTTTCTGAGATGTAATTCTATTTGCTTGGACATTTTCCTAAGTGGCAATAAAATAAAACCCACTGAACTGGTAAATGTTTCCCGTAAATGTAAGAAAGAAACGGGCAAATACAGAGAAATCACGCAAATAAATTCAGTATATTTAGGCCTTGTCAGTATTACCTGTGTCATGTGACGTCTTCAGGACGTACAGCAGGGTGAACAGCACATCACTTATTTCTGATCAGAAATTATAGAGGCGTGTCCCTTAAAGCATCGGACGGCCCCCACCCCACCCTGGGTTGACACCCCCCAGTTCTTTTATGCTGTTCTCTCTCACCAATGGGCCGCCAGAATCACAGAGAGTAATTTTACATAAATTGAAGCACCACTGACAGAAGAGCGTGCAGCATTATGCAGATGGCCCTGGTTTGCTGTTGATGCCCGTAAGGATAAACACAAGGAGGAAGAAATTTTATCATAAAAATTCACTTGCTGCCATGCATCACAGACTGGCCAGGCATAGGCGGGGAGAAGAGCGAGCAGATCCAAATGGATTATTGGGTGATACACGAGGTAGAGGAAGGTAATTAAGGGGACAGGGAGGACACAGGCACTGCCAGAAGCAAAGTGTCCCCGGGGAACCACAGACGGGACAGAACCGATACCGGCTGACACAGTGAACTCTCGACCTGCCAGCAGGGGCTTCCCGCAAGCCAGAATTCTGCGGAGGCACAAATAATAAATAAATAAATAAATGACACAACTTTTCGTAACTTGACAGTCTTGGGCTTTCCGTAATTGTTTTTATTTTTTCAATAATGATTTAATAATAATTTAATAATGAAAATAATACAAAAAAATTAAGAAATTTGGATATAGAAAATACTCCGGTTTCCCCCCACAGTCCAAAGACATGCTAAGGTTGATTGGCGTTCCTAAAATTGCCCGTAGGTGTGTATGGGTGAGTGAATGGTGTGTGGTTGTACCCTGCGATGGGCTGGCCCCCCATCCTGGGTTGTTCCCTGCCTCGTGCCCGTAGCTTCCGGGATAGGCTCCGG
>JAODKL010000002.1:3159606-3176314 GCA_026780765.1 Petrocephalus schoutedeni
GCTGTGGTAACGCACAAATTTCCCCATTGTGGGATCAATAAAGTCCTATTCTATTCTATTCTATTCTATTCTATTCTATTCTATAGAATATTTTTAATCTGCAAAGACATTACATTTCATTGGGTAATTCTGTGCCATGTGATACACCGCTGTCCTGTCTACTTATTTTGATTGGTTCATTACTCCTCATTCGTCACCCTTTTACCAAATCATCGGGCCATGAATGCTTAGAAATGCAAAATCTAAAATCAGTAAGTTATAGTGAACTGACAATGTTTTTTAAAAATAAAAAGAAAGTTTCTGAAAAAAAGACAAAGATCCAGGTAAAACACATCAGGTTTTGTCAGAATCAGAATCAGAAAAACTTTATTGATCCCGGAGGAAATTGTCAGAGCTGAAGCTGGGAAACTCATAGGCACTAAAGTATTAATATAAAGTGGAAGGTTGTCTAATTTATTCGGGACTTAATTGATTGCTTGTTCGCAGACTCTTCACAAATCACTGAACTGTAAATGTGAACTGTACTCATCACTTCATATTGTCGCCGGCTTTAGAAATTTAGCTCTATTTTAAGCCCCCTAGCGAGAGTGTCACTTTTAAGTTAAGTTTAAGTATACCTAAAAGTTTCAGAATTCACACTCGCAGTGCTCTGATTAAAAATGAATTGCCTGCCCTTTAAATTAAAATATTAATTATTCATCTCAGACAAATTACACATGGAGTTCAGCACTGGTGGAGTGGGGGTCTGGTTTTTATTATACGGCGAGCCCATTAAATAAATGATACCCAAAAAAAAAAAAAAAGTCAGCAGACAGATGAAAGCAGATGGACAGAAGGACGGAGCAGACAAGCAGACAGAGAGAGAGGCCACAGAAACATTAGTAATGGATTATAGGTCGGAGAACAGACAGGCAGAGGGTGAATGGTGAGTCGGGTCTGGTTTTATTAACCAAATTAGCTCTTTACTATGGGCTACATCAAAAGAACAGCGTTTCTCTTTAAAAGGAAAAAGCATAAGTGGTGCAATGGGAATAGCCAAGCCTACAGACAGATGGGGATCAGCTATGAGCAAACAGCAGTGCAGAGGCACACGGACAGAAGGATGTTCAGCCGAATTAGGCTGTCTTATGTGACTGTCAGTGCTGTGAGACACAGTGAGCATGGCACTTTGCGTTCTCCACCGCGAGGACGCGCGAGCGGGAAGTGCACCCAGCGTAAAATTATAATTACAGCTGCCCCGAACGAGGGCACAGATATACACTCCAGAAATAATGTGCTTTTCATTGGAAACGCATGACCGGATCCGTACCCTTGCGTATCGCAATCGAGGCCTACGTATTCACTGGATGAAGGATGGGAATCCTCTAATGGCAAGACTTAAAGATGATAGACGGGCAAAACGTGAGAAGCTGTCACGGATTAGAACGTCACAGTCTCTCACCTTACGATTTGAGGGAACTACTGACTGCCAGAATATTCATTTCAGACAGTACAAGGTATCATAGCAATTGCAGCCTGTTTGAGACCAACTGACTACTGTATTCATTCTACACAGTACAAAGTAATTTATCAATTTCAGCCTCTTAGAGACCTAATGACTACCAGAGGCTATTCATTTTACACAGTACATATTTCACCACAACCGCTAAGCTGGGCAAAGCCACTGTGTGCTCTTGCAATGGTCTTACATCAAGCTTCAGTGATTTCTGCAACAGGGGAAACCAGTAGGACAACCACATGCAGGTTTTCATTCATCCTCTGACACCAGTGTAACATCTCAGATGCAACTGACACCAGACCTGAACTCCAGTATTCTTTGTTGAACATAGTAACAGACATCATAATGTCGTGGTTAGTAGGTGTCCAATGACAGTGGAGATATTAAGGGGGAAACACTTCTCAGTATTGAGCAACAGAAGTCAAGGCTAGGAGTGAGATAACGCAGGAGTGCAGGACATGCATTGTTTGTTCACAAAGGACCCTCTAAAAAATCCAGAAATGCAACTACACCACCTCAATTTCAAATGACACATATGATACAGTATTTTCCAAAATAATGTTCCTGGTGTGGTTATGGGCACAACATTAGTCTGCTATCCCATTAGTAAAATATCAGTTTACGGCTGAGTTAATGATTCATTGTAGATGCGGTCTTTCATTGATAATAAACACTGGTTCATTCACATTCTGAATGGCAGGAGGGTTATGTGCTGGTATATTCAATAAGGATTATTACATACAGCTGTAGCTGTAGTTGAAGTGATGAATACATAAATGGGATGTAGCATTAGGAATAGGGTAGCTTATTACCTAAGCCGAGCTTATTACCCTTAGCGATTTGCGCCGATTTCTGAATATTTTGCTTAGTTATTTATTCAGCAGTTAATTTTCTTGTACCTCTGTGAAGGGAGATTTTAGCCAAGCACCAATCCCACAGGGCCCACACTGTGCTGTCAATCATGCAAACCTCAGTTTTCCCTTGTTATAAATGGTCTCCCTCTCCATTTCCCCCTGGCTACTCTTGCTGCACACTAGGTAACCAGAGCTTCACTCACAGCTATGTATAAATACTGCTAATTGTTACAGTAATAAATGGCAGGAGAAGATGGCGACGGGACACAATGTGCAAAGATTCCTTTCTGCGTTTCAGGAATCCAAATGGTGAATCGCAGCAGCCGTTGTCCATATTATTATATTTACACACAGTCGGCTTTTTCCTGAGGGAATAAGGAAGAATGTAATGGCACTGATTATGGGGGCATCCACGCCGGGTCCTGAATCTCAATATGTACCACGGCTTAACTAATGTTAGGGAGACTGCGCCGAATGCGTTGCCTCTCCGTTTAAAAGATAACCGACTGCATAATAGTAAAAAGACAATTATGGTAAGTAAAAGTTAAGACTCACTCTACTTAGCAAATACCCCTTGCTAACAGTTTTCTTGCGAAATCCATCACATGAAGCCATTTGGGACGATGTCAGCATGCAATAGAATATAGAGCAATCCTGAAGCTGCAGTCCTAACTAATCTGTGCCCGGTCCCTACTGCCAGTAATTACACCGTACATGGATTGTGCGACGACTGTACTCAGATCTGAATGCTGCAGGCAGTCTTTTCATTAAAGGTAATACCGGGTTTAGTTTAACACTGGGAATACAAAGGCAAATGTATTAAATATGGATGTAATATAGACAAAATGCTGTCATTACACATTGCCTCATGCAGCTGTAGGCTGTTATATGGCACAGGGTGACTTAAAGTGATTTATTAAGCCAGATGGTCCTTGTTGTCACTCAGATCTGTTGCGTTGCTTGGGATGCAAACCTTATTAACTGAGTAAGGGTAAACTGTGCAAAGTACTCAAGAGCGCAGAAGCACCAAGGATCCCAGGACTGTACAGTACCATAGCAATCTGCATTTCAGTATCTTCCCATGTATAATCACCCAGGGCAGAGCCTTGGCCCAAATCACACAATTGTCACAAACAATGAACACAAGAGTGTTGTCCATTGCATCAAGTGGCATTACAGAGGCTTAGTGGCATACTTTTGCTACAATAGACAGTGTTAGAAAAGGTCACCCTGTTGCTATAGAGGAATCAATAACAGGACTGTATTATCAAATGAGTGCAGCACCTGACTGAGTATCATGGGAACCCATGGAAAAACAGAAGCACTGAAGCACTGTTTAATCCTTCACCAAAGTGCCGTCACCTCCTTGCAGTCTGTAAATTGTATATCCTGTGCTATGAATGTGAAAGTTTTATACCGTAGTTCTCAACTGACCGATTTAATTCTCCAAGTACGACTGAGACAGAGCTCTCATCTCAGCTGTAATATCATCTCCGAGCTCCTGTGGCTGCTAAAGCACACTTTTAAATTGCATTTCAGAGTTGCTGTGATACTCCTCACTTTAATGTAGTTTTTAATGTAATGGATCTGATATATTACAAAAATGAACTCTTTATCCTTTTAGGGTGTTTCATGAGTTACTGAAAAGAGCATTCCAATTGAAAAGCTCATTTCAGAGAGCCCTCAAAGATACATATTCAAAAACGGCTATGGTAATGTTACCTGTTGGCCCACCAAATTATCCAAACGAAAAACTATTCTGGTTTATATTTGATTTATATGTATTGAGATCAGAATAAAAATCACTTTCAGTTCACATACTGAATATATTGACTATATTTCTCATCAAAGTCCTGGCTGTGGCGATTTAGAGTCCATGGCAACAGAAGCGGGTGCCTATACTGCAATCTGATTGGTTGGTTTTGCATTCAGCATCATTAACTGCACGCTTCATTAACTGCAGTTATGAAGGCTGTCACAGACCAAATGGTACTCTTGAACACGATGCAGTCTGAAGCAAATGCTTCAGCAGGAGTCTGACGGCACATCTACCTACATAATGAAAGCATCAGCTGAACAAATATACACTGCCCAGCCAAAAAAGGTCACACTTTAATATTTTGTTGGACTGCCCTTAGCTTTCATTATGGTACACATTGGTCCATGCATTGTTTCCATGTGCTTATGCAACATCTCAACACTTTTCCCCATCCAGATTTGCACTCATTTTTCACTTTCAATCTTGTATCGCCGATAGGTGACTTGCTCCGTAAAGTTTTCTTCAGCACATCTCAAAGACTTTCAATGGGGTTAAGGTGAAGACTCCATGGTCGCCAATTAACATGTGAAAATGATTCCTCATGCTCCCTGAACCACTCTTTGACAACTCGAGCCTGATGAATCTTAGCATTCTCATCCTGTAATATGCCCATGCCATTAGGAAAGAAATAATCCATTGCTGGGATAACCTGGCCATTCAGGAGATTCAGGTACTCAGCTGACTTCACTTTACTGCTGCATAATATTGCTGAGCTGTAATAATGATCCAGTCATTAGCTTTTAAGTATTTGCTGATTGAAATTATAATGGCAACCTTTTTTTTGTCCGGGCAGTGTAAATGTAAATGTAAATAATAACTCAGGGATTATGAGCTTTGCTTTAAAAGGACATAAGAAAAACACGCCACATATTTTAAAGCTAAAAACGGGTTGAAAATCAGGTCTTGTGGCAGCAGAGAGTAGCCATTGAGAGTGTTCAATTAGAACCAGTTACAGCATTCATGATAATCAAAAGATAATTCCCCTTTCATAGCCCCAGGTCATGATATAGTTTGTGAGGCTACATGTATGGTCACGATGTAGACTCAGCACCCAAGTATAAATCAGACTTTAATATTGATGAACTGTCCTCTTCCAGGCAATCCAAAGATTTTCAATCATGTGAAATGATACCAAGATGGTGCTTGTCCCATTAGTCAACAGGCAACAAGTACCCCCTTTGGAGAATGTTTGGGGAATGCTTTCCTAAGAGTCTCCATTCAAAAAAAAAACAACAAAAAGACAGGTCACCACAGTAACCCAGCCAAAGCAAGAGTAACAGATGCCGAGATTGAGGAGCGTACCATCGAAAACAGTCACAACTACTGGGGAAGTGACAGTACTGTCCACATGAGAGAGTTTTTCAGGCATATCGCTATTAATGTAACTGGAATTAAACCTGTCTCACCCAATTAGCTCTGACGGTGACTGATAAGAAATAGGACACACTAATTGGTTATGTCGATGCTCTTACACACCAGATCCACTGGAAAACATCCATGTCCCTGAACACAAACCAAGCGGTGCGTTTTACCCCTGGGAGGACAGCAGTGAGGCATGCCTCATGCCTGAGAATAAGAAGTGAATGAGAAGTGAATGAGAAGAGAATGAGAATGAGAAGCCCTTGTATGGCAGTTGAGAGCTCTGTTGGGAGGCAGAGAGAGAAACATGCCTCTACAAGTAAAGGGCTTTAAATTCAATTACAAGGTTGGCAGAAAGTCTCTGAGCTCATCTACTCGGGCCTGAGATCGATCCCTCTAGGGAAAGGATGGGGTAGAGGAGCCCAGATGAAGGGGCCTGAACAACGAAACAAAACAAACAAAAACAACAACAATTATAATAATAATTTCTTTTGTCTCTAGAGTGATCTGGCACCTTACAGCAAATGTAATTGATGTGCCGTCACATAAATCTCTGGTACTGGAGACCACCTCCCATGAGAGACCATATCATCAGGTGTTCCAAAGCAAGGCCTAAATTGAAATTCCAGTGACAGATAAATAAAGGAACGCTAAAGAAATTCTTTGGAATTACTCACACAGCTGCTTACAGCTGTGCCCACAACGTGCATAGCGCATAACGCAAGTGGCAGCTTAACCCTACTCTTCAATTAAGCTACGAAACAAGCGACATTGGAATGTCGGCAAGAATGCCAACAATGAGTTAGCAATCCGCTAAAAATTCAGGCAGAGAGAGGGGGAAAGAAACCGACAAAAGGAATAACGGATTGCTTTCCACTGCATTAGAGTCAAATGGCACATGTGACCTTCACCCCCCCCCCCCAAAAAATGGCGTGACGAAACAGTTTTAACACTGATGGGACTCGAGCTGACAGGCATGAATAAGAACGAAAACATGCCTCTGCATTTGAAATGCATCCATTTATGGAAAGGACATCAGTCTCTGTATGCTTGTGTTTACATATGTCTGAATGAGACAATGTTTATGCAGATATTTCACAAGTGTATGGACATTCAGCAATGTGCTGGCATTAACGCAAGAGGCTTCCCGCAGTTGGGGGGTAACGATGGATGCTGAGGTGTGGACCCTGCGGCCTCGGAGACCTGCAAGTGAGTACATGTAATTAACTGAGCAAATGGGTGCAAACAGACCCAGGATTACAAGGGTGCCAAGAGTGCCGGAGTGGGGGCTGCAATGATCCTTACTAATTTCAGATGCACCCTTAGTCATTTCGTTTTGGACCCAGCACTGGATGCAGAAGAGCTGCTAATTGTGCCGGCACTGCAGAGGAGGAGAGTGTACTCTCTACTCTTTCACAACAGGGACAGACTTGCCAAGCACCCGCACCAAACCGTGGGGCTCAGAATCAGGCCAGCAGCATCTGCCTCTGTGTGCACGTGGGCAGGACCATTCCATTTGTTCCACAAAGTACCATTCCAATCACCTGGGTTGAGAAAAACACAAATATTCCGTTCCTACTGAGACCACCCCCACACCACAGACGCAGGATGAAGGTAACACTATATATTTATCAGTCGCAGCATGTTAAATTGTGACCAATTAAGCAAAGAAGGCCTTTTGCTGCCTTACGCACAAATGACACCCAATTCCACACTGCTGAGTAGTGATGCAGGTGAAAAGTTAGGGCCTTAAAACTGCTTCCGCAGCCCATTTCAAGCCCCATTTCAACAGCAGGGTGCATTTGGTTCCCATGCAATTTCATTCTCAAGCAAGGAGCAAGCATGCCAGATCTCTGGGCTGACTCGCATTCACACCGCACTGAAAGGAACTGAAAACCAGAAGTTATGTCACATATGTTCTGTCTGAATTTATGCCAGACTTGCAGGACAATGCGCCTCTTTGACCACATCACTGTCTACTGAGAATCACTGATGCATGGGCTCCACTAAACAAAATACTGCTACACAAGCTTCTATTCTGAACTCTGCATTTAGAAACCTGCAGCACTAAATTTTTTTTATATTCTGAATGTATAGAATAAACGTATCGGCAAACTACACTAGAATTTTAATGAAAACCCACAGCGGTAAGAATTATCGTGTGCTTTCAGTTGGTGCCTAATTGAAACCGACGGGAAAGAGGTCAGTCATGCAGTGACTGACAGCACATGCTAATCCCACCAACCATGGATTTGAATCCATTATTCTATATTTTATGTAGATTAATTAAAAAAAAACAACCTGGATAGATTTTACTGTTATGTGTTACGGGTTTAACATATCCTCTGAGTTGAATGACAGGAGACAAAGTGACTGCTTTGCGGCACATTTAATTATCAGATCGCGGATCGGAGTGGGTCGCATTAATGCTTTTGTTTGTTTCATTCATTCATTCAAACGGCTGTATAGTTACAGTAGCAATGCAGCAATGATACTGTAACGAAAGGGCTGACTGTCTCGAGCGTGCATGAGCAGTCCCCAGCCCCACACTGAAGGTAACACGGTAAGCCAGCTATACACTTACTCAGGCGTGAACTACAGAATGTGCGGTGTGGTCCTGCAGAAGTACCTTCCGCTGTCCAAGAGCACTTACTCAGGTCCAAGTACATCAGCGTTTGTGTATCAAGTCCCACACAAATTTAGTATAAAGAATATAAAGTATACCAGGCCTACAGTGGCAGCATTCACAAACATCTGCATTTCATTTACATTTATTTATCTCACAGGCGGTATTATTTCGAAGCGACAGACGAGTGAGGCAGATAACACCCCACAAGCATACAGCTGTCAAGGAGACAATTCCAGTATCAATGCTGCTAGACTGCACTTATACTGTAATGGCCAACCGGTAACAGGTACAAACTAACACTGGGGCAAGAGCCACTCAATATATGATTTGTTATTAACAACAATGGTCTAAAGCTATTACCTTATGTATACAGCTGTGCAGGATAAATAGAACCATACTAAAATAAGTACAAACTGTATGGGTACCACACAAATATAAATGACATGAAAGAAGAACATGAATACATAAAGATAAAGCAATGTAACAAAACATTTTTACCAAGGGGCCTTCTTGCCTTCGTAGGGCGTCATTAACAATATTGACTTCTCATTATGGTTGGCAAGCAACATATTGGAGTCATTATCTCATTTCCGCCTCATGCGTCCTGATTGGACAGTGGGAGAAAATGTACACAGACCTTGACACAGGGACAATAAAATAACTTATTGAAAAGAATATATATATTTTTTATAGGCCTGACGGATATTATGCAGCTGTATACTTATGATTATAGTGTGGGTCAGGACAACTAGATAAGCTCTGATTGAGGTACAGGTCTGCTGAGGCTGTGTATTACGTCATACTAAAGTACTACACACTACCGTTCTGTCAGTCTGGGTTTCCATGAGAAATAAAAATTATTTTATTTACTGAGGAACATTTACATGTTCAATTTTGTTACAATTATGATCAATCTCACAATGATGAAGCATTTGTCCAATTCAGCATTTATAAGATACTGTACATCTGCATTATAAATTAGAGAATATTTGTATGGAGTCACTAAAGAGACAACAAAAACATTTCTTTAATGGTTTTTCCCTTTTTTTTCTGCAAAACTTCCACATTCCTTCGCAAGACATTTCTCTTCCCTCACAATCGTGTCAGGTGACCTACAGTACTGTGGAAAAGTCTTAGGCACGCAAAGAAAATGTTTAAATTAACTTCATGTTGGTTTCTGTCAAATTGTGTCAGCTTAAACCATTTCAAAAACTCTCCTAAAGTCACAAGATCAGTCCAATATGACTCTCTATTTTTGACTCGACCAGGGTAATCAGTACCTCACTGAGTTATTACGTAACTAACTAACGAAATTAAGTGAGCTGGTGGTGAAATTTAACATATACGTGGAATGGCTGAGGAGTGAGCAGTGTTCAACTACTTTGAAAAGTTTCCTGTAATTTCCTAAATCTATTCAGGCAAGCTGTTTAGTCAGCTAATGACGAGTCGCATATACTCTGCTACACATTCGGCTCATAGCGCTCATGGTGGAGGCACACAATTTATGAGCTGGGTATTGATCTGCGCAGTACCAACTATTCTCCAGTGTCCATTACTCAGAGCAGAGCGTGCAGTTTAGCGTCTGTTAGCCTTGTGAAGCTTCCCCGCGCCTCTTCCTTTCTATTTGTAGCACTGCAAATGGCGTTCTTCTGGGGACCCCTTCTCAACGCCCACGGTCTTTGCTATGCCTATAAAGTAACCTCCCTCTAGGGAAAAAAAACAACTCAGGGAATAAATGATCATCGCAGCTGCTTCACATTCATCAGTTCCAACGGCTTTCCAAAGTCCCTGCATAAATAACGCATTGGCATGTCTTTATCTAAATTAGCCAATCTCATTAGCATATAACAGATGGACTTCATCATCTCCAGCATTATAGTACCATCAAAGATGCTACTGAGTGCCTCTGTAATGAGGAGGAATGTATTACTTGCTCATTGAGTCTGGGAATAGATAATTGATATAGCTGTCAGTAATAGGGGACCTTTCACTCATCTGCCTCACACCCTCAATTTGTCCTTCTGATTACAGGTCTGTGATACTTCCAAATGAAAGCACAGGCACCTCAAACAATCACAGACAGCAAACACTCCTGGAAGCGGGCAGCGTACCTATAAGTGAATATCCAAATTGCACAGACACCATCTGGTCTCCCGATAACAACTGAAATTACATGCCAATAAAAAGATTATAGCTTGGGAGCCTTTGCCGCGGGTCTTTGCGGCCCTGTGGGATGCATAAACATTGGCGCATCTGAAGACAGGAAACACAGGTTGTATCAGAAAAATCAATATGCAAGAACAGATCTTCAAAAAAAAAAGAGGAATGCAGGTAGTTATGCCCTAAAGGGAGAAAGTCGACTATAATAGGGGCTCCTAACCTGTAGTCCACATCTAGTATTCAACTGGATAAAGTTGCCACACATCCCGTATATTACCGGATAATCCCATATTGAAAAATACAATATCCACAAATATATATGCACACATTTCCCCATCCCTCACTAACTTTATCTCCCCCCCAGTCCATCATCTGGTCAAAAAGGTTGGGAACCACTAAATTAAAGAGACATAGCACAGCAGCCCTCCCACAAACCTGCAATTTCTTAGGTTTACAGAATGCAATGTAATTGTTTGTATAATGCAACTGTAATCGCATAATGCACGTAACGTATGTCCAACCTATGCACAATCCACCCCCCAGGCAGGCAGGAATGCAGAATAGGGGACTAAAATATCTCATGCAGCCATTGGGCAGGCTGATTAATTGTGAATTATGCCCATTTACCAGATTCAACTGCTCTTTCAGGGATAGTAATTCGTACTGGAGTGTTTCCTTTTTCTGAGAGGGAATGTATCATTATGTGTGTCTATGTCATTCCTCTGGCCCAACCAGTTTTCACTGGAGGAGATGATTGCAGCTAAAAACTATTGTATCCCAACACACCCATGTAAAGCACCCTGGGCAACTGTTGTGAAAGGTGCCATGCAAAAAAAAAAGGGAATTAAAAATTAGCTTTAGGTTGTGTTGCGGTCTAGTTTCGGTTAAACTGCTATAGTTACATCCAGTCTGATTTAGCTCTGCGCTCCGTACAAGCCGCAAACTGCAAAACAGATCCGGGTGAGAGGCTTTACGGTAATGAGCAGGCTGAGTACAAGGCAGCAGACAGGTAGAACCTGAGGATCATTTACCATACTGCACAGTCATTATTTCAACAAGTAGCTGAATAAAATGAGACAAAACCTCTAAATAAGTAGAAAATGCTGATGGATCACCTAGTATGTTCCATTTTCCAAATTAGCCAATTTGACAATCAAGAAACTAAAACTCACTAAATAAAGTTAACTTTGTATCAAGAGCCTGAAATTTTACTTCATGCGTCCATTTTGAAAGTGACATGTCCCGGGACAGGGTGCCCAATGATCTTCGGTTCTTGGCCCTTATAAACATTACACGTCACTGTGAGCTGTGGAGGAAACGTGTTGGGACTAATTGCCAAGCCTCAGCAGTGGAGGGTTTTACTGTGTCAGGTCAGAGGAATGGCTCTGATTTTCCTCTTAATCAAACGATTCCCTGAAATTGCTTCTGTGAAGTTCACCATCAGCCAAATTATGCCAGCAATGATTCTGCCCCTTAGGGGTCACAGAGCTGTACTCATGTTTGCAAACTGTACTCATGTCTGAATTGTTGGGAAAAGTCCTTGTTGGCTCTGGAGTGCTCGTTATTAGCTGGCTAAAATTATGCTTTTAATTAATCATAAAAATACTAATCAATAATAATACCAGTAGTAGTGGTCTCCATGGCAACTAATGACATGAAGGTTTCACTCTGCCAGGGTTGTGGGGTCGACTCCCAGCTGCAGCTATGTGAGTGTTTGTATAGGTTTTCGCCAAGTACGATTTCTGCCCACAGCCCAAAGACATAAAGTTGGGTAAATTAGTATCACTAAATTAGTGATGACATATAATTTGCTATGCGAATGTGCATCCACCAATGAACAGGCATCCTGTCCAGGGTGTTGTCAGCATGGTTCTTAGGATAATTTCCAGGCTTACAGTAACAATGTACTGGATGGATGGATGGATGGATGGATGGACAGACAGACAGAGATACTCATGGATGGATGGACAGATAGAGAGATACTCTGGATTTCATACTTCTCACCAATTTAACTGCTTCATACCATATTTCATACCAGTTTAACTGTTAATTCTGCATCAGTCTGAGTTGCCCACAAAAGCCACTGAAATGTATGGCCTGCAAAACAGCCCCTAAATTTCACACTGCAGGTCACAGGGGGGTGCACCATGGATCTCCAGTCAGCTGGCAAATCACCAAATGGAACCACCCTTTCAATTCCAGCAACAGGGAATTTACAGGTACCTGGTTGACCAGTAGCAGAAATGCATACAGCTGGCAGACAAGATGCCCTGGGGGTCTTATACCCTCCCTTAGTGATCGTTAGCCCTCATGGTCACATGGTCTAGCTCTCATCAGGAAGTTGGACCTGAGAATGGGCTCTGTAGCCTATTGCACTCAAGTGCAGTTAATCACAATCCGTTTAAGGAGGGCCAGTCTAGTATAGAAAGCCAGGTTGCAGATCTGGCTTTTCTGTACTGTTTTGTACACATAGCCGAGAGGGTTTATCATTTGCCAAAACAATTAATTTATCCTTAAGACTCAATGCAGACACTTTCTGGCATTTCACAGATTCTGCCGCTGCTGAACACCCATTAACACAGCATCTATTGGCAGTATGCCGAGACCACACTAAAGCACACTGGGGACTCCAGCTGTCTTCAATTTGCAAATAAAAAAAACTTATTGGCATCATGAAGGAGATGCAGATAGAGGCCAAAGGATGTGCATCATTCATCGAGGCTTTGGTGGAGCTTTTAAAGAGGCACCAGATAGTTTCACTAAATATCGACTGCTTGCGGGGCATATTGTCTGTGGCGTGACACAGCAACAGTGCAGCAACTGCTCAATTGGCAGATAGAGAACGTAACAATATTTCAGGGCTGAAAAGAGAAAGAGTGACTTGTCACTATGGGTAGTGCATTTAGAAACACTGAAACATGTTATTCAATTCCCCATTGAGCTCCTGCCCCCTGCGTCCACTGAGCATTATCTGACAGCACAGATACTGCCCCTGCAGGCGGTACGCGGTACAACACAACCGTCTGGGATAATCACAGCAGACACAATGAGCACGGATTTCAGATAAGCAAGTCCAGCTGCTAGCAGTGTGCTCTTGGCAGTAGAGTCCTAGCATCCAGTTTACCAGGAGAAGGTGAAACAGCCAGTGCATCAAAGGGTGTACACATTAACTTAAGATTTGTACCATAATTTGTATCAATTGTTAATTTAATGACTTGTTAACATATATACAAATACATATAAATATGTTATATGTATATAAGTACTAATATAGCAGTATAAAAATACCATCAGGCAACATAAGATGGTCTTGGCCTACATACCCAGAATGCAACAGTTATTCTGGTTCATTGCAGATAATTCAGGATAAGTCCTGTGACTCAGCAGTGTGCAAGAAAAGCCACCACGTCCATAGGCCTCTCCTTTGAAAGGAAAGTGGCTTTTTCATTGGGCCTTTTCAAGTAAAATGTTACTCCTGTCTGTAAACCGAACCTGTCAGTATATTATTTGCCCATGTGTTCGGAGTGAGCGTAGAGACAGAAAGCTGATGAATACAAATGGAAAACAATTGCTATTCAGAAGGAGTATGTGTCTGTTTTCTTTGGAAGCAGGAGCACTGATCCAGACAGGAGCCCTCTAGGGGCAGGAGAGGCAGCTGTTCAGGATGAAATACAAATGTGCACTACACAGGAATAATACGACGCATTACCCAAGAAGCACTCAGTATCAAAACAAAAGCATTAAAAACATCCAACCACTGTTCTAGATTAGGGTCTATGGATCCAGAAACAGAATCTCATTAGCCACCGTATGCAGTTCAGTTTTGCAGCTCTGAGAAACATAACCTTCTCTTACCAGGGAAGCGAGAATCATCACTGCTGTGCAAATGAAAGACAGCACTCGTGTGTGAAAAATCTGCACTCACCAATCAGAGCGGAGATTCCAGAGCTTCCCCCGAACAGCATGTACCACTTCCTGAGGCCGTGCCCATTTGACAGACAGGGCTTCCCTCTCAATGGCCGCATGTCGCAGGGTGAGCTTCTGTGAGATGTACAGGTACAGAACCAGGTGTTGTAGATCTGCATGTAATGTTAACTTGGGACTAAGTACTAAAATACACCTACAATCTAGAATATCATCTTGCTTGTCACTGGTTTCACTCAAGCCTTGCTGTTAAAAGAATATTTGTGATTGGTTGAAAAATGCCCTAAATGGTAGTAAAAGACTACCAAAGAGCCATCCCACAATAACAAAAATTGCTCTAAGGCGGCACAAAATAATAATTTTAATAATTGACTGAACATGTATTCAGGTGATCAACTAATCGATTAGTTAGGCTAAAACACAGGGTTTAAAACACTTAAAAAAATATATTTTTTTTTTTTTAAGTCTCGGTTGTAATGAGTTGCATTCACTGATGAAGACTTCTGAGCACTTATGTAAGTTGCTCTGGCTTAGGGTGTCTGCCAAATGCTGTAAATGTAGCTGTAAATGAGAACTACACATTGTAGAGAATCTCTACTTAAAGTTATAACGTGGCATAGAAACAATGATCTGCTGTGGCTGCCAAATTTAGTTTGCTAAGATTTCAAAATACCGTGGTATACCCCATTACTTTAGTATACAGCCCAAGCCTAGTAACAAATTAAAAACAGCTCATATATGATTACCAATTCCCCTGCAATGCTTGTATTTGAGTCTGTTAGTCTGCCCCCTGCTGGATTGGTGGAAAATCATTGCAGCGCACAGAACATCTGTGTCTAGGGACAAATGCAAGCAGTGTCCCAATTCAGTGGCTGCATGCTTCGATGGAAGCAGTCAGTCTGTGGCAGACTCGGACTGCTGGAAGAGCGGGGGAAAAAGGAAACAGAGTATTGCATGATGTAATGCATGATGTGCACCCCACTCCCGCTAGTATTATGGTATGCTATGTATGGTCTTATTTGGAGCTTTTCCACTGCCACCAAGAACCAAGCCGGGCTCAAAGTGACATAGCTCTGCTTGCTAGCAGGGCTGAAAGCGTGACCAAACCAAGCTGGATTCATCACCACTTAAAAAAATACATAGAACACCTGTAGAACAGACTATATAGAACTATATAGAGCAGCTGATCTACAGATCTCCCGTATGCCACTGGTGGTGGCAGTCCTCCCCGGACAGTCAGTCTTGAAAGCACGAGGAAGTCGTGAGGTTCATGCCAGGCAGGGAGAGGCAGGCCCATCCTCAGCACGTGGGGATTAGTGGCTGGGAGCCACACCCCTGCTTTGCAACTATCCAGCAGTGGTTGCTCCCTGATTGTCTGTGGCGTGGCACAGCAGCAGTGCAGCAACTGCTCAATTAGCAGAAAGAGAACGTAACAATATTTCGGGGCTGAAATCAGAGTGACTTGTGACTATGGGTAGTGCATTTAGAAACACTGAAAATGAGAAGGGTGACATGTTATTCAATTCCCCATTGAGCTCCTGCCCCCTGCGTCCACTGAGCATTATCTGGCCATCTGAAAGAGCACAGATACTGCCCCTGTAGGCGGTACGTGGTACAACACAACCGTCTGGAATAATCACAGCAGACACAATGAGCACGGATTTCAGATAAGCAAGTCCAGGTGCTAGCAACGTGCTCTTGGCAGCGTTTTATCGATGCTGTAGGGTGGCATATAAGGGTTAAAGCGGTTCTGGGAAATAAGTGTTTGCAAAGAACCAAATGTTAAAGCAGTAAACAAAGTAATAGATGTCATTATGAGAACATTCATAAAAGGTTACCTTTCCTGTTTCAGGTCACTGCTTTTAATTCTGTTTTTAAGGTTTACATATTAATTATTAGTGCAGAAATGTTAAATTCGCTTTAAAGACTACTATATATTTATTGTGTTGTCACATTGTTATCAACCCTAGATTTGTTGGTCCTGGACGTGGCTTTGGATTGACTCTGTTATCCTGGGTACTCTGGGGACAACATAATCAAGACAATTAGCCATCGGCAGCCCCTGGAAGCTCAACAGCTCCGACACATGCTGTGTGCCGGTCCCCTTTAGCAGTCTCTCCCAGTTAGTGGGCGATACAAATCTTCCAGGGATTCCGCTTCTGTGGATGTAGATAGAGGGTTGTCAAGGCGACAAGGCGCTATCCCCGTTGTGTGTGATTAATGTGGCCTGCAGGGCTTGGAAACTCAACCAGAACCAGATCAACCACTGTGATTTAGTGACGCCAGTGCTGTCAGATTTAGTACTGCTAAGCTGCTGGAAATTAAGCGTGGCCAAATTTAGCAATTTAGCGATTTCGCCAACTCAGCAATTTACAAAGAAGATAGACAATTTCTAGTGCAATCAGACCGGCCCAATAAGCTTATGCCAGTGGGATGGGCATGGACAGAAATTCAGAGAAATGCAA
>JAODKL010000002.1:3233738-3263423 GCA_026780765.1 Petrocephalus schoutedeni
AATAAACCCCAAAAGTGCCTTCAGATGAATAAGGTCCTAGAGCGCGGCCTTGTTCAATGCACATAAATCTCAAAGTTAGCCGTGCCAAACCAGAAAGCGTACGCGTAGGTGGCACTGTCTGCGTCCTCAGCTGGGAATCATCACACCCTGGCCAATAAGCATCCTATAAGCATTCCAGTGCCTCACACTCCTCCTACCATCTTGTGACCATGTTTATAAAGCCGGATTAACTTTGGTCACAACAGATACAGTCCTTTTTAATCTGGAAGAACAACACAGGAGCCTTGCTTTTGTGATCCAACACACAGTAAAGTCATAGATGTAGCTGTATACCATTTTCATTCCTGTGTGAGTATAGTGCAGTTGCATACAGCAATATACTATGCAGTCATCTCTGATAATCTCATGCAAGCCTCAAAAATGGACGGACACTGTTGACGCTCAACGTGCATGTTAAAGAGAATCCAGTTTAATATGTCCTTATTTCCCAGCTTCCACTTATGTCTAAACTTCTAATGGACTGATGTTGGCTCTTGGCCAAGCAGTGAGACCTCCCCAAAGGAAACAGATGCTCGCTGAGTTTCATTGTTCACCAAAAAAACCAAAAGTGAGTGAGCTGCAGAGCCACTTATAAACACAGATCAGCAGCTGAAGCCCTTCATACCCAACAAACATACACCAACCAGATATAACATAAGAACCACCTGCCTAATATGTTGTATTTCCCCTTTCTGCTGCCAAAACAGCTCTGACCTATTCAGGCATGGACTCTACAAGACCCCTGAAGGCACCCTGTGGTACCAAGGCACCAAGAAGTTAGCAGCACACAAGTCCTGCAAGTTGCTAGGTGGAGCCTGCATGGATGGGACTTGTCTATCGCTCAATTGGATTGAGATCTGGGGAATTTGGAGCCTAAGTGAACACCTGTTTTTCAAGTTATGTAAATCAACAATTTCTGAACAATTTCTGCAGTGTGGCAGGATGCATTAACCTGTTGAAAGAGGCCACTGCCATCCAGGAATACCACTGCCTTGATGGGGTATACTTGGTCTGCAGCAATGTTTAGGTAGGTGGTACATATCAAAGTAACATCCACATGAATGCCATTATGCAAGGTTTCCCAGCAGAACACGTCCCAGAGCATCACACTTCCTCCCCCGGCTGGCCTCTTCCCCATAGTGCATCCTGGTGCCGCCCCTTCCCCAGATAAATGTCGCACATGCACCTGGCGGTCCACATGACGTAACAGAAAACATGACTCATCAGACCACCTTCTTCCATTGCTCCATGTGAAAATGATTAATTGCCATTGTTAACACACCACAGCAGAACAACAAAATCTGTCCTCTGCATTTAACCCATATGTGACATAGCAGGGTGCAGCTAATTCAGTGCTCGGGGAGCAGTGCTTGAGAAGGTACCTTGCTGGTCAGGGATTCACACCAGCAACCTTTCAATCACAAAAGCTTCTCTAACCATTAGGCTACTACTACCTTCTGATGCACAGCAGTGGGCCTTGGGCACCCATGACCCCTTTGCTAGATCATCAGTTGGCCTTCCTTGGACCACTTTTGGTAAGTACTGATCACCACATACCAGTAACACGCCACAAGAACTGCTGTTGTGGAGATGCACTGACCCAGTCGTCTAGCCATCATAACTTGACCCTAGTCAAAATTGCTCAGATCTTTACGCTTGCCCATTTTTCCTGATCAAAACACACCAGCATCAGGAACTGACTGTTCACTTGCTTAATATACAGTACCGGCACCTTTGATAGGTGTCAATGTAATGAGACAATCAATGTTATTCACCTCACCTGTCAGGGGTTTTAGTGCTATGCCTGATAGGTGTACACAGTGACACCCTTAAACCCTGAAACGTGGATGTACATATGCACAAGACCAATGGGCTCAGCATTCAGCACCTTCATGAAAGTTTGCATGCTGACATTTTCCTGAGTGACAGCGCCGCCACCGTGTCTTTAAGGTCCGGCTTCCTGGTGCACAGTGCTTCGTCCATCAGATGGAGCCCTGTCACCGCCGGCAAAGCTCAGCCGTCCAGGTGGCCGGCCTCCTACACACAGTCTGCTGAAGAAACGCCATGCACTTTCAAGGCAGCACCGTGCCATGACGGAAGCTCAATTAAACAGGATCATCCGCAACTCACTTGGCATTACAGCAGAGTGGAAAGTACGCTAACCCGTGCCTATTGTATTATGCAGGGTCCTGATTACAGAGGCAAATTAATTTTGTTGGAGATTTTTCTTTTCTTACCGTTGATCCTTGCACTGCAAAACATTTCATCCAAAACAATAGAACAATGGAAGCAGGGTTTCTCAGGGTCACAAACTCACAAGATATCACCCTTCCTTGGCAGGGACACCAGAAGGCCTCAGCTGTCAATCAAGCTAAACTAACCCTACATAATGCATGAAGCCTGCACCCACTCCCAATGTACGGCTCTGACCCAATGTGCCGCTCGTAATCCACATCCTTTGTCCCAGGTTGACCGGATGTGCTATTCTGCACCCTGACCTAAGAGGCACAATTACCCTCTGTTCCAGTGAAAACCTGATAATCCACCGGGATTCACAATGCAAAAGTCCCCTGGTTGCATAATATCTCGTTTGGATCAACATTACAAAACCCGCTTCATTGTCTATGGCATGAAACCTATTCATCCCAGCCTCGAAACATTTTGCCTGCCACTCAGGGTATCACAGTATGCTAAATAAAGAAAACACACATGCACACACACACACACACATATATATGGTTTGTTTAGTATATAAAGAATATATATAAAGTATATGTATATACTATATACAGTATATATATAATATATGTATGTAAGACGCACACACGCGCGCATGCTGTCTATATACATTAGTTTGACAGGGCCATACATGCGCCACACATAGTGCTAATTGATACAATATCATTAATTTGTGGATGTGGCCCTGGCACTGCGTCACTTCCCAGCATGCAGCTGCCATGCAGCAGTACGCCGCCCCTCTCCCCGCCTTCAGTGTCCTGCACCACGGCTCTCTGAATGCCGTCTGAATATAACCTGTCAGCTGGGCCACCGGAGAGCTGCCAATTCCAGCCTTTTCCTCCTCACTCCTCCCACCCCAGTCATGAAAGCAGGTCCCTTCGTTATTGGTGCCTGTCAATCGCGGCTGCACAGGTATAGAAAAAAATATATTTCAAAGAGAAAGGAGTGCAGAGGTAAAGCTGGGTACATTTCGGAGTCGTGCTTCTGTCCTACAGGAGGACTGAGCAAGGCTTTGTTGGAATGCAAGGAGAGGGATAAAAAAAAAATCGAGCTCTGGCTACAGTTCAGTGAAGTGTTATGGCGGGAGACTAATGGAAGACCCGGGGTCTGAGGGGAGCTGGGGGTCAGCAATGGAGGCGAAGGGATTCATGATCTAAACCTCTTGCGGACCTGAAGGTTCACATGCTGCAGTACCTTTCGACCATTCTTATATTCCGAAGCTGCCATCAGTTCAATTCAGCCTCTGGAGACAGACGGCTGCAAGTCGAAAGATCATATTACTGGAGATTGCTCACCTCACATCAAGTGAGGCAGGAGCAGATTCTTCTGGGACAATAACGAAGCCAGACATCAACATCAGAACAGCAGCGGGAGAACCTAGTGGCATAAGATAACACAGCTCGCAATTCCGCCCCCTGCAGGAGATACTAACCCATAGAAAAGGCTGCTACCATCGCACAGGGGCTGAATGACATCACTAGTGCTGTTATACTTTGCTTTATAACTTGGGCTGTACTGGGAAGAGACGCTTGTGGACATGAACTTGCAAATGAACTTTCAACGTCAGCCGAAAGTTAAAAGTGAAATGGATTTAAAAAAAAAAACTGTCCACTAATGAATGAAACGGACACATTTTTAACGTTCTGCATTTCAAACAAAAGAGTGAAGATGCAATGCTGAGGAGTCACACCGGGGATCACACTGAGCAACTGACGGCAATAGTCGTTAAATGCATTACAAGGGATAACTGTGACAGCAGTGCCATAAATAATATGGATGCATTATAGGTAATCCATAACAGACAATGTTTCCAAAGCACAGCAGAACACCCAAAGACCTTTCAACACCAACTTGACAAAGGAATTATGTGAATTGTGTTTTCTAAGTTGTCTGCATGCCTACAGAATTGTAACAGAGGAAAGTGAAATAGCTGATGCTAAGAATGATAATTTAATTCTAAATAATCAGATTTCTGACTAAACTCACTTTAAGGCAGCTGAGAAGAAGAACAATTTCACTGACTGCGATGGTTTTACGCCACCAGCCTGCTTCTCTCCTTAATTTAAAAATAATGAATCGGAAAAATACATCTTGCTCAGACAGAAGAATAGATTCTGCAAGCATTTAATAATACTTGTCTCTATTCCGGCTTTCTTAGACTCAGGGTCAACTTTTGACACAACAGACCACCAGACTGTAATGAATATATCAGAAAGTGTGCCTCATCTTGGGGTTTCTGTGGTCACGGGGTCCAGACTGTGCTTTTCAAACAGTTTGTGTAATTAAATGACTGCAGCCATATATTTTGTCCCAAAAAGCACTCTTAGACTGGCTGCTTCTTGTCTATATGCGACTCCTTTAGGAGACATTATCTGATGCATTAAGCATATTACAGCATTAAATGTGCCATTATATACTAGCTCCTTGTCTTGATGTCCAGGAAGAACCTCTAAAAATTTCCAGAACGTTCCAAATTTTTGCATCAGTAACATAAAAAAACTAACTTCTTGAACTTTTTTTCTCCGATGGATTCTTTCCTTAAAAACTTGAGGTTGCAAGGTTTGGGATGAACTTTGACATTGACAGTAACATAACCAGATAAACACTGGAGCTGTCACACATCCCAGTCTCTTCTTTGACAAGCAAATTAAAATATCTCAAGGCTAGAACTTTACATCTTTAAAATACACTCAATCTGTCTTTCAGAATAGTAGGGAAACTTATCTATGCCTTTATTACATCATAGTTTGCCACGACTAGGCTATTGTAAGGCATTGCTGAACACCCGTCTGCGTGTTCAAAATGCAGCTGCCAGAATTCTTACTAAAACAGGAAGATGATATCATCCTTGCATAGGCTGCAATTCACTGGCTACCTGTCGTGTACTGAGGACTTCAAACATATATAACATATAACATCATGCACGGACTTGACCTTACTTGATTTCCCTGACTCAGAAAGGAGAAAAATTCCAGGCACCATAGTGCAAAGGATACATACTAATAACTAAAATAATGGAGCTGCATTGAGAACTTAGGAGCAGTGGAGGTGCGAAGGGAAGCATATGATTAAAGCAGTGTGACACAGCCAGCCTGACAGATTTCTTGCGTGAAACATCTAATTCCTGTAAGTGGGGTGAATGAAAACACAGCAGTTCTACCTAGCTCCACCAGCCAGTAAAACTCAATCACAAGAGACAATTTTCCCGAGCAAACAGGCATATAACTGAGGCCCATTTACCTCTCATTCTTGAGCATATTTTCCCCTAGAGGAAATCCATAATTTTATGTCGCCACAATTTTCTAGAGCGAGAAAGACAAGAATACAGACAGGGAAGATATAAATAAACATCTGGCGGCTGGCGCGATTATCACGCACACTTCCGGTCACACATACGGAAACACTTAAAAAAGACAGCAGGGCCTCCTTATAGAGAGACACTAAGGCTATTTTTAGAGAGACCTGGGTATAGGATGGGATTGTGAGTCCTTGCGTGTTGAGGAGGCCGTACACTTCTCAGTTTCATGTGGTTTGTGTGCGCTGAAATGTCAGATCAGATGAGTGTTAGTTCTTGCAGGCAGATTGTGAGTGGCCAGGTGTAGTGCTGGAATGCTGTACAAGGCTGTAAGGTGGAAATAGGGGCACGTTTGAGGTGTCCCTGGGTCAACATGGGAGGAGCTTGTGTTTAACTACTTTAACCAATCACAGCCTTCATTGTATGACCACCCCATTAATTAAAACCAGTGTTTTCTGTTAAGCAGCAAGGCGCACAGATTTCTAAAGCACTTGTCTTATTGCGTATGCCTTTTAGATAAAAGACAGGTCATGGATAAACATAGACATACTTGTAAAGGCTGTATTGAGCAATGTAAAAGTGTGTCTTTATTTCCTGATTATATTTGTAATAATTATAACAACAACAATAACATAAATTCTGGCTTGAAGCAGAAACCCGGTGCTTCCAAGCACAATGGCTTAGCTTGCTGCACCACACATTGCCCCTGACCTAATGGTTGGTTGGCTGGAAGTTTAAAAAAAAGAGTAGAAATGAGATAAAATGGACCAATGTGGCAATGCCACATGACGGAGACTGTGATTGGATAAAGAAGTGAATAGCCAGCCCCTCTCCCTTGCTGACCCAGGGACATACTGAGATCTGCTAAATCAGGATGTCTGGAAAGGCGGATGACCATGCATCATGTTTCACCTTTATCACCTTGATTGTGACTCTGTGGGTGGGTGAAGGAATCAGATAAACAGCAACAATGGTGCAGCTATACAGTTGGATGGACCTAGCAAAGAGACACAGAGAGTGCAGGGTATGGAGCCAGGATGGCATCTCTGTTATTGGCTAAAGGAGGAGACTGCTGTCACCTCGATGCCACCCCGCTGTACGCGAGCAGGTATAGACTGAGCTGTGCTGGTCCCTTATTACCCTCCCAGCAGTGGAGCCATTATAGGGTCATGGCATCACGCTACAGAAACTCAGCATCCCACAACGCCGACCCCTCCCCCCAAAATGTCACACCACAAGCTACCTGTTCAGCTGTGATCCTCGCCAGCCCGTAGCTCCCAACCTAAAAACACCTGGCGCTATAAAATACACCCGTTCTCATGATAGACAGCTCAGGCTTTCACACTACATCCATCTCCATTGTCCCGAGACACAATATTATGTAAATTTGTATAACAGTGCAACAAGTAAGGGTGAGGGGAAATCAGTCACAAATCAGGATTCTAGTAGTAGCGATTTTTATATCGCCATCGTTAAAAATCGATTATGTTGGTCACATTTGTTATCGCTGTATCATATTTGCCCGGGTACACACGACCTATCATGGGACTGACATGTAAGTCTTGGCACAGAGCTATTATCAATGAGCAAGCATGTGCAGAGGCTACAGGACCGACTCAAGTCAGATCCAAAGTTTGGGTAAACTGTGGATTCTGTAAAGTCAACAGACACTTAGGCATGAGTACGGCTATCTGCTTGGATTCACCGTATAGTGCATCTTCAGCACAGAATGGAAAAATTTGTTTTAATATTGTTTATCTGAAGAACAAAAGCTAAGAGCTGCTCATCTGCTCGGTAAAAATAGAAAAAGACAGCATCATAATCATAATGAGCTAAATCCCATTTTCTCTACTTCTCTACTACTATGGTTGCATATCTGTAGCAGACACACTCAGGTAACCATAACTATTTTTTTTAACCCGATCTGAATTTCCAGGGAAAAGTGCCTTACGTGCCACGAGGAGACTAACTTGCAGAGACGTTGCTCTGGTCTCAAAAACACTCAGATGATGTTGAGTTAGTGCACTGGATGTGTTTCCAGCAACATATTAGAGTTCAGTATAACTGAACAGACAGACCGGTCTGGGTATTATCAACTACTCTCTCTATGGTATTGGTGTAATTACTGGCAAACCAAGCTGTTCCTAAACTACTAATTAAAATGACATGGGAGGGGTTTTGAGCTCTCCAGCACTAGCACATTACCAACTCACAGCCACAATTACCATAATGTGTTGACCATCTACATGTGAATTTAGGTGTCACTCATATGAAGAAATGTATTCATTTGTTTCATTGTACATTCTGAACTGAAAGTGATATGATTGAATGGAAAGCTATAAAAACTGTGTACCTCTGCAGCCCTCATCTTACTTTAACTATAGACCTGAGCCATTCTAAACTATTAAAAATCACCATCTTTGTAGAGCTGGCAAACAACTATACATATAATATCGATTCGGGAGGTCTCAGCCAAATCACACCCCAGGAAATGGTCAATTTCTGAAAATGGAGTTTGAAAAAAAGAAAAATAAAACAGTTTGAGGTACAAACTCAGTGCACAAAATACATTTTTAAGTAGTTCATTGACAGTTGCATGGAAGTCATACAAGACAAAACACAACCCATGGACTTCTTCATGGTCTTGCACAGACTGCACAGACATATAGGGAGTGAGAAAGGCTTCTTCCATGGACCCATGACACGTCCCTGCCTCCCAACTGTCAACCTTCCAATCTGAGCATCTGTCCCTGTTCCAGCAGGGGGCAGTAGTGAGCTCAAGGTCCCGGTGCCAATCCGGAAAGCCAGGACTCTGTGAGTACAGCGTGCACTTCAGCTGTTGATGCTGGCTTGCTGAAGTGAACTCGGCTGACAGAGCTTTCCTCGGAAACTTAGCCCAGAAGTAGTAATTAATCAGCCAGAAAGCCACTTAAAAGAACAACTACTTCTACAGATCCTAGAATGAAGAGTGGGTGACTAATGATACCTAACACCAGATAACAGGCAAATTCATTAACTGGCACCAATTTCCTTTGGTAAACCCCCATTTATTCTCATTGCAAGAGTTGAGCTTTTAGCCTGTTTTGAATTTCCGGTACTTAAAAGTAATATTTAGTGCACTGGGCTTTGTCAAGATTCCCTGTGATCTCAGTTACCTCTCTAGCAACTAGGGGTGTAACGGTATTTGGTGTATCATCAAACCGCGCAGTATGACCATGATGTTTCGATACATACATGTGAACCACGGTATTACAATATGCATGTCATTTTCCTATATGTATTGGCGCGATTATAAGACCTCTAAAAAACTGGGGTTGTCTTATTTTTGATGGCTGTGACGTTGCCAGTATTGAACTGATAGTTGTTGACAATAGAGTATTTCATTTTAAAAGAGTTGTCATCTTTATTAAACTGACTCGATTCGCCGCAATACGCCTGTTTGCCTCCTTTATGTGCAGCACCTGCATCAATAACATTCTGCGCTCTCTTGGGCTGTGGAGTTTGTAATATTGATTATCTATCTATCTATTTACACTTACTGTGCTGTGATTACTTCTTAACAGTGATACACTTAACTTGTGATATGCTTAACGTATATGGTCTTGTCAAATAAAATTACTTTTCTTTATAGCGATAAGATCTGGAAGTAGGCGCCTTTCAGAGAGTTTCACAGAGTGCTGACATGCTTATCTTATTACAAAGAACCTCACCATAAAGAAATCGGTATTTCATTAGGGTACCAACTTGATTTTGCACTTTGTGTTATTTTTACATTTAATATTGCCTGTAGAAGTATGTAGTCTGTTAAAATAAAAGAGAAGGCAAATTATTTCCAGGTTGTCAAAGCTTAGAACACAGAATGCTTAGACAGGCAGTTCACTTGATGCTTCAACTTGATGTAATTAAGTGTAAAATAGGCAGCCAAAATAAAAACAAAGAGTCCTTTGTGTAATTAAAGGGTGATGTGTTTTTACTTTCTTCTTAAATATAAAGATACCAAAAACGTAGTGTTGCCATGGCCCAAAAACCGTGTCACGTACCAAACCGTGAGAAAACTGAGCCGTTATACCCCTTCTAGCAACAGGAATCTAAGGTCGGGTCTAACCCATATCTCCCTCAGGTATGCTAAAGGTCAAAGTATGCTAGTTTCACCAAACACCGTAAATGCTTTTGAAATCCAATCGTCGTAAATGTAGCTAAGTATAAAGGGTGGAACCCTAGGCAAGGGACTGATGGCACTGTACAGCAAACAGGACAACTGGCTGGGAGCCTCGGCCAGAACAGCTCAGATGCGGTTTGAAGCTTACAGTTCCATTTTCCCTTCAAACATACATTTCTGCAAATACCATATGCACGTTAGTGTAAATGAAATGTCCAATACTGACATTAGCAAGTAATTTTCTGATATTAAGTCCAGCTAAATTAATGTTGTTTTCTGACCCAACAATGGAGACAAAACCTTTAATCAGTCTACCATTTTGCCTCACACGGTTTTGGCTTCACTTATAACTAGATTCGCATTGCTAATAGATTGCTGCACAGAAATCTATACCCAGCTCACTTGGCCGGTGAAATTAGATCTTTGTTTTGTAGCACTTAGTGAGACGAGGTAAATCAGCCCGTCAGGAGGAAGCGCACCTGTTTCTGCTGGTAACTTTGGCGTTCCAGGGCATGTGGCCTATTACAATAGCACAATTTGCAAGTGAATGCAGAATCACTTCTGTCAATTTATTGTATTGGTTTCTCACTCATATTTAGGCCCCGTGCCTAAGAGTGCCCAGCAGAAGCAGGGAAGACTCCTGCATCTTTACCTACTGTAAAGATGTCCGCGGTTCTGAGACAGAGCTGCTGAGGCCTTGCTTTGACCCTCTGAATATCTGTAAAATTTTAATTTCTACACTCATTAGTCATATGTGGTGTCGCATGAGGTCACCTATAGACCACTGATGGTGACAAAAGGTTAAAGGTAGCGACAGGTAAGCAGGCTCTCTCACACTGGGTACAGACAGAAACCCATCCAAGACATAGTAGACTGTAGGTTGTTATGAATTATACTCTTAATGTAGTGGTCTAACAGGATCTACTAGGTGCCACATTGCAGGAACCACTGCAGAAGAGCCCATGTTGTTCACCCTAAAATAAGAGCTTGACTCAAAGTTTACTGTTGCCAGTTAAAGAGTTTTTCCGAGCCCTACCCAAGCCCTACCCGAGCCATACCCGAGCCCTACCTGAGCCATACCCGAGCCCTACCCGAGCCCTACCCGAGCCATACCGGAGCCCTACCCGAGCCGTACCCGAGCCCTACCCTAACCGTACCCGAGCCCTACCCGAGCCCTACCCGAGCCCTACCCTAACCATACCCGAGCCCTTCCCGAGCCCTACCCGAGCCCTACCCTAACCATACCCGAGCCATACCCGAGCCCTACCCGAGCCATACCCGAGCCCTACCTGAGCCCTACCTGAGCCATACCCGAGCCCTACCCAAGCCATACCCGAGCCCTACCCGAGCCATACCCGAGCCCTACCGGGAACTGACGGTACTCCTTTGTAAATTATGCAAGTTGACACCTTTACTGAGTCAACCCTTCAGCAGAGACAAACTGAAGTGAACTGGAACCATGCTGTAATCTGTCTTGGTGGCTCAGATGTGGCTCGGTTCCTGTATGCCAATGGAAAAGCACAACCATATGTGTAGCACATTGTAATCTATATTGAAAATCTATAAATGAAATCTATATTTCAAGGCCTACTTGTAAATATGTACAACCAGAATGCAGTTTAGTCATCCTATATCTGACATTCACAGACTCGCTGAATGGTCGATTCCCACACATTTGCCTGTATCTCATGCTGGCATATTGCCGTGGTAACGAGAGAGCATCCTCATGCACGAGGGTTTCCGCTGGACCCCGTGTTTGTCTACACAACGTTTGTATTCCCTGGTCATAGTGCCAGGTACCCCTGCATGACTTTCCATATTATGTCCCCAGAGGTAAATTCTAAGGCTTAGTAGTAGATCTGGCGCGCCATGCATTGTCAAACAGAGAGCGGGCGGCCGCCGACGGGACGTCGCGCTGTCCTGCCGCATGGCTGCCATCCCATCCTCCCTCCCGCTGCTGTGCACAGTGCCTCGCCATCTGCCATGTTCGTCTCTACGCTGAAACTGATTTTCCCTGTTGATTATGCTCCCGTGTGCCTCCAGCACCACTCAGAATTCAAACCGTCCAAAGGGGAACGTCATGCCGGGCCAACAAACAGAAAGACGGTCCCAGAAAGTCTCCACAAAAGGCATTTACAGGATCCACTTCTTAGGGTGATAGAGAATGCTTCTGCTAATCAGGGGAGGTGGAGAGAAAGTCATGCTCCGTACACTTCCATTTGGACAGTCTTGGGGTGCCTTCGTATGTGCTCTGAATGACACAGCGCCTGAAACTCTTTGAAGGAAGTGCCTAATGTTGTTTATTCTTGCATTGTCCAATCCGGCAGTATAAAATGCAAGACAATTACAAATGAATTCTCATTTGCACGATCAAGGGGACATTTTATCTATCTCTATGCAAATATTTGCAATAGCTGCTATAATAAACAAACCCCGGCAGCTATGACTTTGAGTCTCTAGACGTGCGCAGTACACCGGTTAAAGAATATGTAAGTACAACAGCTGGTGATTTTCTGTGAACTTTCCGCAACAAAACTGAACACACAGCAGAGACGTGACAACTAGATTGTTAGTTATCGGATGCATGACTAGGAGACAGGTCAATTCAAAATTCAGATCTTGGTTTGTTCTGCAAAACTGTAACATGAAGCAAAAAAGAGCAGATGTCGAAGCTCGCAGGGTCTGTGCGAAAGCCCGGGCACTGCATCTTGTAAGTTTTGGGGACCCGGATCTGACCTTCAGTCAGGCCTCAGTTGACAGACCATCTATTCCAATATCCCCAACAGACGGGGAGAGAAACAAGCTTAATTTACATGTACAGCTTCCTGTGGCTTTTGATAGGCTGTCAGCAGCAACAGCCTGAAACAATATGCCACACCAAACTGATAGCCACAGGGACAGGGCCCAGTATTAGAATACATCACTTATTTAGGCTAAATCAATGTGACCCTCTGAAGAAAAGGGAAATCACAGATGTTTGTAACAATCCTTTGAAACACCCCAAAGTGTAAGCTTCTTCCAAAGGAGTTACTAGGTCCAAACTAACATAGCAATAGTTTAAATGTTTTTTTCCTGTTCACAATGTCAAATGGCATCCCTGAGTATAACCAAAATCAGATGAGAATAATCCAGTTTAATCCACCCTAACAGTAGCTTTCCTGGAAACCAGCTTTGTGTGTACACTGGGCTATGTAAGTTTTGTCACATGCAAGTCCATAAAATCATAAACAACACCAGTGTGTCATACTTATAAAGTCAGCAGCGAACATCTCATTAACTTTTTTCCTGCTGGAAGCTCCTTTGGATCCTCAGACAAATCCTGTGACATGATGCGCTTTCCGCTACACACAACTTGCTTGGATTTCAGAATAAAAGGGTGTCTGGAAACAATGCCATACATATTTTTATCACCAGAACGCCTGAAAACACTGAAATATTTTTTGGCCCACTCCCATCCCCAGCACCTACTCACACTGAAACCTTTCCTCCATCCAACAACACAAACCTGTCATTTTGACATGTCAACACTTCTTGGTCTAAGCAGCCCGGGTCCTGCCCCACTCTTTCCCGTACCATACCCAGCTTTCATTCAGGCCCATTTCAGAACCACGGACAGAGACCAACTTGACTCCATCCAGCACCACTGCTTTATACAGAAATCTATCCTCCTACATAAAAGCAGACACACACATACACTTACCAGTCTTCTCAACCTTGGGCTTCGGGGTCTCCCGCCCGGGCAGGCAGGGACACGGCCCCTCACACCTCAGGTGGATGCTCTTTTTGGAGGTGCAGCCCTGGAACTCAAGCTTGCACTGCAGAGAGACATCAAGGAGATTAAATTTATGGGAATTATGGGTAAAAAAAGTAAAAGAAATCAGAAACTCATACCGTTCAAAATACCTGTGCATAAGGACAACATACATTTTGATCTGGATTGAGTCAATCAGTTGTACGATCTGTGCTTGATGACTAATAATATGGGAATTAAGTTGAATCACTAACACTAAATGTCAATCACAAAATATAAAACAATTACGGATTTAAAAAGAATCAAATAACAATGCAAACCAGATAAACTAGTCTTGGGGGGGCAACTTTACTAGATACAGTGTGTGTTTAATACAGTGTGAAGTAAAAGCTGTAAGGGTCTCTGATTTCAAAACCATTACATATGCATCGCTAATTCCTCTTTTTGAATTTATGCCTGAATTACTTTGAAATATTCTTGCTGATTTCTCTGAGAAATAGGAAACAATTTGCTTCCTGGAAGGCATCATAAATAACCCTCTAGTACTCCAAACACTTATACCAGTGGGAGGGCAAAAGGCAGGTTTCTGAAATCCTCTTTTTGGTCTAGATGAAGCCCACCTGAGCCACTCTAATTCGAGCCGAATTTATTGCTTTGATGCATTGAATTTCACAGGTCCCAGCAGACATTCATCAGTTCCCTGTGATATTTCCTGGACTGCGTTATTAACACGAGCCAGCAAAAACTGTAGACAAAAGCATGGTGGCTCCACTTCAAACATATTAAATTACCTGGTCAGTCACGCCTCTAAATTTGTCTTCACAAATTTAATTTGTTCTCCCTATCATCCAAGGGAAAAAACAGACCTTGCAATCACTCGTAAAATAAAGCGAAAACTTCACAATACGAAAAAAAAATTCTGTTTGAAATTGCGAAAATACCAGTAGCGCAAAAAAAGAAAAATTTTCATGGCTCTCTAAACAGTAATTTGGATGCAGGAGGCAGAGAAAAGAAAATTAAAATAAAACATGCAAGCAATTAAAATTTGGGAAATTAACCACTGGAGGCATATAAAATAGCATGTTGAATAAATAAACATAACAAACAATCGGTGGAGTGCCAGGTTGCTAACCGTACATTAGCAACCTGGAACTCATCTGCAGTGTTTAAACCCATAAATAGCACAGGACTGTAATGACAAATCCTTAAGCTGAACTTCATTTCTACACGACCAAATATCCCCAAGTAGGGAAGAAATCTTAGAATTAAACATAAAACGGTGGACTTCCGTACTTGTCAGAGTTTTTGGGTCGCCTGCATATACATATAGAGGGAGGCATAACGAGACCACAGGCTACCAAACATGGTCAACTGGGGTTAGATATTCAAATTTTGAGCTAGAAACTTTAAGCAAAAAAAAGTAAATGCCACAAGTGATACAACTACCTCTAAATAAAAGCATCTTCTACGGAAAAACCATGAATATTTTAATATGTGTTTTCCCACTCTGCAGGTCTCACACTTCTTAAATGCAGCGTGATATTTAAGGATCCTGGATGCATTCACGTTTTTGCTGCTGGCCACTCCTGCTCACATCTGTCTTTTAAGACCTGCGCCGTCGCGAAGCCTGCGATCTAGCCCGCAGGATGCTTCCGCAGATCTGAGGCTACAATCAAAGCAAACGTGAAAGTTACATTACAAAGGAACGGGACAGATGTTTCTGCCGGCACATCTGGCGCAGGGAAGCCACGCCACGGGAAAGTTTTGGAATAAGCTACTCGTATGACTCCGAACTCGTTTGACGCCGATAACTGCTGTCGCCGAGTCCGGAAACTTCGGACACACGAAGGCGGACTGCTGTTTTATTCCGCTGCCTCTTGTGGCGAATAAATTAAGCTGAGCTCGTGTGCTCATTCAACGGTGCACTGATCTAGGGAAATAAATTTGTCTCAATCGAATTACAAAGCTGTCGTAGAAAATGACTGCGCCCGAATGGGAAAATGGGGGTGGGGATTTTTCTGTACAGCGGTGGTTAAATCCAGGCTTGCGGGGCCGGAGTTAATGCAGGCAGATTCTGTGCAAGGAGGTATTCGAAGGGTGGGTAGAAGTAAATTATCCCCAAGCGCAGAGAAAACCTCATTTTCCAGTAAAAAGCGCCAAAGGTCATAATGTCTCCGATTTGCAAAAAAAAAATTAATAAGTAAATAAAAATACCCAGAGATTCGGGTACAGTTCCTGTCGTGTACGAGCAGATGAGCAGCAGCGCAAACGCAGATACATGAACGAAATACGGCGAAAATGACTGCATAAACCGATGTAAGGAGATTCAAGTTTGACACAATGTGTTTTGTCTTTAAAGAGTTTGTTGTGTGCCTGCTTATACTGTACGTGCTGAGGGTGCCTGCTGGCAGGTCATGCTTTCTGCGTGATTAATGACGTCAGGGGGTCGCGTCCATTCCGCCGAGACCGCAGATAATTTCCGCGCTGATCGATGCATCGTGTCTAACATGACATCACAGGCACGCAACCTTGTCCATAGTGACAAGGACACATCTATTCAACAGCATATGACAGTTGTCCTCACAAAAAAACTTTTTTGCCTAGTTATTCGTTCACAAGTTTGTTCATTCACCTGAAAAAAATGCTACGAGTTGCAACCCCGTTACAGAAATGCAACATCCGGTTTGGGTTAACATGTTAGTGAAGGCCAGTGTGTGCTGAGCATCACACTCACATCACAAGATTACTGCCAAAAGCCAGAAGGTTCATCTCGCCACCTTCCCTCAGGGCAGCTCTGAGGAACACCCATGCACTTCGCAGGCGAATTTACCTGCTGTGGCTGACATAGCAGGCCTGCCACATGGGGACTCGGCTCGGGGCTCAACATGAGGATGGTTAACTGACCGGGACCTGCCCAAAATATATAGCTATAAGCTTCTAAAATCCTTTCAATTATATTTATTTAAAAGGGGAAAGGACAGAGAGACTTTTACAATGAGACTTTTAACACCGTACATTATACACATATTCGTGTTAATTGCCAATGACACAGTGAGACCACTGCAATGGTAGTGGATAAAGACATTACATTCACTACTTCACGTGCACCCACAAGTCTAATTAAATGCACTAGAAATATCTAGACTGTACTTCTTTTTCGTAGATTTGTCACAGACCACGTAAGGTCCTCTACAGTCCTCTAGATAAGAACTGATGAGAAATCTAGTGAAGTTCAGAGCTGTCAATCACAGCACAACAGGATCACTAATGTAGCCTCATCAGGCCAAACTGTTAGACCGCTTCACCACATTCATTCACTTCCCTCTTGCTGGCTGGTCCTCCAATCACAGGCATTTGTGGGCGGAGTTTGCCCGGCAATTTGAACGGGCAGGCCCGCAGCCACGCGATGCTCCTAACACACGCCAGTCTGAGCCAGAGACAGCGCTCAGAACACAAACTTCCTTCAGCACAAGGGCAGCTGTCCCGTTGGGCTTCCTGCTGGGCTTGTTCTGCTTCAGAGGATGTTGCTGTGGAAACCACAACTCCAGGAGGATGCTCCAATGAACCAGCTCTGCTCAGTGTTAGGAAGGCAGTCAAGTTTCTACCTTTTTGATGCCTAGTGATAATGCTTGTCTATAAAACAATATTAAACATATATTGCTGCTAGGGCTGTCAAAATTAACATGTTAATCGTTTCAATTAATTAAAATAATTAATGCATTAAAACAAATTTACGCAATTACCGCAGCTGCATTTTGTTTACTTCCTGTTCAGGGGCTGACCTATGACATGGATGCTGCAAAACTCATGCTAGCCAGAGACAGCCAATAGAGCTTGGTAACCGACATCATCAGAGGGCATTATGGGGTAACTGATGTCATCGCGCAGTGCATTATGGGGCAACTGATGTCATCGTGCAGTGCATTATTGGCCAACCCACGATATTATGTAGCGAAAGACCAAAATAAACCAGCAGACTCCTCTCCGTGCTAGTTATTGTGCTGCACACAAACGTGTAAACGTTTAAAATTAGTCAGAACGAAAAGGGATTGTACAGAGACAAACTCCTACCAGACTGCACAGTTGTGTGTGTAGTCTTGTGTTTAAAGGTGCAATTAAACAATGTTGTCTGAAATATCCAACCTTTGTGATTAATCTACATTAATTTGGTGATTGATTTTACGTTTAAATATCAATTATAACAATCATTAGTCTTAAATAGAAAAATAAGTTTTAATCAGGATTAATTCATTGCAAAATATGTGATTAATTTGATAATTTTTTAAGCGAATGACCAGCCTGATTCCTGCCATAATTGTGTTAGCTGATGTTTGATAAACACAAACACACAAGGCTCAAGATTCTTTTTTTATTGGCACACAAACGGGTTATGGGTTTTATATCTGAAACGTCACGCCTCGCCACTGGTAAACAAGGCCATATGCACTCATCTATTTGCAGCCCATCATTCCTGAGTGGCACGTCCCTTGATATCTTTTTTTGGCATCGCTTTGTTTTGTTTCGATTCTCCTGAGGCTTAGAATAATCCAGTGCACAGGTCTTGTCATGAAAAGTGTTTTAGCTTTCAATTACGTGCGAGGACATGTTAAAGAAAACCGGAGCTCTCATGCTAATTTCAGCAAGTGTCTGGAGTCAGACATTCCAGACTAGCAGCAGCATTACATTAGCCATTTTCACTAGCATATAAGCTTCATGCAATTGAACATTTACTCAAATCAAATCATGGATGTAACCTGTTTTATTAGTTATTACCTGCAATATAATACATACATATTTTTATGCACACCTGAATAAAAGCCCTTATACAGTACTTCCAAAGACAAGGAAAAATAAGTATGGTAAAACATTTCCACAAATCTAACAGCATTAATGGAAAGAGCTATCTGTTGTTCAGTTTGAAGCTTCTGCATGTTAGTGCCATCATAAAGCGCATAACGGCTGTTCTGTTTGTAACAGATGGTTTCTATCAGATTTCATTTTCAGGAGGTGACGAGATGCGCACAAACCGGGCTCCTCAGCATTCCATGAGACTGCTGAATATGTGTGTTGGCTGGGCTTTGCGCCGTTTAAAGTTGCTTAGCGGACACTTTCGCGGCGGGCACTCGCACGCGGCTTAATATTTTACACTAGAGTTATTTAAACAGTCGTGAGGGTAGCCACTGGTCTCCAAGGTGACGGCGGAATTTTCTCTCCAGGTCATGAAGCAGTACCTTACCCCGGGGCCTTATCTTCATTTGTTAGCCTTTGTGGGCCCCTCAAGGGGCCCGGGACCAATAGAAGAACAGTTGTGCGATAAGCGCAGGCAGGGGGCTCAGTCTAGGCCCTCCTGGCTCAAGGGGAGTGCACTGATGGGGACCGACACAGCAATCCATTTTGCTCATTTGGACGGGACAGGCTGATCTAACAGACTGCTTCTAATGGCAGCTAACAGCCCAGGCTAAGATGGGCCCCATTGATTTTCTACATCTGAGCAGGCGTCCCATAAATAATTTCTCCAGTATATAGGTGCGAGAGATTGGTGCGCGGTGGACCGGTGGTTGGGGGGGTGGCGGGCTTAAAAAGGCATTGAGCCTGCAGATTTTCGCAGATGCCAGGAAGTGGCTGTGTGATGGATCCAGCAGCCGTGTGACCCGCAGGACGTGGGACCCTGATGAGCATCAGCTCACCTGCCAGGGACACCTATCAAGCCTGGAAGGTACCTCTCCACTCACTTATATACCTACACACTGTACCCCTCTATACTATAACACATACTCTGTACATAGACTTCCACCAGGATCTATTATGGACCTTTGTCGAGGCTTATCTCACCATTCCCTAACCGCATGCGTGCTCTGGTTGGAGGGAGGAGATGTATGCTCACCTTTGAGGAGTAGGTATGTCCATCAGAGCCGCAAACTGGGCTTGGGTGGAGAACTGGGCACGGGAGGCACTTTCCGTGGCTGCTGGCTCCCATCCAGAGCTTGTGAGATAGACCTCCCTTCATAGGCAGCATGCTGCACGCCCAGGAGACACAGGAGAGGAGACAGAGAAAAACCAAAAATCCTGTGATAATCATTCCAATCAGCTACCGTCTATAGAGAGAGACTAGAATGTGTATATCTTTTGTGAAGGGTCATGTGAGCATGTAAGTGTCCATTCAAGGTTATCGGTTAGATAAACCATGGCACAGCTACAAATTTCACTGGTGGAAGTGATTAATTTTTTATCTTGTAGCATTAAACTTGCACTGCTTGTTCAGTCATATCCGGGCCCGGCATACTGCCAGGTCTGTAAAACACTAGAGGAATGCATGATGTTTACATGACACAGCCTGGGAGACCAAGCGGCTGTGCTTTGGAGAAGGCCGGGGCTCTAGGCTGTGTCGGCAGCAGAAACCGACACCCGTAGGCTGTGCTGGAGGCTCCACTGGAGACAAAGCAAGGCCCACCCCATTGTCACCACATTAATCCCATTGCTGCTTCTGCCAAAAGCAACTGATCCCAGTGCAGAAATACAGCCAATCATAACATGGATCTATGCTACATATTTCAACGTATCTTTCATGAAATATTACAATGTATATTTCATGAGGCCAATGAAGTCCTAAATATTAAAGTACTGCTGTAGTTATACAGCTAGGAGGAACTGTATGACCATAGTTTTCTATAGACTTTTGAAGGTGATGATGGTTTTGTCATCTACAAAAATATATATTCACAAGATATTTCTCTATATAGCTTAATTACTGTTTATGTAAATTAATTATGACAATTATGACTAACATTTTGGTAGATGAAGCCCTTTTAAAATGGAGATTAAGTTTTAAAATGTAATGTTAATGTTAAGTTTTACTAATAAGTTTGTTACACTGCATGGAGAATTAAAAGGGAAATGTGTATTTTGCAGAGTTGTAGTTCTCGAGATCCGGTCTTGGTCTTGAGACCGCTCGATCGGATCTTGGTCTCATCTCAGTCTCGAGCCCGTTTTGTCTTGATCTTGCCTTGGTCTTGGCCATAAATCTCGAAATATTACAAAGCATATTATCTGAATCAACATGCAAATATACTTCTTTCCCCTCAGTATGCAGAAATAAATTTTCCCACTCTGTCCTCTTGCAGCAGCACTCCTTAAAATGTACTACATCTCCCAGCTGCCCTGGTGATATAACGCTATTGGGCAACTTAAGATGGGCAAAAGCAGGAACACGGAGATACAGCAGTTACTGTTGGTAAAGTTAGCAAGGCGGATAACAGCATGAAAATGTGCATTATTGATTGTACGTGAAATGTTTTTCAATAATAGGGTCTTTTGGAATTACATAAATGAATATATAGCCCCAATATGGGTGCACTCTACCAAAAAAAATCTGAATTCTGACTCTGAATTATCAAGTCTTGGTCTTGGTTAAAAGTCTCGGTCTTGTCTTGGTCTCTATTGGGATGGGTCTTGGTCTTGACTTGGTCTTGGGTTGGATGAGTCTTGATCTTGTCATGATCTTGAAACAGATGGTCTTGAACACATCAATGGCATTTTGTTTGCATCTGCTCTTCCAACTTTATTGTTTCAGTCCAGATTAATCTCTAATTATGAATTGACTGCTTACAAATAGTGCATGCTCAGTACTTTATCTGAGCACTTCATGTTTGGAGTAAAACAGGAAGCCATAAGCAGAAAAAAAAGAAAATTGTAAAGTGCCTGTCAGAAGGATGCAAAACTGCCAAACTTCAGTGCCAAAATTTAATGCCTTAGATATGTGTCAAAGTAAAGGGGAGACTTCCAGAAACTCTTTGGAATCAAATGCCACCATTTTTCAAAACTACACTCTCAATGGAATCTCCAGAAGTATTAGGTTCAGTGTACTACATGACACTGAAACAAGATCTCAACTAGTAAGGTACGAAAGCTAAAACTTCAAGAACAGGCGTGGGAACATCTCAAGAATGATTTTACATAGGTTTTAGGGACAGATGAGACAAGAGTGACTCTTGATGGAGCAGATGGGTGGGCTAGTGGATGGACACCTTCTTCAAGTGCCAAAAAGGTGGTGGAGCAGTAAGGATGCAGGCTGCAATTATTTGTAAGAACTTTACGACTTTCAGATGGAGCAAAAATTAACTACAAGATCGACTGCCAACTTGTAGAAGATACCTTCTTCAAACACTGCAACAAAAACAAGTCAACAGCTTTATAAAATGTTATAATACCCATGCAAGACAAAGGCCCTGCATCAAATGCATCAGACCATGCATCAAAGTATTCCATTGACTGGCCAAGAAAGTTAGATACCAGCCAGTAGGTCATTATTCCTTATATAGACTGAATAACTAAGATTGTTTTTTATTATTTCTGTTGATGATGAAGAGAGAAAAATCCATTTTATGATTCCCTAATCCAGTTTATGATTGCCTAATAATTGTGCATACTTATAATCACGCATTTTTCTTTAATTTTTGTTTGCGATAGATTAATGTAACATTTTCTTTCTAAAAAAATTTACTTGAACCAAAAGAAAACTTCTGAATTTACTTTTATAAGTCTGCCCAACTTTTGGAATAGTACTTGCCTCTGAACAAAGTGTAGAATGCTAAATCAAGGTTTTTCACAGACATTTGCACAGCCTACAAGCAGGAAGCTCCACACAACTCCTGAATGAAAAAGGTTTGGGACAAAAAAAAGAAAAGCTGTCAAAGATTTCTTGAGAGATCAATACGGTAAGGAACATTTCCCAACACCTGAAACACCTGAAACTTTCATATCTCTTCAATATTTACTTTAGAGTCACAGGTATATCCTTGTGATGCGGTAAGGTGAACTGTGTGATAAATGCACTGACGAATATGTAGGAATCAAAATCCTATTTATTCATGAGAATATACAGGCAAATCAGTAACACTTTACATTAACTGCACCTTCATAATGCCTTTATAATAGATTCGTAGAACAGCATGTAAGTATACCTCAATATTCAAAAATACCTTAACAGCTGTAATATACATTAAATGTATAATATATAACGCACAAAATTATATGATTAAACAACTATATTGCTTTTTATTATAATATAATGTTTGCTAATAATGTACATTAAAGCTATTAAGGTATGTTAGGATGTTGAGATATACTTACATGCTGTTTATGAATGTTCTATAAACGCATTATGAATGAACTATGAAGGTGCACTGAATGTTCTATGAATGGGTGAATGTTCTATGAATGCATAATGAAAGCATTATGAAGGTGCAATTAATGTAGAGCCTTACTGCCCAATCAAACAAGAAAATATAGAGAAATATGCAGGATAAACCCAAATGGCACAAAACTCGACCCATGTCAAGAGCTACTGCAGCAACTCTACAAAGCAACCACCAGTTTGGGTTCCAAGGACACACAGTTTTAAATGAGGCTGTGTAGAATACAATACATAAACCTGCTACAAGTCACTGTAGTGAACTACAATTCATATTGCTACTGAGCTTGTGGAGGTCACATGTGAGTCAATTCCTACAGCACATCAAGGAAAGTCATGTGTGGGAACTACACTGCAAAAGGACCACATTGCACTAAAGAAAATGTAAGACCGTTATGGCTTAACAAGTGAAAGGGCAAGAAAGGCGTTTCAGCTTAAAAAGCTTTAATTGCATTGAGGAAGTGTACTTGAGTCCACAGTAGCTGCACAGTTTACACAGCATCAAGGTCAAGGACTATGTGGGGCCAATATGGCTCTGTAAGCTTGAATGGCTTAGAGGAAAGTGCACTGGAGTGCACTGTAATCGAAAAACCTTAGAGGAGCAGGTCGGGGTGAAGGCTTACGTGGAGCTACTGCAGTTCAACAGGCTGGTAGGAAGGTTGGGTATAATGTATGAGACAGTAACTGTAACTCATAAGGGATTTAAATGACTCAGCAGATAAACAGTATGCGATTCTTCCATGTCTACATGCCTCATATCCATGTGATTTTTCTACATCATTCTTCACTCAGCCACAAGAGTAGATAAATGGCAACACCTCACACAGTGAGCATACGGTGGAAGGCAGGGACACCTCATAGCTGGAGGTACATCTGTGTAGGCACCACCATCTCAATGTCACCATTGTTTACTTCCCTCCGGGCCATTTAAAAATCTACTGCGGGATAATCTGAAACAAGTATGGTCAGAGCACTTTCTGCACAAGAGACAAAATGTATAAAACCAGTAACAGCACCTTCAAATGAAAATGATTTGGTTTCGTGTATTGGAGGCATGATGATGCAGTGGTGCAGTGGTTAGCACTGTTGCCTCACTCCTCTGGGACCAGGGTTTCCACCATGGCTCCATTTGGAGTATACATGTTCTTTCCGTGTCGTTGTGGGGTTTCCCCTGGGTACTCTGGTTTCCCCCCACAGTCCAAAAACATGCTGAGGTTACAGTAATTGGACTTTCCCAACAGGTGTGCCTATGTAAATGGTGTGTGAGTGAGCCCTGCAATGGGTTGGTGCCCCATCCTGAATTGCTCCCCTGCCTTGCGCCCATAGTCTCCGGGATCAGCTCTGGACCCCCATGACCCTGAATAGGACAAGCAGTTACAGGAAATGGATCGCTTTCATGTATAACTAGGGCAGAGAACTGCATGCATTGATTGAAGTTATTTGTTTATTTTAAGAAAATATTCTGAAATGAACAAGGAATTATACAGACCCTTTTTGTAAGTTCATTTAATGCGGTGGAATAGATAGGAGTTGTGTTAATGAACCCTTTCCCTTAAGAAAACAGATCATAAAATAATTAATATTTTTTCTATCCTTCAAAATACTGGCAGAATCCTACTTATGAACCATTCACCAATTGCCTTACCAAACACAAGCTGTGAAATTGCAGTTTGCTTGCCACACTACCTGGCTTTCGCCATTATCATAAATCCATTTCCACTTGTTTTTCCTAACAAGCATCAAGTAATGTTTATTAATTTTGTAGTAATTAACAGAGAACATAAACAGAGTAATTCTCTGAATCTGTGGTGCCTGGATAGTGCTGAGTATCACATTCCCTACAACAAATTGGCACAGGACTTTGTTTAGAAACGAATTTATTTAAATCTATGACATTAGATTCTCCAGAGATCATAGCTCTCTTTTCATATTAAAAGAGCCACGACGGCAGTGTGTCAAATGCTTCCAGATGATCGCATATCAATTTCAGGACTAAAAGCCATTCTGTGAGGAGACATGAGCTAATGCCTCTGAAAGGGGCAGTCGGAGGATCCAGTGATGGAGTAGGATGAGAGATGCTGATGAGGAGAAGTGATCCAGATGGAGGAGACGGACCAGAATGTGATACAGGCAGCAGAATGACAGAGCATCTCCAACGGAGCAGGTATACGAGGTGACGGTGAAGAGCAATGAAGCAGCCGGAGAGGCCATTTGCATACAGAGGAAGAACAGATGAAGGGCCAGATGGGAAGGAGAGATGGAAGGTTCAATAGAAGTGGATGGGGAAGATGAAGTAGAAAGTGGAACCGATGGTGAAGAGAAACTGCACTCATGGAAGCAGTAATGAATGAAATTTCCACTGTGAATAGGATTATTACTCAGTGACAGCTACTGACTACACTTAACCCACTGAGAAGTAATAAAATGAACAATGAGGAAAGGGTCAGACTAGTCAGCGATGGCTAGCACGTGATTATCTGAATGAAAATGCAGCAGTTTGGAAAGGATGGAAGGGTGGATAGTGAGCAGATGGAGCAGATGAAGGTGCTGAGAAAGAGAAACCAGAGAAGCTGAAGAGAAAGTGTGGCATCACTGATGAAGAGGGTGGAGCTTAAGTGGAATCCTCGGTCACGGAGACCCAGCGAGCTTTGCTGCATAGTCGCCCTGCATCGGCATTCTAATTCATCAAATTGGAACTGGCACAGCCAAATTTAGCTTCCTCCCCAGCCACTCGTGGTCACTGACAGAACCCATCGGCAGCAATCTGCAACTCATTAGACAGAAGGTCCGTGCTCACTGGATAAGTAATGAAAGAGGGATTGCACTTGTTACTGATGACAGGATTTAAGGAAATTGAATTGTGGGTAAAACCCCCCTTCTCAATTAAACCGCTTAGATGGAACTAAAGTTTCTCTCCTTGCTGCTCGGAGAGTCTATATATTTCCCTCACTGTTGCCCAGCTAAACAGACTCATCCGGACAACAAAATCTGATGAAGGCCTATTTTCATACAAGAAAATCCAGAAGACTTCTCACCATGTATATCTGTACAGCAGAGAATAGCCCAATAGCTTTGCACAGCTGGGAGTATCAGGATGCAAGATAGCAACTCAAATATTTAGGCAGCTAAAATATTTAGAAACATATATTTTTTTCCACATTTCAGAAGCTGGCAACAGAATCTTCAAAGCGGTGTCATGCAAGGCCAGTAAATAAATCGCTGGGATCAAACTGGTCCAATTGCTTTTATTTTTAGTTTACAGCAATCAACTGCTGTCATCAACACACGACACCAAACATGTACCTTCCGCTGCCTTCCGGGCCTGTAGCCAGAACGACATTTCGGGGGTGGGGGTGCCCCGTCAGCCATGGATTTCACCAACTGGAATCAGGGCGGGGGGGGAGGGGGGCGCTCCTCCAGGGCAGATTTTGCCGACCAGGAGCAAGACCAGCTACAATGTGCCTGTTCATGAGCAAACGAGCTCTGGGGGATCAGGCTCATGAATGTATGAAGTGGCTGCATTCCTGCTCCCTCCCACCCTGTGGAGAACACTATTCTGAAGCTCAGCTTTTCACTTTCTGCTCTACGGCCACACCTCCAATTGTTCAGGTGTCACCGGTTGACCAATGGGAAAGCACTGGTCCAGGGCTGCGCGTGAGCATATTATGAGGATCTAATTCTGCAATTGCTCAGTTACTAACACTACTGGGTCTGTAGTATACCATGGACATAAAGAAAGGTTAATTTATGCTAACAAAGATGTACTGAATGCATAATGAATTGAGTGTTGTTTAGACCTTTTCAGGGCATTGGGGAATGTATCAGTGACCAAATATGTGTTATATACAGCTACAGTGTAAAATTTTTCTATGCTCCTCAGATACCCCCTTTAAAAATTAAGCAGTAAATAATGAAAAACATCTGTAAATTAAAAATTAAATAACATTAAATAATGAAAAACACTGAATTCTTCATGGCCCATAGAATAAAACAGAAAATATTTTTTCAAAATATACCATGTTGTGAAGAGCTGTGCTGTGAATGGCTGCACAATGCTGTCCTGCTCTTACCGGTGAGGCTGCTGTCTGTGATTGGTACAGATGGCTGTCTGGTAGTCATGGGTGACGCACATCTTATGTGGAGGACAGCGAACCTTCAGGCAGGGATCTTTAGTAGCATCCAGACCTGTAGAGAAAGGCAAAGAAGGTGCTTTAAGGCCGAAGCTTAAACCTACCCACCTTCGCTTTGGTGCTGGATCCCAAGAGTTCCTCAAGGCAACTCAACCCTGCACATGAAGGGCTACATCACCTCCTGGTGAAATTTGAGCATTTCTCCTTATGCTCCTGACCAAGGCCAAAAATAACCCTAATCATAGAGCTCCACATTTTCCAAGTGGTGGGAAATGCAGAGCAAAGAGAGGGAGTGTGATGAAACATGGTTCCTTTCACAGCACAGAGACACCCTGATAAAACACCCCGCTACAATCAGACACTGGAGAAAACAAAAGAACAGGCAAAAACAAGCCCTTTGTCAAAGTCTTCCTCGTGTCCTCACCCACACGCCACTCGGAAGAGTAATTGCCCTCCCTTAGAGCAGAAAGAGCCTCCATCTGGGCAACACGCAATAATTTGGAGAAATGAAGAAAGATGATGTCAGCAAAGGACTGTCCTCGCGTACGCCGCTTTATGTTTGCCTCCGAGTTTTATCACGCGTCATTTTTTCCACGCCTGCTAGCCACCGTGCAAAACGCGGGCAGGAGTGATTTAGCATTTTCACTGCACTCCCCCGGCGCACGGTCATGCAAAATTAAAGGTAGCCAAATACTGCAGTGGGCCTCCTGGAAAACCGCACGGCCGGCACGAGTGTGGCTAACTAGCGTACTCTGACACTGGCCCGCCGTAATCCAGGCTAAGCTGCCCTCGAATTACCCCGAAGGAGACCCGGTTAAATCGGGGACTCGAAGACAGGAAGGATTTTAGCTTTAACCTTCACTCACACGCACAGGTGGGCGGCTGGAGAGTGCTGTGCTCTCCGGGAGCCGGCTGGGCAGGAGACCATAGGCAGCATTCTGCGAGGAAACCCATCAATCTCTTCACCTTTATTATCTGGGCTGCCACTGAGCACAGCCAGCAGTGAGCCAGACCGGGAGACGGTCTCCGTCACAGCAGAATATTACAGTCATATACCACCGAGATACAGCCCGCAGTTCATAGGAGCTGGCCTCACACCGTGATGGGCTGGCTTGCTGGGCACAAGCGCTCGTCCCAGAAAAGCTTAGGGGATTCACACTTGTTTTCATAATGAGAAGGAGGTATGATCTAACTATGGCCTAATGGGTGAGGGAAAAGCATGTGGTTTTTTTTTTTTTTACCCAATTCAGGGCCGTTCAGATACAGCTAAAACCCTGATCTTGGCGTTGATCCATCTGGAAAGCAGGAGCTTAATGCTTAGGGGGGGGGGGACTAAATTCATCAGGAAGCACAGAGCTGTAGGAAGCAGAGCCGGCAGCAACGGCGAAGATTAGTGTGGGGAGCAGGGAGGAGTGAGGCCAGCAGGGGTGCCGCGGGGGGCAGGAGACTAAACACCGTCATACGGAGGGGGTCTGTGTGGGAGGAGCTTGCGGGTGGTGGGGCCGGCAAAGAGGGGTATGACCTAAGGTGGGATTTGAAGAGAGGCCTGAGAGGCTGCCCACCACAGACTAAGAGTATCTTAAGGGGCATATTTAATGTGATCAGCAGTTGCTCCCCCATATCCGCAGTTTCAGTCACCCCTGGTTACAGTTACCCGTGGTTTCAGTCATCTGTGGTTTACCCCTGGTCCGAAAAAAAATAGGAAAATCTGTAACAATATTTTTTTCTTCATTGTTCTTTCATCCTTTGAGAGGTATAAAATGCATGGTTTTCCTTGCTCTGTCTTCCCTTAATACATGAGATTTTTTCATTGCTCCATCCTCGAGAATTACGCTACAAAATCTGAATCCCTTTCATTCAACAGAGTACTGTGTTTGCATGTCAGTCTTAGTCTGCATAATTTATCATATATATTTAAGTACACGAAAATCACGATATATATGGGATCTTGGATGGCTCGCTATTATCCGTGGTAGGTCTTGGACCATATCACTGGCTGATATGGAGGAGATGCTGTAGTTTGAAAGGCGGGTTTAGAGCTGTGGTCCCACACACTGTGCTGTAAATGCTGCTCATGCCCGCAGATCTCCTGGGAAATGTAGTCTATCAGAGGTGATCCAGGCTCACATCCCAGTTCCCATCCTACTAATTCTCTAATGAGTCCTGGCATTTGACCCCCCATCCCTTTTATCTCCTTAAGAGCCTGACTAAATAGACATTGCTCCCCCAATCTGCTCAGTGCTGCTGCCCTAAGCCAAAGAAAAATTAAACATGTAATTGCTGTGATCAAAACGTACGCAATTCAAACACAGGTGATTACCGAGAGCGGCAGATGTGTGCTTTTGAATAATCACAAGAAAGGCCATGACCCTCCAGTGACGTGTAAGACAGACTGGGGCGTTCTGTATGTACAGTATGGAGTTCCTGGTTTGCAATGGAAACCCTTAAAAACAAAATAAGAACAAGAACTCTCTATCACTCTGCGATTACGGAGGGGACACCTCAAAGTGCCACAGGTGACAATCATGGTATTTCTAACACTCTTTAGAAATACCCAATGTACTGACTTATACCTTGTGCTGTGCCAAGACAAAGTGGTCATTTTAAAACATGAAACAGCCTTAAGTAGTCATCTCACTTCAAATCCTTGTTTTCCTTACTTTAATATTTTTATCGTTGGTGCATGTGTACATATTATATGCTTATCTGCTGTGCTATTGTTTTCAATTTCATTTTCTGGAGGAGGGAATAAACAAAAAATTTCATCGTGCAGACGCTGTACATATGACAATAAATTGCTTGAATACTGAATTTAGCATTTCTACAGCTTTTACTGACTGTATTGATTCGTGATGTACCTGCCAGTGGATAATGCAAGCAAGG
>JAODKL010000002.1:3263523-3280160 GCA_026780765.1 Petrocephalus schoutedeni
CTGAATTTAGCATTTCTACAGCTTTTACTGACTGTATTGATTCGTGATGTACCTGCCAGTGGATAATGCAAGCAAGGACCTCGGGAGAAGCAAACACACACACACATACAGTATCTTAGTGAGGACTGTTTCTATGGGAAAACCCTGATCTCATTCACAACACCCTTAACCCCTACTCAGCCCTAACCTTAACCATAAGTAACCAAACAAACTGCGGTCAAACAAAATTTCGGTCTTCACTAAAATCTATCACTTTTCTTGATACTCTGTTATACTTTTGAGATCATTTGGTCCTCACAAGTATAGCAAAACCTGTACTCACGCACACACACAACATACAGTAGGAAAGACATCTAGGCTGACTAACTCAATATTATCAGCTGAGCAAACATTTATTTAGGTCCCAGAGTGAACCAGATGGCTACAGCAGAAGGGTTCACTCTCAGGTTAATACTAGGACATTCCAAGTATGTTTAGCACTTCAGTATATAGTGGCAGACAGCGGCAGACGAAAAGACAGTATCCCATGGCAGAGATTTCCAGACAGCGGTCTTGAAATTGAAAAAGACAGGAAGGCAATTGTGTCGGAAGTGATCTGTCCACTCCCATGCAGTATGTTTACGTCTTGTCTTAGGTGAGGCCTTAATACCACTTTCAATGAAAGATGTCAGCCCCAGAGATGGAGGCTGACCCAGGATGAGGCTATACAGTGAAGATGATGCAGGAATGACAAAGACAAGTCCTGCCTGGCCACTACTCCAACCGCCATAATCCATGCGCTGATTAGAGTGGATCTGTAAAATGGGTTAAACAAGCCGGTGAAAACAGATTCAGCCACATATCATGTTATCTGTAATGTTGCTGCTAAAATATTTAAAGACCTTTTAAAGTGATACACAGTGGGCTTGGATTTAGCTAATACGCTAGCCTGACATGCTGAGTTCAAGGCAGCTGAAAATGAGTTTGTGATAATTTGTCTAATGGGCTGATCTCAAGAATGCAGCTGGAAACGTACTGGTACCTGCCAAGCTGGGTCTCCATCTGAGGCGTGTGTGATGTGAAAGAACTCGGCCTACAGTGCTAGGCGTGCGCACTGGTCTCACACACACACTGAAGCAAAATCCAATTACCACCTCTGGTCCAAAACCTAATATAGGACTGCAGTGCTTGTCATGCATTTAAATCCGGCGGCCTGTGGTGGATTTAATGAGTTTAAAGCGCCGGAGCCAGCTTCCGGCCGCCGCATGTGAAACATTCCAGCTTCGCATTGCTGTAGTGTCCTTATGTGGCGCTCATGCTGGGCTTCTACTCCAGCTGCATCTTCTCTGCAACAAGTTAAAAAAGAAAAAAAAAAAAAAACTATCGAAAACTTAAAAGACACGAGCAAAATGTGTAAGGATCTGTTCAGGCTTCAGTACGCAAGAAACGCCACTACAAACGGACCAGAAACCGACTGGCGTGTTCACTGGGAGCTTTATTATGCTGAAACATGCACTGTGTGGGAAGCTTTGGATGCTGGCAGGGGAGCAACCACTGGGAGCGTGATAATGAGGAAACGCAGGAAGTTGCACAGGAAACACATGATGCCTCTGGCCATGTGTCGGCGCCACCTCTGGCAGAGCCGGGGACTGCGGTCTCACCTCCATCGGCATCCCCCCGCCTGCTCTGACAGCTGCTGCGGTGGGCCACTCCACTCTCAGCAGGCCACCTCGCAGTTAATATAATACAGACCAGGACGGTATAAACAAACTCTCCTGGATGTCACTAAATAAGAGCCTTCTCACAGAAGGCAAACAAAGGCAGAGATGCAGCCCGTGATGCGAACAGGGGCAGATAGATGTAGAGCTGGGCATGTCACACATCCTCCTCTGATGACCCTAGTCCCAAGCCTAGACCTAAATCTCAGTGCAGCAGGAATAAACAAGAAGCCTGATCCAATAGGATGGCAGGATTAAACCGACCCCGCCCTCTGACCTTTGACCCACTTCTGAGAAGAGTGACAACCCAGAGAGCCAATCAGTGGCAGCTCTTTACTAGATAACCATAATGAATAATCAGCGTATTCATTTCACACAAACTCTCAAGTCATTTATTTTGCAGGGCAGGTTCTCGCTCATCGTACCCCAGTAATAGTATCACCATGGCAACTGCAAGGCTGAGGAATTTCTGCTCAGGCCACTTGGAAGTTTCCTTTATTTTTCGGGCAAAATTAGAAAAGAATGTGACAGAATATCCTGCCAAGCGCAAGTATGAGTGGCACAAAATATTCCCACATAGCTGCGCCAAAATATAATTATGTTTGTTTGACATAGATAGAGCCTGTGCGCGTGTGTGTCTGATGCATGAGTGCATGTGGGATCTTGTGTGTGACTGTGCCCTTTATTTGCATGCGAATGACTATCCCACGTTGCATGGGGCTGCTAATTTGACATGTTTGTGGTGGGATGCTTTATCGGATCCGCCCAGGCAAGCCAGCGTGATCCACCGCGCTTCCGGTAAGCGTCCCACGTGGCAATTAGCACGTCCACCTACGGTTCGCGCGTTACCCGAGACACGAGCCCAGCACGCGGACCACAGGCTGGCGCCGTGGCATCATTTTCCGGGTAATGAATGAGAGTGAAAGCCTCATAATGCATTTGTGCACACGCACAAAGCAATAATCTGTTTGGGTGTTAGATACATGGAAAAGAGAACATTGTGTCCTTTTGCCCATAAATAGGAATACAAATCTTTTTAATAAGCCCTTGATAGATAATGGGAGAAGCTGGGCATGTATCAAAGGATAGGTATTGGGTTGCTGACATACAGAATGCACTCAAGAGATACTCCTTGTCTCCAGAGATGTATACAGCGGCACCTAAAAGCTAAAAGCTGATTGGCCCCCGGAGTGTAAGCTAAAAGCTGATTGGCCCCCGGAGTGTAAGCTAAAAGCTGATTGACCCCCGGAGTGTGAGTTAAAAGCTGGTTGGCCCCCGGAGTGCCCCTTCCATGTTCAGTCACCGATGCAAAACATATCATTGAATAATGATAAAATTGGCCCCTTTGTATGAGTTACAGCTCCTTACCCATCTAAAAAGAAAATGCTTGCGTCCCTAACCCTAACCCACACGCCCACAATGATGCCAGCTTGCTCGTAGCCTAAATGCGTCTGAAGGTATCACCTCAGGGTCACAGCACCACGCTTCCGGACCACCCGGCCAAGGAAACTCCACTAGCCTTACGCGTCTCCCCGTTCCACGTCTCGGCCACTCACATCAAAGTTAGGAAGGAGACTAATTGACTTTCACAGTTCCGTGCCTGAGCCCCCGCTCCCATTTCAAGCGTTTCTGCTTTTGAGCTGCATTTTTCTGCCTATGATGCACGTCGAGCGTCAGCTGAAAAGTGCTACCTAAAGGCTTTCCTGTGGCTGCCAGGCAGCATCGCGCCCAACGTGGGAGACGAGGCTTCGGGACAGAGACGTGAACAAATACGCTCGTCATATGCACAGAGAACATGAACGAGAAGTGCCACAAAGGGATGAAAAATAAATGCCGGCGAGAAGCCTCTGGGTGCTCAGACGGGGACGTGCTGAAATCACCGGGGCTTTTGCATCCTCAACGGCAGGCGCATTTGAAATGTGCTGAGCCGTGAGCTTCAGTCCCGGCTCTGTGCGTATAAACAGAGCTATCTATAAGTAGCTTTCAGTGGGCCTCGGCGGGACGCTGATGGCGCCGCGCAGCCCATCTAAGCTTTACTCGGCAAGGCGGGGGAAAAAAAAGGAAAGTTGACCGCATAAAACGTCCCGCGAGAGAAACATCGTTCGAGATTCAACCCGAATGCGACTCGAGATTAAACAAAAAGTGGAATGGAGAACTGACGAGCGACAGCACCAAGGCTAACGCGGCATTAGTACGGCTACACCATCAGGACCGCTTTCTTCAGCAGCAGGCAGACAGTGTGTCCATACAGAGACATATCCCCCCCCCCTTTCCCACTCCAGGCTGTTGATGATGCCTGCTGGGTGTTGCACTATATTTGGAGGTGTGAGCAGCAGAAATGAGCATGACTCCTGCAAACTGAGGATACTTAAGCAGGGAAGGGGGGTAAACAACTGACCTATGCAGACAGAGAGGCGTAAAATGACAGCAACACTGATTTCATATATATAGGTGGTCAATTAGGCAGCTCTCGCATAGGCAGCTGGCTTTGTTTACTTCAGGTAAGTCGTGGCTGAATTTTAACCAGTGACAGTGTGATGTTTAAAGAGCACCTCTGCCTGCAGGGAAGACAGTACAACAAAGTTTAAGTCGCACTGAAAATTTCAACAACAAAATGGTTTATATTCACTAGATTTTAATGTGTGTCATTTTATAAATTCCCCAACAATGGAAAAGTGCAGCATCTTTATAGACACTAGGAAATATATATATATATTGAAACAAGCATGGCCTCAAGAACTGAGCCATGAAGAACAGGATATGAGGACCTATTGCTAATCAATCTAAGTGCAAAAATTTAAAAAGAGAACAACAACAACAACAACAACAACGGACTAGATTGAAGATTATAAAACGAATTCCTTAATTCCACTGCATTCTGCTAAGGATATAGGAGACTGCAGCAACAGAACAGCCACTAGACAGCAAGAAAAATGAAGGGTACCCAGCACAGTATTTTCTGGATGTTATCAAAGAAAGTCGGAAATAACTTTTCCAATCATTCCACCCTCATTTTTAGGTTGAAAAGCAACACAAAGATTTCTTCCCTATTTTCCCCCCAAATGTCACGTTCTGACGTTTAGAAAGCAAATCATTGCAAAATTCATTGGCTTTTCTCTAAAAACATGCATTCAAGCATTGATAAAACCCATCACATAGGGTCACTTAAATAGAGGTCAATTGTGACAGTGAACAATTTTAATTATAAGGACAATAAAAACAATATATGTAATTGTGCTTGTTTAGTGGCCTGTCATAGAATGGTTTTTCATATAGGGTCTATTCTGCCTTGTACCCTTCATTACGATTCAGACAAACTGTAGCACTGCAGTGATTAGCAATTCTGGGGAAATTAATAAATTAAAGGAAGTTCATGGTTATTTTCGCAGAGGTTTGATAGCTGGAATGGTAACATCCCCCCATACTGATATAAGAAAACTGTGAACACATTCATTTGTAAAGCAAATTAGATCACGAAATGGTTCATTTTCTTAAAAAAATGTAATGCAGACATCTCCCTTTAAATTTTTATATCTGCTGGCACTCTGCTTAATTGAAAAAAATCTATCAAAATATTCTACTGTGAAAACACTGCGCCGTGCCTTCACCACATCTATATATTGAATGAATGTCTAGCACTCGAGCTTTACAACTTTACAATAAACCGTGGTAATGCATTAAACAGAATCATAAAAAAATAATTTTAAAAATCTATATGACAACATTAGACCTATAACGTTTAAAGTACAAGTGACAAAAGTATATCAAAGTGTTTCTTAACCATAAACTGACCCTTAAATTGATCTCTTTCCCTGAAATTTCATTTTTCATCCTTTAATCACTGCTTATACCCTGGGGCTGTCTATTAAGAGACTGGCATACAAGAGTAAAGCTGCAGTTACAGACACCCAAGCTGGAGCCCAAAACCCCTTCAGCAGACATTTGCCCCCAGGGCAGAGTCATACACAAGCAAGCAGCTGCTGCTCCTCTTGGAGACGGATCTCGTCGCCACTACAGTCGTGCCCCAAGCGACACTGTCATCTCTGTCAGTTTAAAACGGAGCTTAATAGCCTGAACACAACTACTAAAGTTTGCCATTAACACCTGTGAAAACACCATCGATGCGTGTGAATTGGCTACACGTTTGTAAAATAAACTTAATGACTGCTTCCTCTGTATTGGGTTATAAATAGACTGAACGTCCCCCTACAGCTCGCCCACAGTTTCAAAGATGAAGTCATAATTTTAATACCACTGCCTTATATGGCAAACTTGAATATAAGTCCTAAAACAAACACATTCGGATTAGTGTGGCTGTACTGAAGTTCTCCTGATAAAAACTCTACTAAAGAGCTCCCGCCTCCACATAAGTCAATGCAGCACCACAATCTAGATTATCTGCCCATACATTTCCCACCCACTAAGCATGGTCGCTGCCTTGGGGTGGCTATAGCCAATCCTAGGCACCAGAGGGGACAAGGCAAGGGTATGCCCAGGTTGGGATCCCTACCCATTGCATGGAACACACTATGGGAAATTTAAGGACACCAATTAGCCTTACTACAGGACTGTGGGAGGGGACCACAGTATCTGGCAGAAACCTGCAGCACACAGACAAAATGAGGCCCAAATGCACAGCAGTGCCTGGTCTAAACAATATGGGAACCAATAAAAAGGCCATTGACAGTCGAATGAGTCAGTGACCAAAGGCATGCCAGCCAGCCATCACTAGGAACAGCCCTAGTGGCTGTGTGGGCTACCATCAGAAACTAGGCCCCCAGCTTGGGAGACCGCTCACTGGTCGGCTAAGGCTATAGGAAAGTGTACAGGCTTGGTGGAGTTACAGTAAAAGCCTACAGGTTAGGTGGAACTACAGCATGGAACTGTAGGCTTGGTGAAGCTACAGCCATCCATCCATCCAACACTCATTCAATTCAGTTCCACTGTGAGTCTGTAAGTATCCCACAATGCATTTGGCAGATTACACTCAGGATATGATCCATGCTAAGGATATTAACACAACCATTAACACTGGTTTACATAATAATCTTCACATTTAACTTAGTGCGCAGATTTTTTAATTTAACATTAAAATTATAATAATGTAATTATCTTCAGTATGTTGCGCCTTGCATCTCCAGAAATTGTTTCAAAACAAAGATGCTCATTTAATTATGCCCAAAATTAAATATTTTGCCAGTTGCTGTGTGCTAATTATTACAATGATATTTCTGTAATGAAATAAGCCTTGCACCTTGGTACAATTTACCTTCACAGATTAAACATGATTTTAGCACAGTGTTCTACCCACATAATTAATTGCCCATCAAGCCTTCATTGCAACCGCAGATCAATGGTTTCGCGCCCATGGAATTACTGGATCCCACAAAATTTAGTCAAATGTAACTTTTTTTTCTATTTCAGTCCTGGCAAACATACTGTGATACAGAGAAAACTGAAAACAGGTGTTTGTGGCTACAGTTCGGCGTCACCAAATATCCCATCCATCCATCCATTTTCCAACCCGCTTATCCTGTTCAGGGTCGTGGGGGGTCCGGAGCCTATGTCACCAAATATATAAATCGAAATTATGGCAGTAAAGAAAAAGTGCCTCTTAATAACGAGAATGTAGGGTTTTCTCTGCTACTTCATAATCTCTCATCTCTCTAAACAACCGCGCTCTGAACAACAGAACAACCACCGCACTTAGAGGAACCTAAATTGCCTCATTTACGTAAACAAGTACTTCAACTAAATGCTGAAGAACATTACATTTAATTATTTTGCTGCTTAAAAAGACTTGTTTACCCCAAGCAACATATATAGCTATATGAGTACAGACCTGAGCTAGGTCTATTTGAAGGTTTACTCAATGAAACAGCCATACTGGGTTTTAGCGCCGTATTGAGGTTTAAAGTTGCATAATGGAGGTCTACTGTGAGATTTATAAATCTTGTGTACGTTTATATCTTTATAGCAAGGTATTTATGAGAGACTTATTGATGTATTCTGTTAGATGTTCAGTTTATAGATCTATGGTGATAGTTATAAAAGTTTGAGATGCGCCCTGAGTTTCAAACCTGCACTGAGCTTTATAGATTTTCAGTAAGGATTAGGAGTGTATAATAAGGTTTCAGAGACATGTTCTGATGATTATAGTTCTATAGCCAGGTTTATAGCTCTTTAATGAAGATTAGAAGTTTATAGTGAGGTTTGTATGCATGCCCTTGGGTTAATAGTTCTGCAGTAAGGTTTATAGTTCTGTAAATATCTTTCATGAGGACTAGATGTTAGTGAGATTTGCAGGCGTGGCCAAAGGTTTTAGTTCTACAGTGAGGTATATAATGTGTAATGAGGTTTTAAAGTCTTTAGCGGGGATTAGGTGTTTGCGTTCAGGTTTAAAGGCACATCGATGGGTATACTTCATTTGTGAGGTTTATAACTTCAAGGCTTTATAGGATATAGTGAATTTTATACTTAAAGAACTCAGATCTATAGCAAAGCTCATGAGCCAAAGAAAGAGGGCATTACTGTCCAGGAGGAACAACAGTCACAGGTTAAGGAACAGAGAAAAAAAAAAACAGCAACCTTTTGGTTCCAATTATACTGTAATTTACGGTGTTTTTTATGTATTTACCTCCAAATGATTGGTTTAATGAGATAAAACAGCGGCTATAAAGGGCTGATATGACAGCTCCGTCTCTCTAATGACTAGAAGCAAAGGGAATGAGGGGCAGATACTGTACGACAGCCTTTTCTCCTAATGACTAGGATAGAGGGAACGCAGGGAGGGATGAGAGCTCTCCCTCTCTAACAAACAGAGGATGTGTCTCCCTAGCATGGCTCTCTCCGAAAACAGGGGTCACCAGCTGCACACAGCAGTGCTACCGGACGCTCACGGCAACAGCACGGAGGCTGAACACCAGCGACGAGCCACTGGCCATCGCTATGAAGCACACAAAGCAGAAAGAGGAGGGAGGATGGAATACTCAGGTGAGCTCATTAATCCAAAAAGAAGAGAATATGCCACTTTATGTGTAATAATGAAAAAAAAAAAACATTTGCCAGCTGAGCCGACAGTTGCCAAAGGAGGTGAAGCAGCTGTGTGGCCTTCACACAGGATGACCAGGGTAAAAGACAAGCATTAGCATCCTCATTAATGCATCCCTTCACGCCTGGCTGGCAGCGATTCTCAGCCATCTGCAGAGGCTGTCGGCACGGCAACCCTTGAGATGTCAATCATTCAGTCAGTCGGTGGTCAGAGGGAACAAAGACAAGGTGATGAGGGATGGAGATGCAGGATCCGGTGTGTGTCTGTGTGCGTGTGTGTGTGTATTTACGTGTGCAAGTGCACTTTTCTCTGCCAGTGTACATGTATGTGTCTCAGAGAGTGTGACGGCTGTTTTTTTTAAGTGTGTGTTTTGTCATGCATGCCAATGGTGAGATGCACATATACTTAAAATTCCCAGTCTTAAAAAATAATAATAAGGTGGAATGTTTTTCCAGTATATTTGTAATAGCTGGTACTGTGCTGGTTAAATGATTCATGTGGTTCTCCCTGGGCTTGGTGCCCATCCCTGACGGGCACCGTATGTGCCGGGTGGGAACATCAGCATCCAAATTAACCTAAAAACGGGTCTTAACTGCCTCCAAACATCGATGAGGTTGAGCTGGAAAAGGTCATTAGCCTGAAGGCCGGGAGTGTATCTCCAGCAACAATAACCCCTTCCTTGTTGCCAACAAAGAACAAAAAAAAGAAGCAAAAAAACAAGTCCTACGTCATATTCTGCTCTTTTTGGTTGCTAGAGGCCATGAAATTAGAGGCCCTTATTATAGTAATGCAAAGAACTACCAGCAAGAAGCAGTCCCGATAAAAGCCAATAATAACTACAAGAGCACTTATCTCCAACAGCAGCAGAACGGGAAGGTGAGTAAGTGAGTCTTCATCACCACACACAAGATAAAGCAGTGATGCAAGATGAGGAAGAGCCTTGGACTCACTGGCCTGAGTTATTCACATGATTGTTTTCCATTACTAAGCCCCCCAAAGTGACATGGCTGTGACAGTCATACTCCATCAGTAGAGCAGGAAGTCTGACTATCTTAATGGTGTAATTGCAGTTCCCATCCTGGAAATGGAACCGCCAGCCTCTCCACTATAGCTCCAGTTTCATAATAATCCCAGTATCTAGTAGACAACTGCTATACTGCCTGTTGGGTTCTTGTCTTCTGTGAGTTACCGGTAAGCTGCATGTGCACAAACAAGGAGCATTCCAGCTCTGGTTGCAACTCCTAGCATTGTTCTCTTGGATGCTCATTATTCCACAGTGAAATCAAAACATGTCTCATTTCAGTAGCGGCAGCTTGTTCATGAATTACCTCAAACTGATCAACGTTTCTGATTTCAGTAGCTGAGCCAGAGGCCACTCAGTCTTCAGGAAGTCAAGCAGGAAGCTGAAGGTTACTTAGAGGTTCGTAGGCTGCCGTTGACCAAGCGGCCATCAAGGTGAGTGTGGGGTGAGAATTGGAAAGTATCCCTCTCCTTGGCACGGTTGCTGGCAGAGCTGAGAAGCCCCAGGGCACGTGACGGGCGAGCCGCTGCATGGCGACTCCTCGTGCTGTGGGGTACGTCTGCTTCTGCCACATGTGGAGAGAATGTCTCAAGACAGGAACTTTGATGCATTTCCTATTTCCTGAGACAAGATGGCATCCACCACCAACCTTTCAGGTAAGGCTTAAAGTTTGGTCAGTCCCTCTGATCTACTCATGTGAGAGACTGTTTTATCGGGAGGAGCCAACTTGGGCTTAATCTCAGCCCCAAAGCCTCTCGTTAGAGGGGACCGCCCTCTTTATCGAACGATTTGTGGCTTTCAGTCCCAGCTGCCAATACGACTAATCAAGTGTTTTGTGAGGTTGGACCTTTATCATTAAGGCAATAAGAGGGTAGACAATGAATAAGAGTGACATTGACACTGTGACATGCAGCCAAGCTCTGAAGCAGAGCACAGTATGTGCTGCACCATAGCACCACGCACGGCACTTTGCTGTAGTATCATTACACCGCTGAGAAAACCCAAAGCGCGGGAGGTACAGAGACTATTTACAGAGTGCAGTGTTGGCCTTGGAGGTCAACTTATGATACAGCACAGCGGTTTGTGAGCAGTCACATATGGAGTGCTTGAACACAAATGAACAAAAACACAGTGTAGCAGACGCATAAAATTGGAGAGCGATAAACACAGAGGCATGAGGACATAAAAACGGCGTGCATTGACAGCAGGCCCCTCAGCGCTGTCATGCCAATGGCTGGCACCCTCTCCAGACCATGTGCAGCATCACTTTGATTCCTTTGTCCTGACTGCTCACAAACAATCCTTACAGCAAAGCACCCTGGGACCCCGTTAACTTTATTTTTTTAAACAGTGCCCATAAAGCAGCTGTCACACTTGAAATATGCCACCTGACTCAACACCCAAATTATGGACCTCGTAATTGTCGAAGAGGCACCATTAAATTTTTACGGTACCTAGGCATCATCTTCGCAGTGCCCTTTGGGAAACCTCTTTTCCTCTGAAAAGTGCTGTTTTTAAAGGGCTATGGAAACAGGAAGCATTCGAGGGACTGTAAGCGCCACGGGTAGTAACTGCGGTATTAAGAAGCTGTGCCTGAGCATCAGCACTCGCTTTTCGGCCGCAGAAATGTTAAGGGTACACTAAGGTGCTATTATCGTTACAGGCCGTCCTACGGGATATGACTCAGCCAATGGTTTAGCGTCTCCCCAAAACTCCTCCAGCACAAAACCTTATTAATAACACATTCAGCATTCAGGTACAGGACATTGATTGTGTAAAACACCTCGTTCAATAAAAAAAAAAAACAGAAAACTAGAATTGCCCGCATTGCTGAGATGTCTACGAATCAGGTACATTAAGAAGACCCCAACTGGGCTGACCGTTTCCTCGTGCGCTAAGGCAGCACGCTGCTGCTGTAGGTGGCCTGCCTCAGGTTACTTCCACTATAAATCAGCATTTGATTCATGAACTGCGAGCCACTAATCCTTAGACAAATGGCATCATTCCTTCATTAAGCCACAAAAGCCTGCTGGGAGACAGGCATGGCTCTTGGACTTGTGGTCAGGGGTCATTCATTGTTTATCGTGGGAAATGCCCGTCTGAGTAACAGCTGACCTCGGATCGAAATGTTTTCAGAAAAAAAAAACCAAAAAAACAGACCAGAAAGTTCTGAAAAGCAGAACTCAAATTTGCCATGCGCTGTCTTTATTCCCTAAACCAGGGGTGGGCAATTCCGGTCCTGGTGGGCCGTGGTCCAGCACATTTGGGTGATTTCCCTGCTCAGAAACACCTGGTTCACCTCACCAGTTAACTGTCAGGTTTAAGTGAACCCTGACAATTAACTGGTGAGGTCAACCAGGTGTTTCTGAGCAGGGAAATCACCATGCTGGACCACAGCCCTCCAGGACCAGAATTGCCCACCCCTGCCCTAAACAAATGTAGTAAAACAACTATTTACTTAGCATTTACCTTATACATACTGTATAAGGTAAGGACAATGTATCACTACACAAGCGCCTGTTGGGAAAGTTGCTATATAAAAAAATAAATTGAATAAAAGAAGTAATCTAGAAATCAGAGATTTTGTATGCAGGACCTGGGGGGGTGTGGGGGTGTAGAGCAAATACATCCAAACTTTTCCAACAAAATACATCCAAACACTTTCAGTAGTAACTTACGTCCAGTAATTCACTGCAATTCACATCCTCAGTAATCATTTGAGCACAGTTGTGACGGCACCGAAATGGACCAGCTGAAGTGAAAGCGTGCAGGACGCTCCTTGGCTGCTTTGGCTACTGGTGCAGTCATTATCTCTAATGGGCCTGTGGTCAGCGTCAGCTTCTCATGGAGATCGAACTCGCCAAGTACACAGATAGCATTTGCGACCCATCCATTATTAGCCAGGAGACCCCATGCTCTAAGCTCTCGGTTTGCTAAAGCCCAAACCTCCTGCTCTCTCGGAATGTAACGGCGCCAACACTAATTACAATCTGGAGGCTTTGTGGAGGGAAAGAAAGGGCAATTAAAAGCCAGTTACCAATATCAAAGTTATTATTCGAGATAAAGTTAGCACCCTAGCTGCTGGACAATGCTCTGAATTGTGACTCCAGTTAATCATATCCAGCACAATGGAAAAGAATTCCTGTCATTTGCACAGTTATTCTTCATGGGAAATCTTTTTTTTGTTTCAGAAGCAGAAATGTAAATTTCTCATTCAAATTCCACGTTCAGTTCTAAAAGCTCCGTTCCGGAACATTAGGGGGTTATCGGACGCGTATTTTAGTCATATTTAATTACCGCTGATGAAAACACTTTGAAAGTATGCGATCTGAATCCAGGAAAAGAAAGAGACACATGAAGGAAGCGAGAAGCTGGGGAGGGTCGTGTTAATCCCTCAAAAACAGATCACAGACAAATCACAATGCCCTGCTGGTCAGCCGTGGCACGCCCTGCAAATCTACTAAGTTGCTGTACAATCCTAAGGACATCTGATCAGCAGTGACGCGACGGCTCATCTGCGCTATATCCTCTCAGGAAGCATGTGCAAAATTGATAGTGACTCGCCAGCCACTTGTAACGGCACCTTTGTAGTCCCTTCTGCTTGTGTTTGCATACAGACACAGGCATAGAGATGCGGAGCGCACAGCGAGAACACCATCGCAGTGCGGCCACATCCCCCAAAATAAAACCAGACACATCAGACATCATTCCGCTCCCACCTCACGCTGGAATTTATTTTACATAAAATTACTCATTTAAAATGTTTACTAAGGAAAGGAGGAAAAGGAAGACTGATGCATAAAACCAGACAGGCTGCACATGAGGACCTGAAAGACGTCTTTTGTTCAACATTTCAAAAGGGCACAGAGACATGAAATATCTGTCTATAGAGGCACAGCTATACAGAAGTCCTTTGAGGGTTATAAAACATGCAATGTTCCCTGAGACTGATACAGAATAATAAACAACATTAAGATCAAATTAATTTTGACTCACAAATGAAAGTGTCCCCAAATAATTAACCCAAGGCAATCATTACTGCCCATATTTTCAACAAATATTAAATAACACTGCCACACCTACCATACCAACCTATACTAGTAATTTATTAAGGTACTTGACTGCTATACTAATGCCAAAGTAATTTCCAAAAATGAAGACTAACAAAAACATCAATTTATAACGTTGATGAGGCCTAAAACTTGAGATGACAGTGAAAGAGAAGCAGCCACAGTAAAGTTGGTACCAACTTGTACACAGTTACATATGTGGTTTTGCCTGGATTTAAAAGCATTACATTATTCAAAGTTGCAAAGCAACTGAATGAGCGATTATCCTCAGGCAAACCGTGTCACCAAAACATTACAGCTCATACTTGGAAATGCAGATGTATAACCATCATTGATCTTGCATAACTGCTTATCCTGTACTTGGTGGTACCGAGCCTGGAGTCTATCCCAAAAAAAAACAAACAGGGTTCACCCTGGAAGGGATGCCAGGCCCTCACAGGGAACCCCCTCAGACATTTTGGGAAATCTATGCACCAGATTGGATGCCTCTGGTATGCAGGAGGGAACCCATATAAACACAGGCAGAACCTGCAAACTTCAGACACAATGCTTGGCATGGAAATCAAACCCCACAATGCTGGAGGTCTGAAGCTACGGTGCTACCCACTGAGCCAAGGTACTGCCCCTTAATATACTGTATACCTATAATTACTTAATTAGGTCTTAATTGCCTGATCTTAATTACCTGATCGGTCAGCATATGGGCATGTCACAGAGTGAGGGCGGAATATAGGCATTCGATAGCCAGACTTTATATTTCTAGTGGTGACACAGCGATATGACTCAACGTTAGACCAGAACGTGTGGATCAGTGCTCTGCTGTGAGTCAGAAATGTGTCGGCAGGGTTCTGTACAGTATGTAGGCTAAGCCAGAACCTCAAACTGTGACCACACTCTTGTGCACGGCGGTAGTCAAATTAATAACTTACAAATGTGTATCTCAGCCCCTCCCTGTGCATTACCCTGGAAATGCTCCTGAGGTGGTTGAAATTAAATTTTAACAATGCCGTCTGTGGGAAAGCCTGTGATGTTCAGTGAGCAGAACTGTGTGACGGGGGAATGAGGAACAGACCAGGGATTTTTTTTTTTTTTGTTTTTTTTAAGTACAGTGGGAGTAGAACAGAAATGGGACATGAAAAAGGAGACATTCATAATAAACAAATGCTTCAGAATGACTGAAAGGGCAAGCTCTGGGCCAGGATTATGCCAAAACAAAATGTATTCAAATACAGAGGACACGGAGAATGGGGAACAGGTAAAACAAAATCTCCAGGAATAATGACATCACCTGACTTCCTGTCTTTTTACTCCCCCATAAAGTGGTTAGCTGAAACAAGTACTATTACTGCATGCGTCACACATTACGCTTAAAGTCATTGACACTGAATACATTTGTCTTGGATTTAATACAGAGGCAGAGACCAGATATTATTACCCATCTTTATTCAAATACATCATTTGAAAATTGGGTTTGCAAGACACATGTTACATATAAGACCTCATTAGGTTATCACACATTTTCAGTAAGTAAATGGCTTCGGTCCCAACTTTAAGGAACATTATCCATTATTCTGTGGTCTAATGCGCACTTACAATACTACACACCACTCACAACCCACATCTGACATAACAACCTGCACCTCACAGTAATGCATCGCAGCGGAATGATCTACCTTGACTGGTTTCAAAGGGAAATTTATGACTCCACACAACCCACAGGAAATGCTGCGGTAACCTTAAGAAAGGATTTAGCAGAACAGACGATCGATCCATAGTTATGGTTAATTGTTTTGCATTATTATTATTATTATTATTGTTATTATCATCATCATCAACATCATCATCATCATCACCATCATGATCATCATTACTGTTGTTGTGAATAATAATAATTATTGCTGTTGTTGTTAATACTATGCTATGCTATACTGTGCTATGCTATACTGTGCTATACTATACTATACACTGTACTATACTATAACTCCTACTCCTAATAATAATAATAATAATAATAATAATAATAATAATAATAATAATAGCAACACAGGGCACATCTCAGCACTTTTCTCTCATAAAACCCAACCAGATGAGAAAACATTAAAGATTAATAAGACAGCAGGAAAGGTATATAAGCCTCCAGTATCTGCTGATGGTGCTGTACAACATTCAGCTGAAGTATAAATCTCACTTCCAGTATGTATGAACTCAGCACACATTAAAGAATCAGTACAAACCCCCCTCCCCTCCAAAGCACAATACCTCCAGCCACGCCACACCCCCTACTCCCTCGAGCAATCGGCGTTGTGATTAATCACACACGGCCCCCCTCGGCATATCCACGGGGACACAACCCAACACCCATTCCTCGAACGCACCTTCAAACCGCCAATCAAGCTGCTCTCTATTCTCCCCCAGTGGACCTCGAGGGCGAACGATGTCCCGCCCACCTGTCTCCACGGGCTGGGATGAGCACTAAAATCGAGGCTGCACTTTGCATTTAACTGATTTGAAATGGTGTTGAAAAATGGGTAATGTGTATTCCGTAGCGCCGGGTCATTTTTCATCTGGTGGAAAGAAATGCAGATAGAGCAGTGGATCCACAAAGCCCCCAGACAGCTGGATCCGTGATATCCAGGAAGCCGATCCAGGCTCTTTTCAGGACTTATACAGATCAGATCCCTGGATGAAAAAAGAGGGTGGTATGCTGACAAAAGGCTGCTCAGAGTCGAATGCCATAGCTTTAAGGCCCCCCCCCCCCCCCCCCCCCCCCCCCCCCCCCCCGCCCCCCCCCCCCCCCC
>JAODKL010000002.1:3280170-3291486 GCA_026780765.1 Petrocephalus schoutedeni
CTTTAAGGCCCCCCCCCCCCCCAGTCCCGTCCATCCATTTCCGGATTTTCTTAATTGCTAATTTGAGTTTATTATTTTTTATTATTATTATTTTAGCTCTTCCTGATGTCAACTTTAATTTGATTAATCTTTTAGGCCAACTCTCTCCAACATGTCAATAACGCAGACTCAAAACCAGAGGTGTAAAGTTCAGGTCCAGAAAGTAAATGTCCAGACAAGGTATTGTGTGTTTGGTATGTGAGTGTGCCCTGTAATGGCTGGCAGTTCCATGCCCTGTGGACATGACCTCTGGGATGGCCTCCAGACCCACCCCCCCGCGACCCTGAATTGGACAAGCAGTTACAGAAAATGGACGAATGGATGAATTAAACAATCAAATCACTTTCTTTCCCCCAGGCAGAAATCCTGGTGTGATTTTTGGCTGCAAACTTCTACTTGAGGTGCACAATAAAAACCTCTAGAAGGTGCAATTTTTCTTCTCAGAAAGACTGATTGTATTGCTTCCTAGAAATATTGCTCATATTGTTTATATCAGGCTAACTTTGTCTTCTCTGTCTCAGACACTGAAAAGCTAATATTTCTCCCCATCTTTTGATCTAGATGGCTATAATACAAGAGCTGCAGCAAAAATTTTGGGGGAATTTCAGATGGCACACAGTCATCTCAGGTGGATGTTTTATAATCTCCAATGGCAGACAATTGTAGACAGGACTAGCGTTAAGATTCATCTCACATATTTGGCTCTCCGTGGCACTGCCCCCGATAAGCAAGTCAGTCTCATCACACTTACCACCTGACTCCTCCACATCGCATTTACATGTGCAACAAGTGACAAGTCATTTTCCTACACAGCATGGCGGTTGTGCAGAGCCTGCCTCTTCTAGTGCCGCAAAGGGCTGCCTGACCAGCCTGATTCCTGGGTGCTGCCCTTCTGCACTTCATGCTCTTTCTTTGATGATATTCTGGAAATGCGCCTGTGAGCTCTGATTTTAATAAGGAAAAACTAGACACTTGCAAAATTACTCATATTCTGATATTAGCCGTATATAGGAACAGATTCTTTTGAACTCTGGATATTTTATTATGCAGAGAGGGAAAGAGAGAGACAGGAAGAGAGACAGCATTTTGTTCTTCTTCTTCTCAGATGGAAATTGAAAACGTCTTGCACATTACCAGTATATGCATTGTGACTTGATATCCAAAATGATAGACCTTTGTAAGTAAGTAAATCAAGAATGCGAGTGATTTAGTGTTTGTGTCAAGGAGATAGCAAGCATGCCCAAGAAACTTTACTTACGTTTCAGCTATTCAAATCCCTTTTATATGATCTTAGCTCCTATTAATTACTGTAGATGTTCAAAAAAAGAACGCAACAGCTACCCTATTCCTTGGCTTGGTTTCCAGGATCAGCATCACATTCTCAGCTGAATGTTAACAGGTAAAAGTAGCTGAGCCAAGAATCAGACGACGATAAAATGCAGAATGAAGAAATATTGAGGTCATATTATTGAATATGTGCCATGAAAGTATGCATATAAAACCGCAAGGAAGATGCATGCTGGGAATATTTCAGTATTTGGTCTCATAAATATTATTTACTGCATTTTATTATTGATCTTTTTTTGCCAAGATCTACAGCAGGAGCAGTTTTGCCAAAATCATCCAGGTACACATCTAAAGCATTTTGAGGTACAAGAGCAACTTCAGGCAATACTAGAATCTGCACCTTGCTGGATGTCCTGTCCATACCTTAGTATCCCAACAGGCACGGCACATACTTTCAGGATAACGTATATCAGCATTAACTCTCACCATACCTACCTCACACTAGTTTTCTCATAATAACAACCAGTTAGGCTTTGATCACTGTGTTTTAAAGATACAGGCCTTATACTTTTTTCTCTCTACTCTAAACCTTGTTCATATTGACCGGCTAAACAAAGAGGTTGGCAAGATGTTAATAAAACATACAAGTTTCCAAATTGCTTTGGCATTTGCCATGCTCTGGCATCTAAAAACCTAATCAGCACTCTCATTACCTAATCACTTAAAAATCCATTATGGCACCCATCACTGTGACACCATCCAACACAGAAAAAACACAACAAAAATGGCATGACAATAAAAACAAAATATAAAATGAATACTTGATAAACAGCCCCCCATTTATTTTCCATGAGTAAAAACAAGAAACATGATCATACTTTTCGAACTTAACCAAAGCCACCAACATATTTGTTTTTCTATAGTTTTTCTGTACATCAGGAAAGATTTCTGGAATATGCAAGCTGACTATATTTACAGTAGGTCCCATTATGACATATGTGTTACAAATCTGCTTGGTAACTAATAACACTATTAACCATTAATGGAGCTGAAAAGATGTTACCACCCCCTGACACATACACATTACAGATACCATAATGAGCCGTGCTGACAAACCGCACACCATTCTAACAGCCGTGTATAGAAAGGGCTCCATCCATCACAGAACTAGTCTTTATCTGAGAAACTACATTAGGAGTTTGCTATTCTTACCAGCTAATCCGGCAAAGCTCTGATCTGATTAGCAAAGAGAAACAGATTGGACTTGCAAACCATTACCTTCATATACTATTGCGAGATTATACTGGCTCACCAATCATAAAGATACAGGACACACACAGAATCACTATCATGTACTATATGTCCATAGACACAGACTATTATTATTACCATATTATTTTTACTACTGACTTCTTAGGATTACACTGAAGCATGGAGCCACAGCTTGCTCATAGCCAAATGTCAGATGGTAAGTAGGCACAATCACGAAATCCACATGTTTACTTCCAGGCTACAATTCTGTACAATTCTCTTTGATCAGAATACAATAAAACTGACAAAGTTAAGCAATGTTTTATTCATGCAGAATACTTGGTGGTATGCCGCGGTATCCGTAAGGTTGCCAGTTTGAATCCCATGGTCACACAGCAATTATATCACTGTTGGAAACATGTGAAACCCAAAGTATTCCTATATACCAATACAAATGGCTGCTACAGGCATCATTATTAATATAATTCAATACAAACTAAAGCACAACTAAAACACAATAAAGTTCTACATAAAGATAATGTTACACAGAAAAGATAAATGCCTTAAGACCTGCCACTGTACTGAAGAAGCCACTATATTTATTCAAAGTAATGACAATATTGCGAAAGTAATGACAATATCGCAAACTTCTCAACACTTCCATACAGCAAAAAGGTGGTTAAGCAGCTTGAGAGCGAGCAAACGACGTTGGTTATCTTGGTATGCTGGAGATGGAAGTGAGCTTTGGAGATCACGAGGAAGCAGAAGCCAATGACCCTACAGATTTATGATGCGGCAAACGCAGAAAAACATGTAGTTTGTATGCCTGTCTCCTAGTCTTGTCCAGAAGTGTACCACCTAGATATACCAGCTGCCACCATGTGGCCTCAGGGTCCTAAAGACCTCCATCTGTTACCCACCTCCTGTCCTTCAGAACTAGTGGAATGTTAATCTCAGACACAAAGCAGCTTCCATCCTAAAGCACCTCATAGATATGGCAACCCAAAATGAGAAACTCACTTCTTAGCCTCTTGTGCCATTTCGCTGCCTTTATCCTCTCTGAACAAGCCAATTTTTTAGTGGCATAAACATAAGCAAATTTAAAAGATAATTGAGGAAATCTATTTGTAAACATGTATAAAATATCCAGCATTTCATTTGAAAACTTCTGAGATCAGGGTAAGCTCTCGAGGCCCGAACATATATCAGAAATAGCCATTAAAGCCTTTCATCTTGGCTTAAACCCCACGCATTATGCAGGGAATCTTCATCTCACCCTGTGGATTTGTCTGTGAATACTAGTTTTCACATTTGCATTAAATTCTAAATCTGGAGATCCTATTTCTAAAAAAAAAAAAATGCTCTTGATTTTAATGACGTTTTTACCCTGCCGGTAGATTAACGCCCAATCCTGAGCAGGAGCTACGGTGCAGGGAGCCGGAAACCACAGCGGTCGCAAATAATGGTGGCGAAGCAGCGGGCCTGACAGACGGCTCCATCCCGTGGGGCTGATGTATGCAGAAGCTGGCAGTACAGGTGAAAGCGACAGGCGCCGTCGGCCCCGAAAGGTTTGTGTGCCTCAGGTCTTTTAACAACCATGGCTGCGTTTCCCAAAAACCTTCATAGTGCTACGATCATTGTAACTTCAGACAGAGAGATTTCAACACACCGGTAGCACGCGTGCGTCTGCCCTAGATACACAAGTCACATCCAAACGGTGTAATATACAAGACGTTCGCTAACTGGCAAGACGTCTATGCGAGGTCATGCGTATTAAGCGACTTTAAAAACATGGGGCGGGAGGATGACAAACAAGTCGTAATTGCTGCAGATCCAACCCTGACCTTGCATAGATGTCTTGCCAATTAGCAAGCGACGTGAGTATTGCATCGCTTAGATATAACTTCTGTACGTTGGGCAGGCGCTGGACAGATGTGTGCGCGCGATGTGGTTATGATGACAGATTCGGTCTCTAGGCTATGCCCCTGATGTCACAAAATCCTAGCAACACTCCTTGTAGCTAGGGAGGAAGGCGCACTACAGGTGGGACCAGGTCCTCTTCTCCGCTGAGACCTCGGAGGTTAAGTGTCCCTGATTCTCTCCTCGTGACGTGGCCAAGGAAATCGTTCCGCGCCCTTTTTAAAGTTTGACCGTGCAATTGCGCTCGAGTCGCCGTGGCTGCTTAAAAGCCCCACAGCAGAATAAATAGGCTGCCGTTTCTGGGGGACGGGGCGGGTGGGAAAAAAAAGACTGAAAAAGGTCACCGCGCTAGAAAGGAGTATATACTCACCGGCCTCGGCTCGCCACTTTCCCGAAGAAGCCCGAGATTTGGATCCTGGCTCCCCGCGTCTACTGGGCCTCACGTCCGTCTCTGTGGGGGGGGGGGGCGCGCAGAAGTGGCACGAGAGGCATCCTGTCCACAGAAGGATCAGAATCCCACTTCATGTCGTGGTGCCCTGGCCTCATCTAAACATAATGAGTCAGTCTCCCTTCCATTTACCAGGGAATCTTGGCATGAGCAAGCACCCCTCTTTACGTAGTCTCAGCTTCCTGTTAACTGCAGTCCTTGTTATAATACAAGTCAACTGGGGGCCCCAAAAAAGACATTTCTAGGTATCTGAATCATTTTGTATACATATTAAATCGACTGAACTGAATAGTGTGTCCTCTTTATTAATCTGCACTGTGGGTATCACTGTTGGTTCACACCTGCCGGATTTCAGGGTGTGTGTGGAGGCCACTGTGAGGTGCTGGAGTTTCCACTAGGCATGCCAGCTTCCTTCCACTGCCCAGAGACCCCAATTCACTAATTGTCTCTGAATTGCCCAGAGAGTGTGGATGTAAGAACCCTGTGATGAACTAGCGTCCCATTCAGTGTGCACCCCAGCTCTGTGTCCTGTGCTGCCTGGGATAGGCTCCAGCCCCGCCACCCCCCCACCAGGATGATGTTATTAATAAGCAGCAGATGGATGGATGGACGGAATATCCTTAAGATGAGAAAATGTCGAGTACAGCAGACTGAGAGAAGCTAATTCAGCATTTCAAAAGCCTCCTAAATAATAATCCCGAAGACGCGGCTTCTTTGAGGACGGGCAAAACGCAAGCTGTTCTGACCCGCCATGCGGCAAAAAAAGCTGACATGTCTAATCGGTTTCATGGAGTGGAAGGAGACGTGATGGTCCTACAATCAGCACAAAAAAGTGCAAAGACAAATGGGGTGGGGGGGGGCTGTCTTTACACACTGCGACCCAAACTGCCTAGGCGCCGCCAAACCTCGCATGAGAAACGTCACTCAAGAGTTTGCGAGACGTTACGCAAAACCAGAAATCTCCGAGAAGTCTGTCGGATGAACACTTCCGCGGACTCATTTTGCCTTTCGGAACGTCCACCGATTTAATTGGACTTGCGGGAGAAGGTGACAGATTTTTCCCCTCGCAGTCTTCGCCGGTACAGAGGGAGGCAGCGTCCCTGAAATCTGCTGGCGACAGTGACCAGGGCCCTAGTCAGGAGGCCCGCTGGCAGCAGCAGGTGCTCGCAGTTATAGCCACTGCGTGCTCCAAGGGACCTCTGGCCCGTCTCTGTACGCACCACCTGTCCCTCCGTCCACAGATCTGCCAGGCACGCAACCGCCGGAGCTGCCAGGCGCCGGCCTGCCTCCTCAGTCTCCCCCAGCCCCCACGTGAAAAACGCGAGTCAGCCGACTCCTTCTCCCCTCACTGGGCTGAGCCACGCCCGCTGTATGTACTTTGAACACTCTCCATTTGTTTCTCTCTTCGTACGCCGAGCGGAAGTCGCGAGAAGGGACTGTGGAGGAGGCGGGGCTTGGCGCGCAGGCTGGGCGTGGCCAGGCGTCTGTGCGCGTGGGCGACATCAGCACCATATGCTCTCTTGTTCCACAGCACGGCGGTAACATGACCCGGAACAAAAAAGGTCAGGTGGCAGAGGTGAGCCGGCATGTGCCAGCCAACAGGAGCCAGCCGACTCGGGCCGCACGGCGACCATTAAAATCATATTAAAACCTGGCGGCCATCAGAAAACTTGGAAGGCCCCTCACATTAAATGCTGGCCACATTTTAACCGAAGCTGGCTCCCCGCCGGCGATTATGGGTCTCAGGGCGTCCAAATCATTCACATTGTTCATTCTGATCCGTCTCCTCAGCAGACGGGGCTGCTCTCGGTGCGCTGAGGACGCACGGAGCCACATTGCCATGCTGTGATTCGGAGATGACTGTGAAGCTGATGTACGAAGCTGAGTTTGTTTGTTTCACGAGGGATAGAGAGGGGGTTAGAGGACGGTGTCCTGCTGAGTGACAGCCATGTCTTTGCGGTCTCGCCAGCCCTTTCCTCACACCCGGCACGGGGTTCTGTAGCATCACTAGAGCTGAACAAAACCGGAGAACTCGACTGAAAGGGGCACAAATAAGTAAATAAGTGACCACGGGGGCCGTGAGAGGAGGGTTTCTCTGCCCTGCAGAAATCCCATATTACTCTCATACCCAAACCCCATGTCGCCATCAGAACAGCATGAGGAGGCCAGGCTGGGAACGTCGGGCTCCAAAAGAACACGAGGCGGAGTGTATGGAACTGTACGACCCGGGAGTATTACCTGCGGTTACGCTCGGTAAATAGAAAATGTTGGGAAAATGTCACCGCGCCGATGACATTCCTCTGGCCGCGTGCCAAGGCTGCAGTAAACAAGGTCTAGCATATAAAGCAGTCTCTGCGTGGCACTCCTGTGCTCAGAACTGAAGCAAAGAAGCAGTACAGAAGAAAGGAGTGTCTTCATTGGAGAAGGACCCCTACCACGTCTGATCACCAGCCTTATACGCGCTGTCCTGGTGGGGGGGGGGGGTTGAGACGCCTATTAGGGTCATTCCCTCAATGTGAAAACAATCCTGAGATCTTACCTAAAACACCTGCAATTGCAAGAGGCATCATTTTTGACACATTAAACAAACTCCGCAGTCAACTGAAAGCTAACCCTTTTGCCCGGGCTACTTGTGGAAGCTGTTAGGAATGTCCACATATAAAGGACGGGCGGCCCCCCAGGATTACAGCAGAAACTATCAACGAAAGCGTAGTAAAGCCCTCAAAGCTATGAATCAGAGGGTGCAGAGAGAATGAGCGGCATTAAAAATCGATAACCCTTGATTGACTAGCTGCAAAAAACGTCTCTGAAGTTAAAGGAGGGGTCTCAGGACACCTCTGTTTTGGGTTTCCCTGTCTACACTGTCAAGAGAGGTACAGGCTGGATGCATCAGCTGGACATGGCCTATGCGATATCTGCTCCCGTCTCTCAGGCTTCGACCTGAACGGCCCGTCTGTCTCCTCTGCAGCGGTTCGCCTGTGGGCCCAGGACGGCATAGCAAAGCACCCGGCAGAACTCGCTGACCCGTGGCAACCCAAAGCAGGGGCACTGGCCCCAGCTGAAAGAAAGCTAATTGGCCCACAGAGTGCCCTCTCCCCTGTCACTCACTCATTCAAAACACATCATTGGCCAATGATAAGCTGGCCCCTCTGAATGACTAATGACCCCCTTTATCCTTCCCACATTGAAAAATACCAGAATTGCACCTGTCCCCAGGTGCATGGTCAGCTGATTGGTAGGACTGTCATGTGACAATGCAGAACCAAGCAAGGGTTACCTAAACGAACACAGAGCACAGACACACATAGACATATAAACACTGCATAGACCTGACAAATACACATGTTCATATGCACGTCACACAAGCTGTACACATTAACACATTACAAACATCGCATACACTTTATACACCCCTAAAAGGGCTATAGACACATTGCACATGCACACAGACAGAAGCACACACAGATTCAGTATCAGATGCATTTCTTCTGGCATAAACTGTGAGCCCAGCCCAAGACTGGCAACAGAGCAGATATCGGTCCTAAAAATCTCAGTTCACTGCACTGACTGCATGATCCACATCCTGTTCACCATCAGGTCACTATAATATATAATATAATGCATTCAGGCACTGAAGCCGCAGTTTATACCTTACCCTAGCTAATATGTATATTCCCACTCCCCGAGCCACAGGAATCCACATTAATTCAGTAACAGTCGAAATCATCACGGAGATATTCCCTGAGGACTGGCTTCGGAAGAGTCCTTTCCCACCCACCAGCTATGCATAGATCTAGAAAGTTCTCGGGTTAACTGCAGCAGGAAATCCCAGAAAACAAAACAGTGAGCAGAGCGCAATCTGCGACTAGGAGCCCACGCCCCCAGAACCACGGTAAGATAATGTTGTGTCTGGAGTTGCCCACGTCACACATGCACACACACATGCAGGTCCGCGGGGCCGCATGGACGAGGCCCACTGCCCCAGGGGAGTCTGGGAAGGCTGGCACTGAGCCGCGGTTGTTCGTTCCTCTGGCTGCCAGCTCTGGTGGCTCCGCGATAACCGCACAGCAGGACGGAGAATAAGGGTGTGCCGAGATCCCCACTGGACCACTCAGGATGCCCCGCCTCTCCTGCCCCCCCATAAGGCCGCCACATCCCCCGATTCCCACCCCCCTTAACCCTTACGTCGCATTAAGATTTACATGCCCACCGTTTAAACCTTGGGGTCTGACGGACCCCAAATGCGATGTGAGGGTTAAGGCAGCCTCATCCCTGCGCTGCTCCGCCCTCCCCCTCAGCGTAACTGTCTGCTCCATCCCAAATCCTCGGCCGCCCAAGACGCTGCCTTTGGGCGTGAGGCTGCCTCCCGACCCGCGGCGCCGAGCGCGGAGACGCCACGCGCCCCTCGATAGAAGCCGCCGCCGTCCAATCCCGAAGCGCCGTTTGTCATCAGGCGTGGAGAGAACACAAAAAAGGGGAATTGGAACTGCAGTGCGCGTTGGGCTCATTTGGAAACTGAGTATCATATCAGTCCTAAAATAAAAGCAAAATAAAGGCTCATAGTTTCAAGGAGGGTAACTTCAATCCACCACAGTGATGAGGCTGACGGACTGCTGCTGATTACCAGTTAGCGGTGAGGCTAAGGAGACAGAATTAATGACCAGTTAGCGGTAACAGTGCCGCTGACTGATGGAGGGATCCTGGACCAGTAGGGCTCGAGCACCGGCACTGATCTGCAGCCAGACTAGCAGCGAGGCAGAAGGTCAGCAGGTCGTGGAGGCAGATTCTGGAGACACTCGCTCAGGAGAGACTGGAGAGCGAGCCTCTCCATCAAGCCGGCTCCATTTCTGCTCCACATCCGGTCCTATTCCGAGGCAAAGCTGATTTACCGGCCCGGCCTCCCCCCCCACCGCGTCTTCTCTGCCTGCCCCAATCCGCAGCTCTCCACCCTGCGCACTTTCACAGGCTGCTGCTGTCCCAACATCCGGCCCGCCCACTCTGGCTGGGGCCCCAGGTGGCCAGCCAGAGGGGTGATCATCGGCACACACCCAACTCGTCACACAGCACAGGCTATAAGGCACATCAAACTTTCAGCGAAATGCAGCGCAAAGGCTTTTATTCCTATAAACTGATTCCCAGGGATGCACTGGGCTGCGCTGACCTCTCTGGGTGGGAAGGCAACAAAGCCTGGCCCACAAACCCAAAACAAAACAGGTTACAGTAATGCAATAACCGCGAGGAACGAGAACTCATTAAGTTGTGAGAAATTCCCACAACACTTCATTAAACTTCATATTTGCCTAAAACACAACCGAATGTTGGGGCAGAGGCAGAGTGCAAGGTGATCCCTCACAATATCCATCCTCCTTAAGCAGCCCTGGCTACGGCTCTGAGAAGCTGCTCATGAAAGAGAATTTCGCGGTGGAAACTGGATGGCATTTAATGACCCCGTATAACCGAGCCTTTATTCCCGTGTTCCTCCGTATATCCACACCAATTTATCACGGAGATAAAGCAAGGGGCTAATGGCATCTCGGCTGATGTACCGAAAGCATTCCGCTCATTTTTCAGCATAAAGAGTCTGAGAGAGAGAGAGTCCCCAGATATGTATATCGCAAGCAATATAGCTCCAGCCCTTTGTACAACAGAGATAAGCTTGAATATCGATGAAAAAACAAAAACAACAACAATAACCAGCTTTGAATATTTATATGCAATGCAATAAAACCCATTAAAAATTAATTCATTAGCCGAAGTAACATCGCTAAATTTTTCGCAAATTAATTTCTTTATCAAATTGCTCTTAAGTTGCCTTTGAGTCCCCAAGCAACCTCTATTCTGTCTCTGAGCTCATGATTGGCTGCCAGTCTATCCCGGAGGTCAAGATTGATTGGTAGCCTGTCTCTGGGCTAGTGATTGGTGTCCAGTCAGGCTCTAGCCATCCGATTGGTCTGTCATCAATATCTAAGCCCGTTCTCAAGAGAAGTTCATTGATCAGGGAGGCGCTGCTGCAGCCTTGCAAGCTGTGCACAAGGAGCAAATTCAATTGTGTGTATGGATTTTTTTTTCTGTGTGGTTCCGCATCAAGTAATTGGAAGTAAAGTAATTGGAAGTTGGTTATTTGCGTGGGAGTCAATACAGCTCCAAGGTCTTAACCAAGTTCCCTGCAGTGGTTTTCCTCCGCGCCCATCCCACTAGAACTTTTCCCACAGTTTCATGACTGTTTTTTTTAAACATGATTCTGAAACAATGATGTTGGGAGGGAATATAAAGCAAGAGGGTCAGTTTGTCATTCAGTCTGGGGCAACAATCCCTCCTCTGCAGAGCTGCTGCGGCAGCAGAGACAGGAGGTCATCCAGGTCCCCGCCCCT
>JAODKL010000002.1:3319656-3338572 GCA_026780765.1 Petrocephalus schoutedeni
ACATGGGTCATTTTGCAACAGTGATCAGGATGCTGAACTGTGAACCTGAGGAACATGGCTCACTGTGGAACAGTGTATACTGTATACTGGAAACGTGCATTTTAACTGTTCTGTTTGTAATGAAGTGAGTCTCCACCAAGTGTCATGCTGAAAAACTGACCGAAATTGACATTGCTGCAGCCAAAAAGGGCCAGTAAATTCATTCAGACTTGCAGGAAATTGAGACAATCCACCGTGAGATTCGAACAAGAGTTAACAGAAAAGCAACATTTTGTTTTTGAAGACATACGGACTGAAATCGCACTAGGAAGGCGTTGCAGAAACACTCGCACCCTGAGATCTCAGCATGCAGTCCTCAAATCTCTCCCCGTGCCACAAACACACACTCTGTCAGGGGGAAAAGCAAGAGAAAAAAACTGACAACTGTTCCTCTTTTAAACATTTAAGACCAGCCTTCCAGAATAAGAAGCTGTATGTTCTCACAGGGACTGAGGTCTGCAATTGAGATTCTATTCCCTATAATGCAGAAGGATCCCACTTCTAACAGGAAGAAGCCAGGTCTGATTGTGACATGCTTTAAGCTTTACAATACAAGTCCACTGCTAACAGAGCAGTTGACCTGGCAGGGGGTAGGATACCACTTTCAGAGCCTGACAGAGCACCAGAAGGCATGTTGCTTTTGGTGTTCTCAATAAAATCCTCTTGTAATAAATTAGTTAAATGAAACTGTTAACTATGTAAAGTCACTATGCTGAGTCATTCACAAAGCAAATGAAATACTACCCCTTTAGTCAAAGTGAGTGTCTTTGATCACTACATCACTGGTCAGAATCAGCTTCATTAGCCACGGGGCCGCCTCATTGTACAGCTATCTCATCAGTTATGCGCTACCTAATTGGATGGTTTCTACCTCATCAGGTAGGAGCTGCCTCATTGGACAGTTTCTAGCTCACCAGTTAGGCGATACCACATTGGGCAGTTTCTGCCTCATCACTTAGACGCTACCTCATTGTTCAACTGGCACTTCGGGGCGGCCACTTCTCACCCTTAATGTTTTCTATTGCAGTTGGCGGCTTTTCAAAGTATGAAGCCGTTCTTCCCCAGCAGCAGTACGGAGGCCCACCATGTTTCTTGGTCTGTTTCAAGCAAAGACAAGCGAAAAGGCCTGAGGCTCTCACTAATGAGCTTACTATCAGGGGAACCAGTTTATCTCTCCACAGCAGAAAGCAAACAAAATTAAATATTCAAATCCATGTGTATTTATTTGCTTTATTGACGTGCTTCCTCCTCAATATCAGGCCCCCTGACTACCTTAGCTAGGCCCCTGCCCACTCAAAAGGACAGTAATTAGATGGGCACCATGCCCACACCACCAATGAACAAGAGGAATACATTGAATTAAATTCACTTGTTCAGCTTCCTTGCTAATTCACGCACACTCACAATCAGAAACAGACTCACAATCGCACACATATAACAGAACCATGCCCTTTATGCCATCTGCACAAGTATGGGTACATTGGAATTCTCAATCTTGCATGCCCCATGTTGCTTTCCTTTGAAATAAAAACACACATACATACAGCTCAGAAAGAAGCCTGAGGGTGGGGCGATGCCATTTATCAGCCCCCAGGGAGCATTTTAGGGTGCTCAGGGCCCTGTGCAAGGGCCCAACAATGAAATCACACTGTCATCCATGGGATTTGAACAGACGACCTTCTGACCACACGCACAGGGGGAAAGCCTGCCTGCTGAGCTATACATTGCCTCCCACAAACTCCCATACAGACACATACATATAGACACAAACTTATGGTAAATGCACTCGCCCAATTCTATCACTCAATGGTACGGTCACTGTACTTCCACATGTGACCTTCTGTCATAGAAAGCGAGTGGATACAGTGCCTGTGTTCTACTGACTGTACACCTTTTTTCTATAGCTTTCAACTCAGTTTTTTGTCAACTCGGGTTTTTGTCAAGTCCACTAATAAGTTACTTTCAATTTAATCTTAAGAACATTAATATCTTGTCATTTATTTTAATTACCCTCTCACTTCTTTTTAATCTGTTGCTCATTGCATTACACTTCTTTACATTTTTATTATTTCTTCTTTATTATTTCTTCTTATTTCTTGTAAGCACATTTTCAGTTTTTTTTTATATGTATTTTGTATTTTACTATGGTATTCATGTTATTTATATATTTTACTATGCAACTATGTATATAGTATTTGTTAATCACTTCTTTCTAAACTGGAAAGCAAACTGGGTCAACTCCTGTTGTTTTTAAATGTGACCTGACCCCTCTGAGCAGATCCCAGTCATGTATCCATGTTTGAACACCCCCCAACCCCTGAAATGTGTTTGCTCCTGGCAGTAAAACTACAGGTTTGAAACCCCCCCCTCCGTCTGGCAGACCCCTCCCACTCGCCCGAGCAGACATACAGTATGTACCAGGCTGATCCTGTCACACGCTGCCACCAACCCTATGGCTGCTGGTATGATCACTGACACCAGCCGGAAGACGGGGACAGCAAGAGGTAGTGAACGAGGAAGAAAGGCAGGGAGCTGTCAGGTGAGGACATCAGGCTGTCGACCCGCAGCCCGGAGAGAAGGGCAGCGCGCTGCCAGGCCCGGGATTCTGGTTTTAGGCATCACCCCACATAAGAGAAGCATCTGTTGCCATTTCGCACCTAAGAGAGCCCAACTAAAACCACGCTAAGGGCTCAAACACTCCCTCTTCTCCCCAGATATCCTTGAGGGAAGAGATGAGAGCGAGTTTTCAGGGGGAGCCGTGGCCCTGCATATAGTTAATTCTGCCAGGAGTCTGGGGGCAGACTGGCAGGCACATGCTTGGTGACCGCACACTCCGGGGGGGGTAGAGACACCACAGCTAGAAAGCATTCCCCCGCTCTTGTTCATTTAACTAGGGCTGTGGAGCATGTGGCAGTGGGCGTTTTCCCTGTACATCAACTCCAAATTGCTTTCGTTAAGTTATAATTAGCGCTTGATCCAAGTTCACCTGCTGCTCCAGATGCATACATAAATGTTATTTACTTTTCAATTTGTACATGAACGACACTGTTATGAGGGCTTTTAAAACTAACAAATGTAATTTAAGTCTTAGCCCTTCAAAGCTCTTCATTAACTAGTTTCAGCCCTCAAAAAAAAAATGGCAGTCTAGTAATCTTAAAATTGCTGGCCAGTGCTGGTCTTCGAAATCCAGCGTGCGGCAGGTGATGAGGCAGAGGATTGTGGGTCAGCTGGCTGCTTCTGTCTGACAGAAGCGTTGCTCACTTTTGACAGTGGTCAGGGGTGAGAGGCCAGTCACCCAGGCCTGGCTACTGCAAAGTGCTTCCTCATACTGCTTTGTGCTGTCCAAGTTGAGTGTTTATCCAATTTACCACCCAGGGTAAGGGCCAGATGCCAGGAAGTCACATAGTGCATCCTATCTGGGTCAAGCATCTTCTGTTTCATTCTTTAATGTATAATATCTAGCTGTGAAGTAGAAAATCTGCAAATTACCCTGTAAAGGGTCAAAGTTAACCTGGAGACTATCCCAGCAAATGGGCACTGATCAGTGCCAGACTATCCCATCACGGGACACACACTCACACTCTGTGGGCAATTTAGAGATGCTGATTCACCTAGCCACATGTTTTTGGTTTGGCTTGCTACCCATTGTAGCAACCTTGTTACCCAAACAACTCATCGTAAATAAAAGCTCAAAATAAAAATAAAATATAGCAATAATACATATGACATCCATCCAACTTAATTTTCTTTTACACTATGCAAAAGCCTTTTTATGCCAGTAACATGCACCGAGCAACAGGTGTTATAATGCTATCACCACAAGGACCTCAAAGACAAAAAAGACCATTGAATGAACTTTAGTGATTTTTCCTCAGAGTGACTGATGTGAGACCCGGACCGGCCCGTCTGGGATGCAGCAGACGGCATGCCTCCAGCTACTTTTCACTCACACAGGTCCCTGCCTCCCAGCACCACGCTATCCAAGCCCTCCTCTCTGAGATCAATCCCTGCATCTTACTCATAGAGATCCCTCCATTCATCAATGACTGTTTCCTCGGGGCATGTGACACCCACTCCTGCACAGGCACAATACACAGCAGGACCATATTTTTCACTATACATAAACAAATTTAATGTAAATGCAAAAGTAAACATCTGTGAATCTATAGCATCAGTCTTAAGTTCTAACATACGAGATCCACTGTGGTATTCAGTTGTTTCCAGCTATCAACCCACACAACACATTAGAGGATTTATCTCTGTATACAATGAAACTATGAGCTGATGTCACACATGCCGGATGCTGAGCCCCAGACCATTGTCTCTATTCCCTGATTAGCATGCAAAATCTCTTGGGAACCATTAGCAAAACTATGTGTGTCGACCACAAATAACTGGGTTGCTAATTTACTATAGCCCAAAACCACTGGCTGAACATTAATTGTATTCTTAGGTGAGAGCAGGGAAGTCAGAAAAGAAAAACTTATTACACTTCTTTTTGCAATTTGTAAGGTCGTTTTAAGTGGACAGGACATCAGATAAGACCTTTATGTATGGCTCTTGTCTTGCCAAGTCAATTTATTTTCAGCCTCATTGTCCTTTGTTGTATCCCCATCTTGGAAAAATGCCTGGTAAAGAGACAGTTAAACTGGATTTTTTTTAATTCTTTGTGAACACATGCATAAATCAAACTGGTTATACCTTTACACTTTTTAGAACTTAGTAACTGGAAATTCTCAAGCCTACAGAACTCCAGTTCCAAAAAGGATCTGATTCTGCAGTCCATTTGCTCTATCATACTCTTCGTGATAGGGGTAAGAAGTCTTGCCAAATGACATTCATTAAACGCCTAAGCTTTGGCTTATTCATGAGCCTTCTTGAAGGATGGGTTCTGCCTTAAGAAAGTATGGGCACTCAAGCCTTCTGGTATATGGTGAAAAAAGGCTTGCTACGCAGTCACTAAAGCGCTCCTATGCAAATGGTCTCTGAGATGGTAGAAGCACGTGGATGTTTCAGAAGAGAGATCAGAGGTTAAAACTGTCCAGGCACCTCCATGTTATGTGGATAATGAACCTCCCATTCCATCTTCTAACCGCCATGTCATGTGGATAAAGAACCTCCCATTCAATCTTCTAGCTCCCATGTCACATGGATAATGAACCTCCCATTCCATCTTCTAGCCCTCATTTCATGTGGATAATGAACCTCCCATTCCATCTTCTAGCCCCCATGTCACATGGATAATGAACCTCCCATTCCATCTTCCAGCCCTCATGTTATGTGGATAATGAATTTCCCATTCCATCTTCTAGCCCCCATGTCACATGGATAATGAACCTCCCATTCCATCTTCTAGCCCCTATGTCACATGGATAATGAACCTCCCATTCCATCTTCTAGCCCCCATGTCATGTGGATAATGAACCTCCCATTCCATCTTCTAGCCCCCATGTCACGTGGATAATGAACCTCCCATTCTGTTATGTGCATGTGATCTCCATCTCCAAAGATGTGAATTTTACTCTTTTATGGGAAGTTAATTTTGTGCAGGATTTATAAATACTTCTGTCACACAGCTATTGTCTAGTCAGACACCAAAATAAAGTGTGGAAAACTTGCATGGATGACAAAGAGAGCACCACATCTTATTATAAAAAGTAACAACTGCCGTCATCCAAATGTTAGAAGTGATCACAGTTCTGTTTTCAGATTCCATCAGGCAACTTCATCTAACCTCTGACCTGCTGCCAGGTTCTGCTTCTTTGGACCTTAAGATCACAGCTCATCTAGTCTTGTCTGCCATTTCATCCATTGTGCCACTAAATCATGTCTAAGACCAACTAATGGACAGCTGGCTGATTCCTGACCCATATAGATACCTTTCTAAGACAAGAGAAGCTTACAGCATGTGAATGTATGCAGGGGATTATACGTGCAGTCTGGTTTGTTTGACTTCCTTGGTTATGCCTACTGTGCGTGCAGGCCTGTGAGTAGACCTGCTGGTGTGCACATCCCTGAAGGCACTGTCCCGTTCTCATCAAAGGCTTTCAACAGAGAGATGGCGTCAGCATTATCTTCGGCACATTCCACCGCATTTCGGTCTCCTTGATGCATTAAAGAAGCACCAGCACATCTCGACTTGGATGCCTTCAGCTGCATGTCAAATGCGCAGCAAATGCATTGTCCTTGAACTAGGCTTGGGAATACTCACATTAAGCAGACACTGCATTGTACTGTATCACCATTTTGTTCCTGTCATTTGTTTCCCCAATAAACAAAAAATAACCTCTTATTAATGACTCCCCCTGACAACAACGGAGTCCATATGGATTCAGAACTGCTACACAACGGTGTTTCATGATTGAAATTCACCCATCTTTAATATGCACTAGTCTCGATGCTAACAGAAGCGGAATTTTAAGCAGGTGACACTGAGACTTAATTGGTGAGTAATCGCTCTTAACGAGCCCTCTCTGATTATGTGCTCCAGTGACTTATTCCAGCACATCAATCAGAAATCTGACCACTAATTACACATCTACATGACAAGAATTTATGCATGAGTAATTACTTGGTAATTATTCATAAACAGACAATGCAAGTGAAGTGGCACACTAATACATTTAACTGCATACTGAACTGGGATATTAATAAATAAATAAAAAACTAATCACTGACAAAACATTGCTTTGCTAAAACTTTAATCCGGAGCGACTTACACCATTAAGTCATACACTTTAGTCATTTATAAAGCTTAATTAGCGCTTCACACCACAACATTACTTAAATGGTTGCACCCCAAAATGTCAAAAGATATATAAATAACCCAGTGTTATTTTCCCTTGTTTTTTTCTCAGACTCTCTCACCACTTACTGGTCCTGACAATGCAATGAGACAATGCAATTCTTTGTGATTTTTCCTAGTCATATAAGGCTTAATACAACTATATCTTCTGAGGTATGTTGGTACTGTTTTTTTTTATAAATATATTACAAGAAAAACTGTACAAGAAAATAGTACGCTTATTATTGGCTAATAAAAATATTAGTCAAAAACATCCTCCGAAACTGAAATTGGATTTAACCTACACGATGTTAATTCTTAATTGCTAAAACCACATTTCATGTGAACATTAAGTGTCAAAATAGAAAAAGATTCATTAGCAGCATGGCATCCCTGCTGCTTGAGCATTTCCGCTCTGATACTCCATGGATTCTATGGTGCACAGCAATAACCTGCAAGGACACTGTGTGGGAACACCACAAAGGACAATTTTTATGTCAGCATTTAACCTGCCCCTACTGAGCAGTCATGTTAGTTATAAAGTCGGTGTCGGCTGCCACGCCTGGAAGTGATCAGTGCCGTTACAATATACAGTACTCCACTCCATGTGTGGGCTGTGCGTTTAGCGACGGTCAGGGGCAGGGGATGCATATTTTCAACCCATTTGGCATTAGACAAGCGCATTACTATCAAACCTCCCATACTTAAAATCTATCATCAGGTTCAGGCAGACAAAAAAAAAAGCGAAAAACAATAATGAAGCACGAACAAGCTCTTCTAAACGAAGTGCACGTGCCTCACTGCATGCACCCAAGGACAGAAGACTGACGAAACTAAAGAAGTCAGAGTTCCTGGAGGTAAGAGTGAGGTTAGATTATTAGCTCTTACGACGGAGAGAGACCACTTACTGCAGTGACTTCAAAAGCTCTCCTTCAGTACTTCTGGCCATTCCGCACATTTCTCACATTTCAACTCCAGCATGCCTGATTCACCTAATTGCAGCTTAAAAATTAGCTAAACATACTGTGTTGTGGAGCAGAACAAATATATGGTGCGTCTGGGGGTAAATCATAGGGTGCGTTGCGAACCATAGTCTAACCTAAACATGTGACTCCACTCCTAACCGTGGAGAAAGGAAGAGATATATCACAGGTACAGGAGATACCTGTCCTTTCACGCCATCCAGCTCCTCAGGAAAGCAATCTCAAGTTATTAAGAATGTGTGATCCTTTCTATAATCACATCCACACACAGCGTGTCTCGAAAGCGTCGCCTTTTTGCGTCATTTAGGGAGTGGGCGAGTCGGAGGGCTGCAGTAAAATGACACTCCCCAGGCTCTGATAGGCCGCGGCCAGGCAGGCTCTCTCCGCTTGCAGGGGTGGGCCGGGTCTGAACATTGAGCTGAACAGGTGGAGGCTTCAGTGAGTCAAAGGGTTGGGCTGGGAGCAGGGACAGTGAAGTGGAATGGACGAGGGAAGCAGGTGAGAGCCCACGTCCCAGTTTCACTGCCTCATTTACAGTATATGTACTGTAGCAATCAAGGAGTGGAGGATAAGTACTGATCCAGATCTCCCCCTCGGAGCACTTACTCAAAACTCCTTCCCCTGTCTGAGGAACGTGACCATCATACCTGCCTCTCCCATCACTTCACCACCATCTCCTGAACTGGATTTACAGGTGACACTTCAAGTCCCAAAATTAGCTTTACACCCCGTTCCCCACAAAGCCACCAGTGTTCCCACGGTAACAACAGCCTCATTGTGGGCTTCTTAACACACAAGCCCAGGTCGGCAATAAAACTGCACTGGCACTAAAATCCAAAAAATTCTTTCCCTTCATATATTTCTCCCACCTTGAGGGGAGGAGGAGGGTTCGAGGTTCATCTACTACTACAGCAATCTGTAACGCTGGCTTTTATAATTGCATAACATTGTTTGCTTTTTCATCTATTAATAATGTTCTTACTTAAAGAGTAATCTTTTTATGTTTGCATTGTTTTTGCATTGTTGTTCTCTGATGTAATGCATTGTGGTGAGAATGTTGGGCAGGGCCTTCATTTAAAAATAAAACTGAAATGAATTCAGAAGAACAGAGATCATAAGGACCCCGTAGCTTCATAATGCAGGAAAGCCATTATTATTACCGTAAACTATATCTGAGCATCGTCTGGGAAGCCAAGAGTGAAGCTATTTTCCGGTCATAAACACCGTACTTCTGCTTAAAATGAGTTATAAAATTTACCACTTGCAGTTTTGGAAGCCACAGAGGATAAGGTCTACCGGCAGGCAGATTAATAATCGCGGCAGAAAAGGCCTCTTTGATGCAGCGCAGACACTCGCAGATCCATGAGCTTGCTCTCGCGACGTCGCAGTCGGGAGCAGAAGGTAGCGATTGTCTCCCTGGTTAAAAACATATCTCTCCCAACAGTACCGTGCCAAAGGTCCCAGCGAAGATTCCATCCAAGCCCTCGTTGTCAAAAGCGCTCTTTTCCCCAACAATGTTCGGCGGGCGAGATTATTTGAAAAACATGAAAAAGAAAAAGAAAAAAAAAAAGTCGAGCCGTCGATACTCAGATGAGATGCAGCTGCTGGGGGAAGTATTTAAATTGAAAAGCAGCAGAGTGTGAATAACAACGGAAGAGGATTCTGGAATATATGTGTATATAAAGGGAAAAAAACGCAAGAGGAAGCGTCTGCCATCATGCCAAGAGCAGCCCTGCCAGACGAATCAGAAACATTTCCAAGGCCAAGCTAAAGGTCGCTATCGCAGCCTGGGATAAAAGGTGTCGCTGCCTTTTGTTGTGCCTTGTCAGACCGGAGGATGGGGCTGAATTGTTTTTCTGTCTTCCTGGGCACATTTCTTCTGCAGACCCCGATAAAGCAGTTCCAGCTGACGTACATGCGAGCCCTGAGCTTTTCTCTCCCCCCGGCTCGTGCCAAGCATGGCACGAGAAAAGGTTTTGCCACGCTCCGTGCGCTTCCTTCTGTCGCCCCTTCCTGGTGCCGAGGAGAAGCCCTAACCTGCTGAGCCATGGCCCGACACCAATTACAGGCCAGAAAGTGTCCACTGAAGTCCACTCCGCGGCCGCATTTTAGGTTTGTTAGCTGGAGTGTTTCCCTGTAGCTACAGGGGAGACAGGGGGCTTCTGTCGCCTCGTTTGAGCTAAACATCCACTACCTAGGCGGACTGTGCTTGCGCAAACGCACGCCGCGCCCCAGGGCCTGTAACAGGAGCGCCGCTGACTCATTCCGACGCAGGCATTGTTTACGCCCTTGGCCCCCGGCGGCAGCAGATGGCCAATTAACAGCCCGCGATCTCGGCCGCCCGCTCACCCCGGCCACGTGCCCCCACTAAGGTCTCCAGCGATAGGAACCAGAAATGCACACTGGCATCCCTACTTCCGAGCCAAAGGCCCACTACCGGCGCATACCTGAGTCACGCATGCAGCAGAAACGTAACCCAGGGGTCCCAAACTACATTTCCCAGAGGGCCAAGGTCCACGGCCCCTGAGAAAATCTGCCGACAGGAGGGCTCCTGATGATTCGTTTGCATTTAGGTATGCTTGCAGATTGAAGTTGGTGACCGCAGCTCTAGCCCAATATTCCTGAGCACCTCAGTCTACCGGGGTGCAGGGTGCACCATACCCCTGGCAGCATGTCAGAAGCCATTGAGAGGAACGGTCCTCATAACTCAGTGGCTGCCATCTCCTCCTCCTCCTCGCCCCTGGCCCAGAGGGTCCAGAGAGAGATCTGACCCGTGTGAGATTAGCAGGGCTGCTTAATGGGTTTTTATTGCCGGGCCTCGATACAAAAAAGGCGCTGCCGGTTATGAAGATGGGCGGGCTGTTGTGATTTCAGCGCCAAGTCAAAGTTCCTCTGCGAGGAATCTGGGTAATGAGACTGCTCTGGGGGGAATTTGATGTTGATCAGCTGGGGAGGAAATTGTATTCAAATGGACAGATAAATAGCTTCAGATGTAGGAGGACAAGAAAAGGCCCCCCTGGGCTAAACCCAAAACTATAAATTCGAGTGGGGAGCATTTCAGTCACTCACAATTGTAAGCCACTCTCCTAAGAGTCACTCCAAACCAAAGCTAATTTTAGGGAGACTCCACCTCTTGTGAACAGAAGGTGGCGAAAATACATGCACTGGGAACACAGAGCATTATCTAAACTCAAATTTGGGTCATCAGACAGTGCTGAGCAAGAGCCCATGGCAATCGCAAATATTAAAGGGGGAAGATGCTTTGTTGCTTGCGATATAGTAAGCCTGACCAGCCTTCGACAGACACGAACAAAAAAACAGGCCAAACAAATGAAAGGGGAGTGAACAATTGAGAGATACAGTTACCATCTCGCTTTGAGACACACGGGTAATGGCAGCTAAGGTAACAGTCACTCGGGTGAAAAGCCCTCTGGATCAGGGCTGCCAAAATCAGAATGGCGATCCACAGGGGACGTGGAGCACCGGGCACCTGTAAACCCTTCATCTTCAGCCCCTAGCTAGCTCACTCGCCTCCTCATTAAAAAATAAAGTAAGTCACTACTGTGATGGTTCAGCCAGCACTATTAAACCAGAACCTGCACAAGAGTCATTATCATGGACGTGTCACCTACCCGGCACTCTCTCCCACCTATCACATCAAGCCATTGTCTCTGTGCATCTGTGTCAAGTGTGGACCACCTGCTATTTAAAAAATGCAAGTGTGAAGTACAGAGTGGATTGGGGGGGGGGTGGTTTGGAGGTGTGCATGTGGGAAGACACAGAGGTGACCTACAGGGAAAAAAAAGCCAGTTGGCATCTCAGTGTCCCATATTGATCCCACAGAAGAGGAATAGCCCATTCATTTATCAAAGGGGGCAGGATCGCTGACTGGAGGAGTTAGTTTAATTACACTGAAGAAGAGGCTATTTTTCCCGCTGTTGTTTTCTTCACTGATTCGGTGACAGGGATCTCTGAGTGGTTTAATGAGCCTTTTCGCTGAATGGGAGCCCTCTAAGGGATTCACTTTCATATCACATTCACTTAGCCGTAAACGTGCAGGAGAACATCACAGCCATTTAAATACACTTTAATGAGAGCGATCATTATGTGGGGTGTGCACATATTATTTACTTGCTGTCTGAACACTGTACTTGTGAATTAAAAAACTGGACTTCCCTGCAGTTTTTTTTCCCAAGCATGTCCCTACAAGCCAAAAGGATATCTCTCTCACAAGAGAATAAGGAAGTAGGCATTTAATATTTTCCTTGCTGGAGTTCAGTCCGTAATGAATCCATTTACAGGTGCTCATCAACTTACGATGGGGTTACCTGCCAATGAACCCATCGTAAGTGGAGAATTTTGTAGGTTGAAAATGAATATGATACGATAAATAAGCAAATAAATATTCACTGCCACTGAATAAGTAAATAAACAACTGTAATTAACTAGGAGTAATTAACTGCATGGTTGGTGCAGTGGTTAGCACTGTTGCCTCAAACCTCTGGGACTAGGGTTTGAATTCCCACCAGGGTTCCATGTGTGTGGAGTTTGCATGTTCTCCCCGTGATGTCATGAGGTTTCCTACAGGTACTCTGGATTCCCCCCCATGGTCCAAAAACATGCTGAGGCTAACTGGAGCTACCAAATTACCCGTAGGTGTGCATGTGTGAGTGAATGGTCTGAGTGTGCCCAGCGATGGGTTGGGTCTCATCTTGGTTGATCCCTGCCTTGTGCCGGTGGCCTCTGGGCTCTATATCGGACAAGCGGTTACAGAAACTGGACGGATATCTGTTAAATATAACAATGCTTATCTGGTTAAACGCAGAAAAAAACACTGTACGCCATGTTATTAAACACTGTCTGAGATGTGTATGCTCTAGATCACTGCAGAGACCGGAATCATGGCTGTGGATTCTGCCATCGCCCGGCATCGGTAAGCTGTATCGTACGGCATATCGCTAGCCGGGGAACAGACCTAAAAAGATCAAGGTTTGATGACTACTGAATGTGCATCACTATCGTGCCATCGTAAACTCAAAATATCGTAAGTTGAACCATTGTAAAGTGCGGAGCATCTGTATTGTACAAAATATAGAAGACTATAAAATGCTATAAAACATCTCAACAAAGCAACACTATCGAATTATTATTTTGATCATCTAAAAGCTTCAAATGCCATGTTCCTGTGTAAGAGGAAGGAGAGAGCGTTACAGAAACTGTGCAGTAGGATAAATGTCTGGCTTTTACCATTTGCAGACCCTCACGCCTGTCCTCTTTTCACAAGCCATCAAGGCCATCACTCCTAATCAGCAAGCTCAGGTATCAGTACATGACTTCCTGTCTCAAGAATCCCCCCCAACCCCCCCGAACAAACACATGAAAGACAAGGCTGCACTCTCCGCCTAATCTCTCCTCTTCTCTTTGGACACCTCCTCCAGGCCGACCACGCCGCTCTGTGTCGGGCGGGTCGGAGGACGACGTTCCCGCATCGCCGAGTGTCGCCAGCCGCAGAGCTATTTCCAGCAGTCTGGTGGGGGGGGGGGGGGGGGGGGGGGGGGGGGGGGGGGGGGGGTCACTGAGGCGCAAAACACTCAGGCAGCTAACATGGGCTTCTACCCTGTTAGGCTGAAAATAATAAGCGATTTATTATTAAGAGTCTTAAATAAACACATAAAGATGCATGCCGAGGCCCACACCTCTACCCATCAATCACTCCCATCATTCTGTATGAAACATTGAGCCGAGTCCCGAGGTTTGACCCCAACCACATCAGCGAGGAGCTGACACCCAATGTCGATTTCTGAACGCAGCATGCTTGTGTCTCTCATGGTTTTGTCTACTTTGACAGGGTCACTTCTTAGAAGTCCTTCCTTTTCTTGTGTTCACTAGCTACAATAGTACAAAACAGGCACTAACAAAGGCAGGTAGACTTCCAACAAGTCAGCCAGTATGGTCAAGAATAACTCAAGGGCAATGCGAATATACTGTAGCAGAGACTTTGCAGTGAAACCTTCACGCTTTGCCTGGCCATTTTTACCCGAAGCTGAGGTCACTTTCTTTTTCCTTATATGTCTCTTTCTCATCTTCTCATGGGGCCAGTGATAATTCACTTGATTCCACCATTTATTTATTTTTGATCAATTACAAACCACATTCTACTCCAGAGCTACCAAGTGGTAATCACGAAATTGCACTGTGGAAAAAAGACCTAAAAGATAGAGCATACATAAGAGACCATGTGGGCTCCCCTAATGAAGGTGCTGAGCTGAAGACCACTGAGGCCCATGCCTGTGAAACCCTGAAAGGCCGATAAAAGTTCTGCACCATGCTGAGGGGCTGGTTACCATTAAGGCTGGCAGCTAAAGCACCTGATTAATCGCACAGAGAGCTGGGATTTCTGAAAGACAGAACCCAGATTTGCGCAAGTTCCCTACCGTGCTTGGTTTCCTCCATCATTCATCTCCTTTAGGTGTTAATCACTCAAGGACTTGTAAGGCACATTGAGTGCCAGAATAACTGAGCAGCTGTCTTTGTGCTCAGTTCTGTTTCCTATGAGCTACCAGGAACCTCTCAAGTCCATTCTGCATCAAGTTCACAATATAGCCAGAGAGAGAGTCAGATAGTCAGACAGACAGACAGAAAGACCGAAAGAGAAAGAGAGACAGACAGATAGAGACAGGGAAGGAAGGAGAGACAGACAGAGGGACAGACAGACAGAGACCGAAAGAGAAAGAGAGACAGACAGATAGAGAGACAGGGAAGGAAGGAGAGACAGACAGAGGGAAAGACAGACAGAGACCGAAAGAGAAAGAGACAGACAGATAAAGAGACAGGGAAGGAAGGAGAGACAGACAGAGGGAAAGACAGACAGAACCTACTTCTCAAGTTTATTCACAATATATCCAGAGAGAGAAAGGCATACAGACAGACAGTGATAGAGAGACAGAGACAGAAGGAGAGAGAGAGACAGAAAGACAGACAGAGATAGAGAGACAAAGAGAGAGACAGACAGACTTATCAAGTTCATTTACAATATAACCAGAGAGAGAAAGGCATACAGAGACAGACAGCAACAAGGAAATTTCTGGTATGGGATGAACGTGCCCCAGCCAGGCACTGTGTGTTTTTACCCAGCATTCCACAGCAACTAAATGCTGTACCCACAACAGAACTCCCACAATCCTCGAAGGTAAAACGCTGTCGTTCATGTTAGGATTAAGCTGACGGAGCCAACGCAACGTGTTTGTTTGCGATAGTCAGTCAAAAAGTGGCACGGTGGAGCATCCGCTGACAGCCCACAGTTCGGGCCGGACCTTTAATTAAGTGCGTTAATTAAACGCGTCCCAGCTAAAGTGGATTAAGTGGAAGCTTGCATTCAGAGGAGATGGGGCCAGCATTAAGAGGGCTCGCCTATCAATCTCTTCATTAACACCAATTACAAATGATATTTCAATATTTCATTGGTAGCTTATGGAGGTCACTCGTCTGGGGCACAGTTTTTTTTGGTAGAAGGAATTGCTTAATGGCTCAGGCAGGAAATAACACTACTACCGAACAGTACTAACGAAAACGGATCGTGCCGAGATTGTGCCATGATAGGGAGTCACTGCGCGGAGATTAAAGGCACCCATATTCTTAGCGGCGTGTCCCACTGTGCTGCTTACAGTCCTTTACACCATTTTTCCAATTCAACCTTCAAGAAGAAAGGGAACACAACATCCTGAAAAAGAAATACCTCACCGGACACGAACTCTGGAGCTTCCAAACAGTGCCATCCTTCGGACAATCTCTAAACCTTCAGAGGGACTGAAGTAACTCCAGTGGCCAACCCTAACTCCAAAATCCTTTCTGTCTAATTTTATCTAATTCAAAGGACAGGAAGCAGGGACTTGGGCCAGAGAAGCTGTTCAGTGGCGGAGTCCATTAAAGACCCGACCTATCGAATGTTCCATTAAGGGCACCAGCTCTCAGCTTCCATTTCTCTCCCAGTCAGTGGAGGAGTGACTTCCAGCTCTCAGCCCACAGGCCGGGCTCCGCGTGTTTGGGCTCTACATCAGAGCAAGCTCACCCCGTGGTGGGAGAGGCGCGGGCGACGGGCTCGCATGAATATGCACACGCTGCGCCGTAAGCGCGCCGCCTCACGCGGGGCTCTGAAAGGCCGCCCGCGGGGAGACGCGATAAGCTGAGCCGCGCCCGCCGTGACCCAGAGCCCCGAGACCAGTTTGAGGCCGTCAATGGGAGGCAGGATTTATGCCAGCTCAGGAGAAGCAATTTGCGAAACTGAGACTTCATACGCTAACAAAGAGGATAATTTATGCTGACAACCAGCAGTACTCACCTTGGGCTAAATATCAGACAGCAAGCTATGCAGTAAGCCACCTTAAAAATGATGTATAATTATATATACATAAAAACTGCACAGGGAATGCACAGGTAATTTTTCTCCACATGAATTTCTGTATATGCATGCCAGTGTGACTGCTGCAGGTTGCAGTTAAGTGGGTCTGTGCATACATTCAGACTTATCCCTTCGATTAAGGTCTGAGAGATATAGCATAATTCCTGTCTTGCATATTGACAGTTGCTTGCGGCGAGCTAAATCGCCAAGCCCCATCCGGCTGGATCTGGAAACGACGGGTTAGCCCCAGAATGACGAAGCCATCAGCCTAATAACCAAGCGTAATTGGCTGAGGCCGCTCCGCCTGCACCGTGCTCGCATCTGAACACCAGCAAATGCTCGCAGGGCTCTGTGATAACCCAGGTTCAGATAAATCAGATTCCTTCTGGGCACCACAGAGTAAAGCTGCAACGCTGCTGTTATTTCAACAAACATAAAGCCAACATAAGTTGTGTATTTGCATTGCCGATTTATATTTCCTGATTAACCACCTCAAATTGACATTTAGGTGCTTAGCAGACCCTTCTGTTCACTTCTTCTGTTCACTACTTCTGACACTACATCACACACACACACACATACATATATATACATATTTATGTGTGTGTGTGTATATGTATAATTAATTTATGTATTGGTTTTAATGCTCTAGCAAACACTGGGTGCCCAGTATCCACTAACCCATTTAAGATATCTGTGATATTTTGTAAGAAATTCAGGCCAAGCTCCATGCCTATAGGTATGATGAATGAGCTATGTTGGGAAGCACAGAGGATATCCAGCTTAGACTCACCAATGTTAATGTACAGTCATATACACAGATGACGGGCTCTATAGAAATGATTCAGTCTTGATGAAGGTAAACGTGGCGACATTATAGCAGGGAGCGATACTATAGCTCTGCTGCTGCCAAGCAGGAGCCAAAAAAAAAAAAACATTACAGCACAAACCAGACAGCCAATGGGAGTTTGGCAGAGCTCTGGCGAGGAATGCCACCGGGACCAGGGTGACGCGGAACCCGGACATGATGACAGCCCAGGCCCACATCGGCCTGTGAAACCTGCGCTGACAGGAGACACCCTGACAGCAGCGGGGTGCCGTGGGAGCGGGCCTCGTCGGCGCCACCTCGCCAGCAAGGCTCCGCCGGGCCGACTTCAAACACTCGGATCCCTGTCGGGTTCACAAACGCGCCGCTGCTGCCCACACGTGTCACGACTACAGGGTGAGACACACGCGCGCTGAGCGTCTGCTCGGAACGCCGAGAAACCCGCACCAACAATCGAGAGGCTGTGGATTCAAATACCAGGGAGCAAATTGTAACCCTTAAGATAACATTTAAACGAAAGTGTCAGATGAATGAATAACCGTAACCTGCGTGTGCATGTGTTACTCACTATATCTCGGCATATTCAGAGAGTGTGGGGAGACAGCCGGGCTCAATGTAAACCTAGATTTCATCTGGAAAGGCTCGTCTGATACAAGCTGACCTTCGAGCAGCATAAGCAGCCATTGTCTGGCTGAAGTGTACGGCATAATTAAGCCTCGTTTAAAATCTGATGATGTTAATCATTTCCAATGCAAAGTAACCAATCCAATGCCCAGGAACGCAATGTGTTCCGTTATTTTTACGTTGAGTAAAACACTTACATACACAAAAGGTATCCCAGCGTAATGCAGCTAAAATAATTATGTGTCACTCCGCAGGTTTTGCCCCATTAAGAAGAAGAACAGTTATAATCAAATTATATTATGTGTAATTATGCAGTTTAATTACATACCTTCATTTTGTGTTAAGCACCTCCGTCTCCATCCTTTCACAATGAACTTAACTGCACCATAATTTTAAACAAGGCCTCAACACCACTTTCACTGACACATTCCCGCCTGTGACTTACGGTCACTTGTTTTTACTGTGCCCATTCTTAGGTTCTCCATGCATTTATTATTTAAAAATGCTTAAATATGGCCATTGTAGCCAAGTTGATGCCAAGTTGATAACTGCACTAGGAAACATAAATTTAGCAGATGCCTTTACACAAAGCAAGGCACAATTGGGTAAGTAGAGTCAGCCATTCCCTGGAACAACCGGGTTAAGGGCCTAGCGGAGGGGCGCACAATGGTAACATCACTCTGCCGACCGGGGGATCTGAACCAGCGACCTTCTGATCATGGGCACAGCGTCCCCACCCATGGAGCCAGGCACCGCCCAATAAAGGGAATACTTTTTAAAATATATATGGGAAGTAGAGAATGCAGAAATGACACCATGTGTCACCGTGGGTAAACAAAATTTAGAAGGGATGATTTAAAAGCTACGTAAGCTATGAGGCTTGCGTAGCCACCAAGGCCGGCAGTGGGAGCGGGCAGATGGGGAGGCGTAAGCGGCCAGCACGCAGCAGAGGCAGAGGGGTGAATGAGAGCGTGACAGCGGCGATGTGTTACAGCTAATGTGCTGCTCCATATGGGCTCCGGGCGGCTGCCCATTCTTCTTCATCTTCCGGCCCCCTTTCTAATCAAAACGCGCGCGGGACAGCATTTAGGAAAACAATGCGCTTGTTACAAAATCGATACGCACTTAATTCGCCCATTCTTTCTTCATGAGCCATGTGCATCGGCGTCCAGCGCACCGGTACGCGTGTTGGCCTGCAGAGGGCATTCTCGCTGACCCCCCCCTCCCCCCCCCCCCCCCCCCCCCCCCCCCCCCCCCCCCCC
>JAODKL010000002.1:3342739-3357539 GCA_026780765.1 Petrocephalus schoutedeni
CCCCCAAAAAAAAATGCTCAAACCCCCCCCCCCAACAAAACTTGAGAACATAATGGAGCCAGCATGGAACACAAATATGTAATACATTTCCTGGAAACCACATTGTTGTAGCTACCATGCCCTGATTGGGAGGGGGTGTGGCTTGGTGTAAACATCAGCCTATGGGGAGGACCGCCGTCATGGTTACTGTCCCTTTGGGGGACAGCCTCCCCTGTACACACCTGGTATTGGAAGCCAGCCTCCACTAATCCAATCACATCATGCGTGGCACAATCTGGTTTTATCTGGCCAATTTCATGGGCCCTTGGTGAAAGAGAATGAATGGTGCCGATAATCTAAGCGAAGATGGATCTCAAGGGAAGATGGCTCCGAACAGCTGATTTCACCTTAGTTTAAGAGATTAATCTTTGCGGAGCAGAACTCAGATAAAATAGATTATCTCTGTTGATATTGTGACTGTAAGCGATGTTCAGAAACTCCCAAGAGACTCTGCCACAAAACACTAAGACGAAGAGTGCTTGAATATTACACACATTGCCTGCAAAAGGATGTCACCTTAGATAAGCCAATTGCCTCTCACAGTACCTTGGCTCAATCATAGCCTGATGTTGGGACTCCCAAAATGGGTCAAACAGATAAATCCATTAAAATATCATCACCACAGCAAAACATGACTGCATGCTGCAGAGTGGGCAGAGCTGCCAGATAAAAACAGCTATATGTCAGAGGATGGGATGTAAACATCACGGCGTCCAGAAGTACTGAAGCACACAACGATACTTCCACAAATCCCAGCTGCTGCCCCCAACCCTCCAAATATAGCCAATGCTACTGAGAACCAGTGAAAAGAATAGTGAATGTGTAGTCAAGATGCTGCTGCTGTCCAATCCTTCAAATTGCATTCATTCATTTTTAACTCAAGGTTCAAACCTGACCCAATACTTTTCCCGGACTGTAGTGGTTTTAAAGCTACACAGGCCATTTCTTAAAAGTCCATCCAAACAGAAAAAGAAAGTCTGCAACTGCTGCCTGTAAATACTGGTTTGTACAGTTCCCTATTTGAAAGCTAACAGGTCCTGGGTATCATTCTAAAAGCATATATAAATCTACTCAAAATATCTTTCTGCCTCAAAAAAGGCACACCATTCAAAAAACCTAGGTTATGAACTTACAAAGAGAACCGAAAGGATTCAAATGCATATATCCGGACCGATCACATCTAATTAAACCAGACTTTTTTTTTGAAGAGGTCTGGAACGGTGGCACATCACCAGATGCTGAGATGCAAAACTCTCGCTTGTATGAGCACATCCCTCTTCACATCAAATGGTCTTCGTCGTGGTAAGAAAGTGCCTTTGTCTTTCAGCAGAGCCGTCAAGGAGATGAGCAAGAGACTTACAATTTAATTGACTCAGCTGGAAACTATTTAAATCTCTGTTGGCATGCTTGTTTGTAAACAGCACTAATTAGGACATCGTCCCACCTCAACAAAGGAGAGGTGAGAAAGATGTTTAATAAAATTATGGAACTCCAGATTGTCGTTAACAACACATCCTAAGGGATCCTTTGTCTAATACAGACCTCTTTAAAAAAATCTATTAATCTTCCCTCCTATTTTCACTTTGCAGAGTGTGCAAGACGTACAGTATACGGGCTTTTACGTCTGTATAGATATAGAAAGTAACAGGTACCATATACTTGTATTTGCTTAGTACATTCAGATATTTAGTCATGCAGAGTATGCGTGCATGTCAATATTAGAAGCCAGAAAACCATGCAAATATAATCAGGGTACTATGAAAAATACAGCAGAAACAGTATATATATACAGTATATATATATATATATATATATATATATATATATATACACACAGACACACATATATATATGTATACACACACACACACACACATATATATATATATATATATATATATATATATATATACACACACGCACACAGGGAACATACGCAAGTACCCATAAACAATCATCATTTCAAAACAGCATATATACATGTAAGCATGTAGCAACTTGGAGCGGGCGTTTGTGCTATTTTATCTCATTGGCTGCAGATGACTACTTCATTAAAAATGAATATGGGCATTAATATGTTCAGTAAATGGCTGCAGTCACTCGACAATTTCCTTAAGAGTGAAAACACTCTCAGAAAATCCCATCTGCCAATCCAGCGTTAGGTCTGAGAGGTGGCCATCAGAAAGCAAAAGCAATTAAGTCTTACTATGCACCAGAAAATATACTCACTATATACATCAGAAGAGCGCAGGGAGATGCTCTCTCGCTAAGCGGGCATAACATTATTTTGAGGTGACACATCTATGCCGTACATTTAATTGTCTTTGAGAATTGCGCTATATGAACAACAAGCTCACTCTTTTGGTACCTGGCCATGATGCTGACTGCCTGGTTCTGCTGGAGTAGGATGGATGAACTCAGCCGCACCCTGTCATTCAGGCTGCTAGCCCAGGCAGGATCTGCCTTATATGAAAGCATAAACTGTCCCGGGTCAGACGCTCCCTGACACATTAAAGGACGTAAGCACACCGAACATTATGAAAGCTTGACAATATCAGCCTCTGAGTGATAACCCCAACCCCAAAACATGGACACGAGCCTTCGATGCGGTGCAAGGATTCCACTTCACTGAAAGGCATCGTTCGGCAGTCGTAAGACGGTAAGGCACCTGAGTCTGAGGAAGCAGCTATGCCTTTGCCATTCAGGCACAAAGCTGAAGACCAAAACTAAGGAGAGGCTTATTTTCAAGCCCCCTTTTTTTTCGGAGGCCCCCTGACAGTCCACAGTCCTCTCCCATTTCCCAGGGAACTGGAAGAGAGCAAAAAACGTGGACCTGCTGGGAGTGCCCGTGGACTGAGTAACACTGGGCTAGCCGGGCACACACACAGCCCACTCTCTGCACCCACTAATCACCCGCCACTCCCCATCATAACATCCTGTTTGATCTCACCCCCCCATACCCATCCCAGCACCACCCCCTTTCATCTCCTGCAGGTATTGTTCCTCTCCATACCTCTGCCAATTGCACTTTTTTAGTCCTAGTCCTTTGAGAGGTGGCTGTACCTTCTGCTGCCCCTTGATTTGCCTTTGTTCAATTTTCGTCACCTTTTCCCTCCAATCTTTTCATAAACCACCCCCACACACACACACACACACACAACATAGGAACACAGCATGTCCTGTGCTGTTCTAGGCACATTTGTCTGAAGTCCTAGAACAGGGCTCCCTCCAGTGCACTCAAACACAATTCATGCCATTATTATTATTGGTTTTTTCCCTCTTTTTTAGAAAAAAAATGGCAGCAGGTACTTTTATTGAACACAAAATTCAATTTCATATACTTTACTGCAGTGGAACACTTAGCAAAGTTACTCAGGTTAAGTACCTTGCTTGACAACAGCAAATCTTTAGGGATAGTAACTTCTCTGCCATCGGTCTGCTGCTCTAACCACTAAGCCAGTGTTTCTCAAACTAGTCCTGGGGGACCCCTAGACGGTCCACAATTTTGCTCCCTCCCAACTCCCAGGGAACTGGGAGAGAGTAAAAACATGGACTGTCTGGGGGTACCTACGGACAGGTTTATGAAACACTCCACTAAGCTACTTTCAGCTCAATGTCATTGCAAAGTAAGATATTGATAAAGAGACTTTGCATATACTTGTTGTTACTCACTAAATTGTTCAACATAATAGAATTGGTAAGCACTTTTTGCACCCCATTGGGAACCCACAATAATGGAGTAACCCATAGTCAGACTAAAGGTCTACAGAAATAAAGTTAAAAACACTGCCAATCCATTCTCATTGTCCCTTGATGCAGCTTCAAGCTAATGGACTAGGGTGTGGATGAGTGTGAAAATATGGTGAAGTTGTGAGGACTGTGTACATGTACTCATGTCTTACCCTACACACCCTTCCTGTTCCCTGCTGCTCTGCATGTCGGATCCCCATCACAGTTTTCCAAGCTTCTCCACATTGCAAGGACTAAGCAAAGCCTTGGACCAGGCGAAGCAGATAACTGCATCTTAACCCCAGTCATTTATAATACGCTTCCAGCAACAGTCTTACTTTTTTTTTTACCAGAGTTCTCTTAACGAGACAGATGCTACCCACCTTCATTAACATCTGGATAGCAAGCTCTTCAACCACATATGGCCTCAGGCAAAAAAGGGTCCGAACTCAGAAAACATTGAAAGTCCATCGCATAGAAGATTGAGCAGTAGTTTCTCATCTCCCTGAGCCAAGCTGTGCACCTTCAGGGTGGCCGACCCATGCAGCAGCCTCCAATCCTGTGTTCAAACAATCAAAACGTACGCAGGGCTAATCAACATTCCTGCCTCTGACAGTTCCAGCCCTCAAGAAAGCTGGTCTTTTTAAGCAATCTTGATACTGTCTTCCCCCATGTCGTCAAACCTATATAAACAAAACAACAGTCTTTGATCATCCTCGCACCAGAGCATTTGATGCTAAAAACATCAAAACTGGCTATCCAAGTTCCTGCCTGCACACTACTGTTGCCAAGCATAACGTCTGCCAGCTGATCCATGATTCCAGGATGGCAGACCACCATTTACCACCATTTACCACTTTCACTACAATCAGCAGGTACACAGGTAAATCTGACGGATCCAAAACTAGGATTTACCAAGAACTGTGGGATGGAGTCCTTAAGCACAGCGTACACAACTCTAGAGTGCACAGCCATACAAACCAGAAACTATATGTTTTCTGGAATTGCAAATTGACGGCAGGTGCTATATATATATATATATATATATATATATATATATGCCGGAGCAGTTCCCACATCAAACTAAGAACCATTCCTGAATTAGCATATCTCAATTTGCAGCCTCTGTTGGCTCTCAGATCAACTACAATTGCCCGCAAAAGAAGAGGATCGTCTCCCATACATACCACCCCGAAACTCCAGATCTCTTTACGCTGGTCAATAAAAGTCACCTACTAAAAATAAAATTTGTTCTTGGAACTTTACACAGACTAGAAGATGAATATGGGAAGATGTGAAATATTTGCGCTTAGGCAGCAAATTTAATCAGCAAAGAACATGAATTATTTCACTCCTCTGGGTGTCAGTTATGAGATGCATTAATACATACATGAAGCTTCCAAATCACTTATCCAGTACAAGTTCATGAATAGGTAGGAGCTGGAAGTTACCCCACCGTGTGGCACAAGGTAATGGGTACACCCTGTATGAAATGCCAGTCCGTCACTGAGCAAAACGCATTTTTCTGTTAATTTAATGACACCGAATACAATGATTCATTACTTTAGTAAAAATAGCACTGATATCAACTGGCTGCACTAAGGAAACAACAGCCTGACGGCAAGTCAACTGCCTTAAATATCATTCATAATTAGCCAATCAGCTCAGCTTATAATGGGTTCTTTCAGACTATAAATAATTGGTTATGTGGGCTGCTTAATTTAATGTTTCAGTGTCTATCAGCTTCGGCATTGAAGCTGGGTGTACCTTCCTCCATGCTCTCTCTCTCTCTTCTCTCTCTCGCTCTCTCTCCCCATTCCTCTTTCCCTCCTCTTTTGCTAAGCACCCCCACGCACATGCTGTTAATGGATGTAAATACGAATTATGAACACTTAATGATTAAAACCTTTGCTGTGCTGCACGCCCCTGCCTATGTCAGGCAGCACATATGCAGCCAATTAGCCCGCAGCGTTGTCTCAGGGCGGCTCGGGTGGCTCCCCCCGCGGCAGCCCGGCAAACACAGATTCTGCTCCCGTTAAATACGCCATTACACCATTAGGTTCGCGTCAATACAAATAAAGGTTAAACTGTCGTGACTTGCACTGAAATAATCTTAGTTACTTTCTGGTGAAAAAAATCACCGCTTGCTCATTTGTAATCGCGCGAGTCGATATACCGGAGAGGTACTTAATGGCAGGGTGCTAAATGATTATCTCTTCTTGATCAGCGCCAAATAGGTTCTAGGACAATAGCGAAATGCTAAAAGCTAAATGATGGACAGTTTTACTGTGTAGTTTATAATGATACAGACCTACATACTTGGCTATGGCCATTTGACTGAAAGGGTACTTAGTATTTTCGGTCTTTAACATCACCTTCATTCCCCGTGACATTTTCCCCAAACCTTGTGGAAGATACAAGGTGACGTTACCGCAGATGTTCTCCATGGAGGAGCTTTAGAGAGGACTGTGGTACTGGGGAGCTAAGCAGGTTAGCGTGTAACGGGATTACGGCTTAGTGTGGTCACACGTCGCATGATCGTTGGTGATAATTATAAGAATGATGATAATAATGTCAACACTGACATTTTTACTATTACTATTATGATAATAACACAGATGTTGTTCAAACCCTCTGGCCAGTGACACAGATGCGTTATAAATATTTAAGCACACAGCTCCACCACCCTGAAGGTCTAGTGTCCCAGCACTCCGAGGAACAGAAGGATATGCATATTGCTAGTGGACCATCTGTCCCACAGCACCGCACCATTTAGAGGAATTATATTGCAGGGGGCAGATGCTAGGTAGGGATGCTGAAACCTCACTGTTACTTCCTGGACTAGATCTGTGGTCACAGCCAACGCTGTTGTAAAGCCTATGAGGGATCGTGAACTTAGCATTTGATTCAGTTGTGAGTGCCAATAAAATTAGCTGTTATATACTTGGATGGAGACACATCACACACCTGATTACAGACCACTAACACATCTGATCATATGCTGGTTGTAAATTTGATTGCACACTGTTGTTTACCACTTATACACCTGTTGATTTCCCTTGCATACACATTTATATCTCTGTCACACAGTGTACCAGCCTCAGTAGAAGTAATTTCCAAATCACAAAAAAACACACACAGTCTCAGAGCAAACAGGTGTTGTAGGAGTAAGCTTTCAATTCTAAGCATGAATGACACCAGCACCAGACCATAAAAAGCATTAAGAGGGTTCTGATAAAAAAAAAAAATATATATATATATATATATATATATAAAGAAAAAAAAAACTCTGGTCATCAAAACACTGCTTAGTCTCTGAAACGGGAACTCTCTCACTATATCCTCACGTAAGCCTGGGCATCTTGGAGAGCTGCTGATCTTTGGAATGCTGCCATTTTGTGTCAAGGGAATAATCATGGTACACTCCAGTTACAAGCCAATCGCTGCTGCACCACAAATGCTGGATAAACACCCGTACTGGACTATTGCAAGGGAGGAGACCCATGTTTGTTCAAAATTGTGGTGTTGTCAGAGAAAACACTGGTCTTGTGTGTCAGGGAACCATAGGTCAATATGCTGTTCCCGAACCACACTACAAAGAGCAGCTTTAGCTCTATAGATCCAGTTTGATCTGAGCCATCGACAACATTGTTGGTCAAATCATTTACACATACCGACAGTTTAAAAAAACTGAAAACTGGCCCAGGTCTGATTTAATAAGCCAGTAAGCTTTATTTAGATTTTGCTACTGATCTCCTGAAAACTTTAGTTTTTTCGAGCTTTACTCTGGTACCTAGTTTAGTGCAGCTCATTGGCAATTTGAGGGTAAAATTGGGCAATTTTTATGTTGAACCAAACCGAAAAGTCGCTGCATTTCAATAGCTAATTCCAGTGCAGTTTTTGAAAGAGATAATGACAAGGCACAGGCTGGCAAAAAGAGTGAGAAATATACTTTATTTTCATGAAAAAATATTCAAATCTGACATTTTTGAACATAGAAATGACAGGTCGATTCTGAAGTGTGCTGGAGCAGTTTTTATACGTTCCACCAGTCAATGCACTTACCTGTCAGTACCTGGTTTTACTAACCCTTATTAGTAAATATGATTCTAGCCACTTAAGACTGAATTTTGTCCCGATGAACTTGAAAAGCCAGAGATATTGCTACATGGACACGTTAGTGACATATTCCTGCTTTACTGCCACAGTCCGTCTTACTGAAGGAGCTTCTTACAAATTAAGCTCCGTCTCCAGTACACTAAAGGCGTTGCCTAAACCACAAACTAACGTTGCGAAAACCTTTTCATCAAACGATATTTGTCATGATTTGTCAGCCTGCAGAGAGCGTGCACGGCTGAATGCCGACACCGCCTCACGTCTGATACTCGCTATACGACAGGTAGTGCCTTTCATGTGGAAACTCCGGTTCAATTTCATACCACTCAAGAAACACCTCTGCTGCACTTGCGCTAGAATGGCTACACTCTCAAGTCATGAATTGTACATGACGATGTGCCTCTGTGCTAGCAGACACTGCCCTGCATGTCCTACAAGACAAATGTCTCCCGGGGCCTTGATTATGACAGGGGAGAAGAGAAATACCACACTGCTGCTATGCACATGTTGTGGCAGTACACATCAGCGCGGTAGGAGAGAAGGTAAGGGGAACGCAGAGAACCATCATGTTCTAAGAGGAGACGCAGTGTAGAGGAGAGCTATACTGCGCCCAGGGAGCAAGTGAGAAAGCAAAAGCGGAAAAGATAAGCTATGGAACACGAAAAGCTTTAAAATTTTCAGCTGATTTAAGCCAAGAACGAGAGACAGTCCCAGTTTACCTTTTCCCACTGCCTGCGGCCCTATAATAATGCACGTGGCCTTCCATAGCACGTAAAATGAGCCAGGAGTCTCCTCACTTAATATTGTGCCATCATACGCCCCAAAGACTCTGACCCAACACATAATACATCACACACTCCCACATCACTTTCAGTCCAAACACATGCTCTAGGAAACACAATGACCCCAGCGCTGCACATGACGCCAGTGCAAACGGCCCGGTAATAACGGGAACACTTAGCAGCCAAAGGAAGGCGCGGGATAAGCCACGTCACGATCCCGCTGAGCTCCAACCAACAGGCGGGGCGAGATGTATGGCGCTTATTGAGATACGGCACTAGGCGGCCCTTCACAGCCTCCTCCCTCCTTATATGCAAAGACACGTCCAGCTTCAGCTCACACCAGTGTGCAGCCCGTTAAGCCCTTTATATATTGTGTTTCAATTTCCTGGAGCTGGATGGGCAAGTTTGTTACAGTGCCGATAAGGGCTCTCCGCGGCCCATGCAATTCTGCAAGATTATAGTCCTTTAATGCGACCTGTAAGACACCCAATCTCACACATCCACACATGCTTTTTTTCACACACGCACGCACAGTTCATATATTCCTGTCATTGTGGGTACTCCGTTCATTCTTATGGGTATAATCCTAATCCTAACTATGATAGCGCTAACCCAGGCCTAACCTTAACAAATAGCAATCAAGCAAAACACAAGCCTGTGGGCACAAGGTAGGAAATAACCCAGGATGGGCCACCAACCTATCACAGGGTACACACCATTCACTCAAACATGCATACCTATGGGAACTTTGGCAAATCCAATTAACCTCAGCAAGTTTTTAGACTGTGGGGCGGCGGGGAGCAGAATACCTGGAGGAAACCCCATGATGACACAGAGAGAACATGCAAACTCCACTCATGGAGAACTGGTCCCAGGGGTGTGGAGAAACAGTGCTGACCACAGCACCACCATGCCGCCCCTTTCTGATTGTATTCATAGTTTTTTTATAAAATCGAGGTTTATATTGCGGGGACCTGAGAAAGATCCCCACAAGCTAAAACATAACATGTTTTACCACACTGTGGAGATAGCTGGTCTCCAAAATGTGGTAAATACAAACACACATGCACACATAGACATACACTAAGATGGCCAGTGTGGCAAAGCTGGAAAAGACAGATGCTTCATGAGCAAAAGCTTCCCACTTGACATGTTCCATTTTAAAACTGCAAATTGTCCCCCCCCCCACCCAATTAATTTTTAAAAATCTCTACGGAATACAAAGCAAACTTAATTTTTACATATTTCCCCCCCACAGTGAGGGGTCTGAGGAGAATGTCAGGTTGATCCCACTCTGCTGTGAGGGCAGACCACTATGACCAGTAACTGAATCAGCATTCTTACACTGCAGAGGTTACCCTTCCTGGTTTGAGTCACGGTTATTCAGTTAATACCTTTCCCATCCATTACCCCACTGACTCACTAGTTTGTTGTTCCTGCTGAGCTGTTAACATATTACACTTCACTTAGTCATTAACTAAATGCTGACCATGAATGGGTGCATTTTTGGAGCTTTGTAGCTCTTACTTCCTTTGCGCCCCTTAGTAGAGTTTTGAATCTAATTATGGTCAATAAAATATTTCATGTATATGATACGATACAATACAAAGCAATATTTCAGGGGTTATAGGACTTATGGTTTTTACTTCCTCATTCATACATTACCTCGTTCATCATTCACCTGTCACATCACGACTGACAATAAATGGGACTCAGCATCCAACTGAAAGCAGTTCCTTTTCTGGGGAGGGCAGATGGTGGTGTAATGGTTAGGGATGCGACCGTGTAATTGAAGGGTTGCCAGTTTGAGTCCCCGATTCACAAGTAGCGCTGAGGTACCCTGAGCAAGGAACCGTCCCCAAGCACTGCTCCCCGGACACTCATGTTGCTGCCCCCTAATGTGTCCCAATGTCACAAGCGTTAAGCGCAGAGGACACAGTTCGTTGTTGTGTGCTGTGGTGCGTCAACAATGACAATTAATCACCTTTCAAATTTCACTGTTATGTCAGAAGTTTAGAAACAACATGAACAGGTCAGCTGCTAATAAGCATTAAATCTGTAATACAATAATTCAGTCCAATTAACCAGGTTTGTATAAACGAGTATACTGTACATTCCAGTTTGCTGAAGACTTTAAAACTACCATATTCTGTATAACTAACAACATAAAATGAGGTTGAGTTGAACAGCAAGAGTTTATTATATAAAAACAAAGCATTACATTATATTAAATTCAGTGTTTATAAAGAATAAATGAGAAAAAAACATGAAATCAATAAAAACAAATATTTTTCCTGTTTTCCTGAAAAGAACCATTTAATATGTTGGTTCCACTTCACAATAAAGCTTCGCTTAGCCACTTATAAATGATAGTGATTCATTCATTATAAACGTTATAACGTCTATAATTGTCTATTAATGATTTACAAAGTGTTACAACCTAATTAATAACCTGATTATAACCCATTCAAAACCCTTTATAAGGGTAGTCTTACTGTAAAGCGATATCAAATGTTTCAGGGAAGGGAAGTTGCACTGTCTGCGCCATAGGCAAGCCTGGGAGGATTTGCTGTAGTCTTTCCGGTTTTCCAAAGGGGAGACTCAGCCTTATCTGTGACTGATGCTTCCAGCTTCACCCGCCCCAAGACAAACGACCTTAAGAGACCCCCCTCCTACTCGCACGCAGAAGGAAACCGAACACACAGCAAGCACAGATTTATGTAGCAGCCAGTAAGCAACAACACAGAGAGAAATCCAAATAAAACTGACAGAGCGCACAGAAAGAAAAAAAAAAATCTGCAGCACTTCAGCATATCTAGCGAACAATTCACGGTGAATGAGCACTGCATTGTGGGAGATTCCCCTAAATGAAAACGCATAAACCCTAATTCCGGGCACTACGGTTCTGCTGACGAGCCCGTTCCTTCATGCATGTCAGTGTACTTCTGAACAGAGAAAGCACAAAGTCGACATCCCTGCAAGCTAGATCCATTTAAGTTTTTACTGTCCACCCAATGAAGGCCTCATTCCAACTCTTTCCCACAGGGTGCACACCCATTTCTACAAAAGCCTGCGCACAGTGCCTTATAATACAGGCCCAGCATGAAATAACAATCTGCGAGGATGAAATGGGAAAGCTGAGGCTGAACGCTGTGCCGTGCCTTTGTCTGTCTCGGCCTTATCCACTGCCTGGGCTATGACGGACACCTAGAGCACCCCTCCCACCATTCAGCATCTTGTGCTAGTTCTGCTGGCTGTTTACGCAAGCCCTTCGGTGATTTACGATCGGTTGTCTTAGGGATGTGAAATTGCAAACAAAAATCAAGGGGTTAGATAAAAAAAAAATATGGAGAATATTATCCAACTGAGGTCGTCATGAATCAATCTGGCAGGCTGTGGTGCTTTTTTTTGTTTCTTATGTACAAAGGCTGAATTGTAATTTAGCTTTTGTGATTAAAAACGACCAATAGGAAGAAATTAGCTTTGTTAGCATCGGCAACAGAGGCCAGTATGATTCCGATATCTTGTCTGAGACTCTGTCAATCTTTCTTCTTGACTGCAAAGCAGATGCTACAAGGTGTTCATTCTGTATTACTTTTTTTTTAACACTTGACCTATTAAGAGGCAAGGACATTTATTTGGAAAGATAATAGCATCACTGGAACCTCTGAGATAAACTCTGACCCCAAACAATCCTGCGTTTTTTTTTCCCCAAGCAGTCACTGCAGAGACAGTACATCCATGCCCATTAGCAGCAAACCTACGGTGCTGCTGTGCTTCTGAGCCATCTTGTCAGGTTTGATTCCAGTCAGTTGGCGGGAGTTCCAGATTAGGAAGGCTGATGCAAACCTGGAGGCCTCCTGACTCATAATTTTATAGACACACTAACAAGATACCGAACGTTTCTGAAAAACGAATGCAAAAAACGGCCACTCCGAGCGATTATGTTAAAAAGTCCACACAAAATGTAACCGTACAATAAAAATTCTACTTTTAAGTTCACTGGCTTTCCATAACCTCCTGTTCCTCTTAGGGCAATGTTTCCCAGTCTGGTCCTCGGGGAGGGAGGGAGCAAAAACATGGACAGGCTGTGGCTCCCTGAGGACCGGATTGGGAAACATGTTCTAGGACATAAAAAATAGCTAACGTGCTCATTATGTGTTTTGTCATACATTACTTAGTGGAAGGACACAGAACTAATAAATGAGTTGGTAATAGGTGCAACAAAATATACAAAAATATTAAATATACCAAAACCGCTACTCTACAAATAATCCATCAATCATTACCCACATATGCAGTATCATGTCTCAGAGGGACTCTGGCTAAATCCCAGGAATCAATAATCAATAGAATAGATGGGCAAAAAAAAAAAAGTTAGCTACAGAATTTGGATGCAACATTGTGTCACCATTTTAACAACACAGGCAAAGATTTCCAGGAGAACACCATTAATGAATTAAGTTTCCCCACACACACCACTGGCAGGTAGAGATAAGCCTTAGTTCTATAGTTAGACACTACTTTAGTTAATCTCTTTGGTAATTCATACAAACAATTACCACAAAGTTTAACAGGTAGTTCTGCTTATAGTTGTTAGGCGGACATTGGAGAAAATGAATGGTAAACTCTACTATGTATCTCTGTCACAGAACCATCAAGGGCAAAGCTCACACCTCAAGGTCAAAATAGCCTTGAATCTCACAAATCCATTTCACTACCCATAAAGTAGCAGGCTTCAAACACTTTTATCCTTGTGATGTTACAAATACTGAAACTTAGATAAATCTGAGACCTAAATGTATTAATTGCAAAAATAGCAATTTGCTTAATCATCATTCATAATCAACATCAACTAATATATATTCCACATATATTCCAAACTGGCGTTGCATCTCAGTAAATATATTATTTGCTTGGTATGGGGTTTTATGTTCATCAAAGGTGAAAATATTATTTGGAGTTTATAGTACATCTCTCCCATTCAGCCAGGCTCACAGCTACCCTTTCAAAAAGCAAACACACCTTTCCTGTCCAAATATCTACAATGAACAATTCCATCCAGTCAGGTTAGCGCTGTTCAAATAGCCGTTCACGGCAGTCGTGAATGAACACTTAAGCACATCAGGCTATTTGATGCGGAAGCAGAGTCAGTGTCTATTTATTTATGCAACTGGAAAACAGTCACACATTTCTCACAGAATTCAAGTTGTCAGGAAGACTGATCGCCAATGAAGGCAACAAATATCCGCATGTCTGAAACAAAAAACGAAAGGACATTAAAGGACACACTGTCAGGCCTAAAGTAACATGGTATTGGTTAGCTCAGTGTTTCCAAAGCCAGTCCATTCCAGACAGTCCACATTTTTGCTACTGGGAGCTGGGGGAAAGCAAAAACGTGAATTGTCTGCTAACACTAGCTTAGCTTTTTAGACAGTTTACTGCATGAAGGGTGATTCTTTCTCACATCAGTTATGGAATAATTTTCTTGTCTGATCCAGTGAACCTCCTCTCCCATTATAATAAATTCAAGAGATAACAAGTGGAGATGAAGCTATTAGTTATACTAGTGTTTCCCATTCTGGTCCTCGGGGACCTACAAACAGTCCACATTTTTGCTCCCTTCCAGCTCCATTTTGGAAGGGAGCAAAAACAAGAACCTTTTTTGGGTCCCCGAAGACCAGAATTGGGAAATACTGAGTTACACGAACACAAAATACGAACACTCATTATCTGCCAGTACAGCAGGACTAGGCATCCAAAATGCTCATTATCAACTACCAGTAGTCTTCTCATACCTACATTCAGCCACGCACATTCTGGCTAAGCCCCGCCTCTCTGGATTACCAGCACACCTGTGATTAATAACCTCATTAGGTCCTTGTTGTCAGTTTCATCTATGTGGCGTATGCTATGTTTCACCATTGGTTTCCTGGTCGATGGCTGAGATTTGATAATTTCTCTCTGTGTTTATACTTATCAACCCTGTGGCATTCTGCCTGTGTTTGGATGATGGATTTTGGATAATGGTTTGGATTTGGTTTCCTTCACTCACAGTCACCTACTACCTGCGACCGGGATTATGGTTGTCAAATAATTTCAAACCGACTTCAGAGATGTGGATAATTTCGAAA